>CM032478.1:19381182-19403104 GCA_019059595.1 Marasmia exigua | reverse complement strand
TTCTTTATTTGCATAGGCTTGTAGACAGCACTTACAAATCGTCATACATTTGAATGACTTAAAACTATTTATAAGTACTTATGTATAATTTACATGTTAATACATATATATGTTGATACATAAAATATACTAAAGAAATAAATAAACATAAGGCGATTCTACCACCGGCTCGGAAAGTTGTTTCTGGTCGAGAAGATCCGGCAAGAAACTCTTTTTAATCGCCAAACTTTCATACAATGTTGTGTCATCATCAAACCAAGCCATACAGTTTAATTGTTACACAAAATAAAATAAAGGAAATAATTACAAAATAAATATTATGAGGTAAACCGAAGCAGACCAGTCCCCAAAGGTGGCACCTGTTCAAGTATGACGTATGTGTCAGCCATCATTTCACTCAACCATATTAGAGGGAATGTAATGACCCGCCACATAGCGCCACCACCTCAGAGACATTTGAGTGAGCATGACTACTTGGTTCCCCTCATAGGTCACAAAGAGTAGTAGTTACTTAATCCAATACTAATAAACTGAAGGACGAGGTGTACAATAGTAGGTGGTTAGCATCTTGTCAATTATTGAATAATCAATATAAATCAATTTTATCCTTATTGGTCTGGGTGTTTCCTATATTATAAGTATGTATTTACAAAAGAAAAGTATTATATGTTTATATTTGTAATACCACTGTTGATTCTGATATCCGTAACACAGGTGCTTGAGCTACCTATCTCGGAGTTAGATCAATGTATGTGATGTTGTGAAATATTTATTTATCATTTAAGTAGTCTACAATTTTATAGTCTCCTTTACTTATTAAACAGGCTTTCACGTGAGATTTAAATTTATGCGTTCGTAACTCAATAACATTTTGTGGCAACTTATTGTACATTTTAATACTTAGACCAACAAATGAATTATTAGTTTTTTTTCCGGGCTGGCAATTTTTTATTATGCTCGTTTTCCATCTCTTTTTCAAACTTTTCACCAAAACAGACAAACAAAATGGAGTTTTAAATTTTGCGATTACAAAATTTTACGTTCGACTTTGGCGCGTTCCGTTTCACCCGACACAGTACATGAAATATTCAAATATTCAAATATTACATTTTCTTATAAAATTTAGTAAGTTATTAGACATACTAAGAAAAATTAATAGCTTTATTAAAATGTATGACAATAACTCATATGATGGATATTAAATTTGGTCGCTGCAGCATTTTCAAAAATGAAGTCCTGCATGCAGTACCCATGGTTGTAATGTAACGTTAAAAATATTGTCTATAATACGTTTGACTTCGTAGTTCGATCGTGAATTGTTCTATTGGTGCTGAGAATAGAGTTAATGTACACCATTCGAACTTTTACAGTAGAATCGGAACATTCGTATACGAACTACCACACGGAAAAAGTTCGAGTGGCCTGAGAATCGTATCCCTGATTCGATTGCGCACTCGGTAGTTCCCATTCCTTACGCACTAAAGATCGTGGATATGTTTCCCATCTATCTAAGGCGATGGCTAAGGAATGGAACTATCTGCCGGAAGATATGTTTCCTGAACGATATGATCTGGACATATTCAAGAAAATAATGAATAGGCTGTTACTAGACAGACATGATCTAATGTCTGGTTATTTTAATAAAAAAAACCCTTCTACTTATAATATTAAAGAAGAACCTGAGTGACTAAGGTATTAAGTGACTAAGTGACTAAGAATGCACCCACAGCCCAAACTACTGACCCTAAAAACTTAAAATTTGGAAAGAGAGTTCCTTTAATAATGAAGTAAGTAATGAAGGAAGCACTAAGAAGGGATTTTTGAAAATTTAACTCTCAAGGGGTTACCCCCTTAGGGAGATAAAAGTTTGTTTGAAAGTCCGCCATCTTTGATGTTAGAAATGTGAAAATATGTATTCAGACTAATAATTTCAAATAAAAAGTAACCAATTTAACGTTAATTAAAAATCACCCTTAAAGAGTGTAAAATAGGGGATGAAATGGCAGTATGGCGGTTTGGCCATTTTTAAGTAAGAATCTTGAAAATGGCTATACGTAAACCAAAAACAAGTTATTTTAACATTTTTATAAATTCAACCCTTGAGGGGGTGAAAAGGGGGTTTGAAGTTTGTATGGATGTCCGTCATCTTTGATGTTAGGAAAGTGAAAATTGTATATATACGTATAATTAAAATATTAAGTAATAAACTTAAACGTCTTTGGATAATCACCCTTTGAACGGGTAAATTAGGGGATGAAATGCAGTATGGAGGAGTAGACAGTTTAAAATTTTGAATCTTAAAATTGATGTTTGGGCACCGGTTTTAAATAAAAAAGTGACTTTTGAATTTTTAACCCCTAAGGGGTAATTGCGCGGGTTTAAAGTTCGAATAAAGACTTTTGTAACAAAGACTAAAACTGCGTGAGTAACACCACGGGTAGTCTAGTTCTTGATAAAACCTGAAAAAACAGATTGATAAAACACTCGTGTTTGTTGAGTGTCTGGATGTTATAATATCTCTTTAAGTATTATTTTGTGTCACCTTCGTTGATTCAGATACCCATATATAACAAACACATGTGCATCTCATTTAAAATAAAATTACCAAGTTATATTTGCTTTTCTTCACACCACCACTTTTCCTCCAAGATGAGCCAAGCCAGACGATTTATTACCAACAAATTTTTGATTAACTTTTTGTATTAAGTGGTATTTCCATTAACTCGATTAGGTAAATGGACGTGCCCCGTCACCCATACTTGAAAATTCTTATTGCTCTTTATTTTTTCTCCTAAAAATATGAATTTCCGAAAATTAAAACAGCACCCTATGCTTCACGTTTCGTTGGAATATCCATTAGGTCTCTGCAACAACAATAAAGGGGTGTTCTTCATATCTGGAAGTTTGCCAAACGTCGCGTACGCTACTGCGGTTTCTAGTACTTAATTTTGCATTTTCCACCGTAAATAAAAAGCAAAATGGCTGTAAGGAGTACTTATGGACTATGTTGAAGTTTTTGGCCAAACATCTGCTTTAAGATTTTAGTAATAAATTCGTATAATGTTACTCTACGACAAAATATAAATGTTTAGTTGAAGTATTATTCTGACTGACACGTGTTCATTTGTGTGTTTGTGAGGATATGATATTGTAAATCATACGTAATATGTAACTCGCTATATAATCGCATTTAGGTATTATGTTAATACAGTTAGTTCTAATCCAGACTCGAGTGTTATCATTTCGGCTCCTTTTCCCAACCTCAATATAAATGGCGAGTACATGACGCACCTTCGATTCGCTGATGATATCGTAGTCATGGCTGAGACCTTGGAAGACTTAGGCAAAATGCTCGACGACCTCAATAGAGTCTCCCAACAAGTGGGTCTGAAAATTAACTTGGACAAGACGAAAATTATGTCGAATTCCCATGTTGTACCCACTCTAGTAAAGGTTGGAAGCTCTACACTGGAAGTTGTAGACGAGTACATCTACCTCGGACAAAAAGTCCAGCTTGGTAAGTCCAACTTCCAGAAAGAGGTCGATCGACGAATCCAACTCGGCTGGGCAGCGTTCGGGAAGCTACGCAGCATATTTTCGGCAGATCTACCGCAGTGTCTCAAGACGAAAGTCTTTAATGCGTGTGTGTTGCCAGTGATGACATACGGATTAAGGAGGCTCAAAGTCACCCAGAGAGCAATGGAGAGGGCTATGCTCGGAGTCTCCCTACGTGATCGTATCAGAAATGATGAGATCCGCAGGAGAACTAAGGTCACAGACGTAGCCCAAAGGATTGCATGCCTCAAGTGGCAATAGGCAGGGCACATAGCGAGGAGAACCGACGGCCGTTGGGGCGGAAAGGTCCTCGAGTGGAGGCCACGTACAGGAAGTCGCAGCCGTGGCAGGCCTCCTACAAGGTGGACCGACGATCTGGTGAAGATCGCGGGAATCCATTGGATGCGGAAGGCACAGGACCGATCTGTGTGGAGAACATTGGGGGAGGCCTATGTCCAGCAGTGGACGTCTATTGGCTGAAATGATGATAATGATGATGATGATCCCAACCTCATATGGCGACCCGGTCAGTGAGCTGTCGCGTAATGGCGGGCCGGCGCCGCAGGATCACAGACATAGGATGCTGCCTTGCTATAATTATATGTGCAGGACTAGCAAGTATCTGCTAGTGTTGAGACTGCCTTGGTGGCGCAGTGGTTAGTAGGTCGTACTTTAAAGCGACGGCTGCGCAATAGGTCCCGAGTTCGATCCCCGGGCCGAGCCCAAAATTTGTACCTAAGTTTTCGGTAAGAAATTCTTAGTGGCAGCTCGGATTCTGCCTCGGAAAGCTCGTTAAGCCGTTAGTCCTGAGCTCGATCCCTCTCCGGTCGTGCCACAGTAGTGTCCCATCGGAATATGAGGGTAAGGGAATAGAGAGTACACTTGTGTTTGCGCACACACTTAAGCACTATAATATATCCTGCGTACGGCTGATCGTAGAGATTGGCCGCCGTAGTAGTAATTGGTTGGAGGAAATTATTTTATATTGTAGTTGAGAAAAGTTCCACCTTGTGAAAGAATGAAAACAACCTGCTTTACATATACTTACTAAGTTTTGAGAAAGATGGCTGGCATGAGTTGTTGTTGGCCTAGCAATTAACATTGTCGTAGGTAAGTCAAAAGAAGAGAAAAAAGTAAGAATTGCTCACCGAATCAGCCAGCTTAAGTGGCAGTGGGCTGGCCATATTAGCCGCAGAACCGACAACCGATGGGGTAAACGAGTTCTAGAGAGGAGACCGCGTCTTGGCAAACGTAATGTAGGGCGCCCTCTGGCTAGGTGGGGGGATGATCTGCGCAGGATTGCTGGCAAGAGCTGGATGCGAGAAGCCATGGATAGATCACAGTGGCGAATAATTGGAGAGGTCTTCGTCCAGCAGTGGACTGCGATAGGCTGATGTTGAAGTCAAAAGTCGTCACATTTAACAACGTAGTAATTGATAAAGTGTTACTTTTCGCAATGTTAAAAGCAAAGACTTTTTACTTTAATTTTTCGGACGACACTAGGTTGAATGGTGGTTACATTTTGCGGGAAGCAAAAGTTGATGTTGCTGGATTGATGTGCTCATCAGTTTGCTAAGTAATGTTAATAATAATAATAACCTCCAACCGATTTCGGCTATGGCGGCCAGTCTCACCGATCAGCCATTTACGCAGGATATATTATAGTGCTCAAGTGTGTGCGCAAACACAAGTACACCTCCCTATTCCCTTGCTCTCTTATTCCGATGGATGGATAAACCAGTGTGACACGACTAGAAGGGATTGAGCGCAGGACCAACGTCTTTACGTGATTTCCGAGGCACGGTGCTACAAGACCGCCAACTTCCACGGACACTGATTTTTTTTTCCGATAAAAAAGTACAAATTTTGGCCTGACCTGGGGACTCCAAGCGCAGCCGTCATTTTGTGATGCACTACGCACTGCGCCAACGAGGCAGTTAAGTACTGTTATACTCATATAGCCGATAGCTCCACATATTATGTTCTGAGATTTTTTCTTTTTAATCAGCCTATAAACTGTCCCACTGCAGGGCAAAGGCCTCCATCATAGAAATCAAGTTATCGCTACTATGATGGGATTAGGCTTAATCACCACGCTTGGCAATTTGGTGATCACAAACCCGAGCTATGTCCGAAAAATTCGAAACATACTTTTCGCTTGACCCGGGAATCGAACCCAGGACCCTGAGATCACGGCCCGGTACTTAAACCACTAGACCAACAGGGCGTCTGAGAATAGGTTCTGAGAATAGCACATTAGATTTGACAATACACCACTGCCACTCAAATCTTTGAAACCATGACAATGATATGTATGTAATTAAAAATTTGTCGTTTTATTTTTAGCCACATGCCACATGCTGAACAACTTTTGGATACAACATACAATTATGAGCTAAAACTTTTATGTAACGTACATCAAATTCGATTCTCTACAAAGCCATAGCAATTAAAACTTAATGTAATACAAACATTATGTTTAAATTTTACGCAAACCAAACCTTAGCTTATTTATGAAACAAAAGAAGTCCAAACATAGGGCTAACATTCAACATTCCCCGTCAACTCAGACGAAAGCGTTGTAAATAAATTGAAACAGCCATTTCAATCTGAGGTGACCATAATTCTGGTAAAAACCAATAAATTGAAACACTCCCCATTGGTATACGTCCGTGGTTCTCACTCAGCTGGTCCCACTGAAAACCAGCCTGGCACACTGCAAGGCCTGTGGTCGTAACATAAGCTGAGTGAGAGCCATTTACTGGATGCCTCAACACAACACAAACACTTGACACTGAATGAAGCTGTCTTTTTTTATATTTAATTATTATTGTTCCTTGATCTTTATTTGTTCTCTTATATTTTTTTGTTGGTTAATTAAGCTTCTGATTATGTTTGTAATTAATGCGCGTATAATTTATTTTTATCGATTGTGATGTGGTGTCCAAATTAATAAATATATTTTATTTCTTTCTTTCTATAATTCTTGCATTTAACATATAAAGCGTGAGGAAGCATCTCGCAGACCAGTTGCCAACGGAAATGATGTCTAGACATCGCGACCATTGTACGTCTGCTCATGCTTACCATCAGGGTTAAGCGAGCCCATATATTGTGTCAGTATAATAAAAAATACAGAGAATCCAGAGAAGGAAAACTCTGCATTTATATCAAAACCCTCGCCAACCCGTCTGCCAAGCGTGGTGAGTATGGCAATTACCCCTGTTGTGATTGAGGGAGGCCCGTGCCCCAGCAGTGGGGACTTAAATGGGCTGACGATGATGATGATAATAAAAAATGTAAGAGCCACGCTTCGGCATGTAGGGGCTGGCTCGACCAGAGTGATACCACGGCCACACTGAAAACCGGTGTGAAACACCGCCTGCACTGTGTGAGGGTGCCAAGCCCAATCCTTTATCCTAAATATAATGCCGCTAGTAACTTATCATATCCATGAGCAGTATCCTTTCGTTTACCTTTTTTCCATCCCAATTGTCGCAGTTACAGCTGGTCACCCTATTCAATTTCACTAAGCTAGAAATGTAAGCGGCCAAAATTGTGCGGCCTTAATTTACTTTTCTAAAACGGATTGCCGACAGAAATTACAAGAATTTTATTAGGCAAACATGTTGGAATCATTCCGTGGTAGGTATACCTAATTAAATACCTATAAGTATACGTCAAGATTTTTTACTATATATACTATATATAAACCTTATCAAGGTGGAGGTATCGATATTTTAATTAGTATGCCCTCGCGGCTATATTTAAAGGCATGAGCTTAAAGTCAAAATATTCACAGAAAACCGGCGTAAAGCAGCACTACGTAAGTGAGGGTACCTTAGGCCCAATCCGGGGAAGGGGGTGTTTAAATATTGGCAGCGCACTTGTGACTACACTGGTTTTGCGGGTGTCCATGGGCGGCGGCAATCGCTTTTCATCAGGTGATACGTCTGCCACTAATCGCATAAAAAAACTAGTATCTACGAAGTCGACGACCATGACATTCATAAATGTTCTGTATGGACTTAAATTGAAAAAAAAATCGATGAGCCTCTATCTAAATTTCTTGCTGGAAAGAGATGAGTCTGCTTCTGACTTTTCCTACTCTTCTTTTTGTGTTTCCTATTTAAAATTGATTATATTATAAGCATGTCGTGGTAGCCTTTAATTAAGACAGCATCTTGGAATGTATATGTAAGTTTTTCCTTCTACCGTGTAATAATGTATGTTTGGTTGGCTATCCTTAAATAAATAAATAAAATAAAATAAATAAATAAATAAATATCGTGGACATTAAAGCTCTGTACCTTTTTTTTACATTATGCCGGACGAACGAGCAGATGGCTCACCTGATAGTAAGTCATTACCGCCGCCCATGGACATCTGCGACATACGGGGCATCATAAATGCGTTGCTGGCTCTTAAGGGAAGAATAAGCTCTTACCTATTAAATTGCCGTTTTTTTTTTTCTAGACACAATAAGATGCCTACCTACAGAGTGTATCTGTGAACATTTACATCCCTTTAACCAGGTATTCTAGCAAGCATTCTATACAACATTTTGTGGCGATGCGCCACGCTTTTGTAACTATAATTAATGTGTAAATTATTTTGTACATATTTTGTGCATCAACCAACGCACGGACAGTATGACCCTTTTATATGTATATAGTTTAAAGTGTATTAAAGTGTGTCAGCGGCGCGCGCATGCTCTGGTCATATTGTTCGTCCGTCGGTTGACAATCAAAAAAATGTCATTGAATTTTAAACAGACTGATTTTACTGTGAATTATTGTACAAATTAATCTAGCCGTTATTCTTCTTTCATTTTCCTGCTTTTATGTTCTCCTTCTTTCTTCATTATATGTGTGGGGTAAATATTGTTTGGTCGAATTGTAAGGGGGGGGGGGGGACAGACTAGGTTTCTAGTCTTGTTATTATTCTAATTCCTTTCATACGACCAGTATCTTCTACTTAGTTTGTGATACGACCACCCGCCATACTACGGCACACGACGCCCCCCATAATTTGTTCTATGACTTTTGGAAATTCGCGTAAAAAAATTCACTACTCATACAAAGTCGGTCACGTAACTTGGTCATTTTGTATTGGGAGTCGAAATAATGTTCGGCTAATTTCGAAAAGCCGTAGAACAAATGTTGTTCAAAATGGTTGGAAAAGAACACGTGGTTAAATGAATGTAAATGTCCACATATACACCCTGTATAATTTTATTTTGATTTAAGACTATATATTCAGGTTTATATTCTATAGAGACAGTATTTGTAACGCAAAAAAAGTTTTTGAAAATGAATCTTTTTTTTTACTAGGCGGAATTGACGTTTTTAAACGTTGTCCATTATAACACAGTTATTATGGAGTAGTAGTAGTAGCATTAATAGTTACTTTAAAATTTAAAAAAAATCAGTATGGAAAATACAACTTCTAAGAAAATGGCCAATTTGTCTTTTTTGGCAATTTCATTGGTACTCGTTAGACAAATTGTAACTTTAACATAAGAATCATTCAAATCTTTTTAACCCTAACAATCCGAACATACATTTCCACTGTATGGAAAAGCTCTAATATAAACAATATAACAAGTGTTTTGCCATACTGTGGAAATGTCACAACATTTCATCGTACAGTCACGAGCTTTAATTTGGACCCATTTCCGTTAAATGTTGTTAGAACACTCAAAAGCAATAATGTTGATTGTCAAGTTAAGACATAAAATGTCTTATCTTAGGCTGCGCCTTGTTGGCCACAAACAAATGTCATGTCCTATTATATTTTGTTGTTTTTTGTTTTCGATGTACTTGTCTACTGCTGTATGTATTGTGTTTTTATGGCCAGTAAAATTATCTTTATCTTATCTGATCGACCCATGAAACGATAACCTCTTTTCAAAAAGCTATCATTTTTTTTTTTTTTTTTTTTTTTAATATAATGGCTGCTACTGTGTCTCTCGACACATCTATAATTCTGCCAATGTCGAGTGATTATAGAGACACGTTAATTAATAATTGACCGGTGTGACGAGTGGAATCTATTTTAATCGGTTTTGACATCATCTAAAACAAAACAAACATACACATGGACAAAACAGACAGACAACGTAAAAATGTAAACGTATGAACAAAATATATAACATGTGAAGAGGGAGATTCATTTAGAGTCTTATATTATATTTATTAATATATATACATAAATATTTTATAACAGAGGAAAAGGATAAAGACAGAAGAAAAGGAATGTTAAAAGGGCGGGGGATTTTTGGGGGTAGAATGTCATACAGCGAGACTTGATATTTTTGACAGTTAAAGAAAATATGTTCTGTCGTACCTTCTTCTAAACCGCACTCACAGATCGATGAGTCTTTAATGTGAATTTTGTTAAGGAAAACCGGAGTGCAGGCGTGGCCAAGGCGCAGGCGACATATGGTGGAGACAATAAATTTGTCCAAGGCTTTCTGTTTGGAAAACCAAGGCCTCCGGGGGATCAGAGGTTGGATGCCTGCGTAATGGCGACCCTTGATTTTAGAGAGCTCGTTATATCTATTTTGCCAATCGTCTATTAACGTTTTTGTTGCAGATGGCAAGATGTCGAGGGCATAGTTATGCTGCAGAGTGGTGCCAAGCTGGATGGCCTCCCTGGCCCAAGTGTCGACTTGCTCGTTACCACGGATACCACTATGACCTGGTATCCAAACTAAAGCGACCTCTATATTGTCCTGATGACATTGGAATAAACAGTGCTTGATTTTAAGTATTATAGGTGAGATACCTTTTTTCCTAAACATATTTCCTAGAAGTGCAACTAAACAGCTTTTAGAGTCGGTTAAAATTACTGATTTATTTAATTTGTGGGAGTGAACATATAATAGACCTTCTAATACTGCAAGGGATTCTCCTGTGAACACAGAGGATTCTTTGGGGGATTTAAAATTTAATATGATCTGGAACTTAGGAATCCATACAGCACTTCCTACGGTTCCTTCAACAGATGACTTTGAGGCGTCAGTGTATATTGGGAGCCACTGGTGCCAATCTTTTTCTAGGTATGTGTTGAAGGTATATTCTGCAGTGGGATCATTTTTCTGGATTCCAAAGTCCAGGACGATCCGGGGTTCGAATATTATGGCATCATATGGAATTTGGAAAAGAGGGTTTATAGGAAATTGCACCATTGAGTATGTGAGGGTAGAGAGTTTTCTGAAGCTAGTAATTGTTAAGGGAGGGTTTTTATGGGCCCAATATTTGCAAGAAGGCTGGGAAATCAACTCGGATAAGTTTTGAAGACGGGTGATGAGGGGATGGTCACTAGATTGGTTTGTTTTAAATATGAACCTATCCGAGAGGTATTGACGACGAAGGTCTAGTGGGGGGTCGACTGCTTCTACCTGCAGGGCAATTTTTGGGGAAGACTTCATTGCTCCTAGCACAACTCTTAAGGCCTTCATTTGGAGTTTCTCTAACCTGTTCAATGCTTCTTTATTACATGGTTCGAGAAGGAAAGAAGCATAGTCCAAATGGCTGCGAACGACAGCGTTGTAGAGCAGTTTTTGGCAATAAGGGTGAGACCCCCACCAGACACCTGAGAGGGATCTAAGCATATTAATTCCTTTTTCGCATTTTTGGGCCACTTGATTGAAATGGGGGACACCTGTCAATCTCGAATCAAGGATGACACCGAGGAATTTTGTTTGGTCAGCGGACGGCACAGATTGACCATTACAATTAATGTCAATTAACGGGGTGGATCTCTTTCTTGAAAATACCACGGTCTTACTTTTGGAGATTGAAAGGGACAAATTGTGTTCTTGAAGCCATTCATTTAGATAGTAAAGGGCGCTGTTTAAACGGCGACTAATGTTATCGATCGATATATCTGCGACATATAAACAAAGGTCATCTGCATACTGTAAAACATTACTGAAACAAGAAACGCATTGCTCAAGGTCGTATGTATAAATGTTGTACAGGATAGGACTCAGAACGGAACCTTGGGGTAAGCCCTGCCAGAGATTTCTGGGGGGGAGGATGTTGTCGAAAGATCGAATTTTAATTGTCCTACCCATTAGCAGGTTTATTGCGCAGTGGACTAACCTCACTGGAAGACTCATGCGAAGCATCTTCTGTCTGAGCACCGGAAGTTGTACGTTATCATACGCAGCTGCAATGTCCAGAAATACACCTACCAAGTGTTCATTTTTAGAGAAGGCGGTTCTGATGTCCGTGGTTAAAATAGCTAAGCTGTCTGTGGTGCCTCTAGATTTTCTGAAACCGAATTGACTACTTGCTAAGATGTTCTGAGATTCAACAATCCACTCAAGGCGATTTTTAATAAGGTGTTCTAGGATTTTGGAGAGTGTAGAGGAGAGAGCAATGGGACGGTATGAGGAGGCGTTTGAAGGGTCTTTACCTGGTTTCAACAGGGGAATGACAATTTGGGACTTCCACATCGTTGGAATATTTCCAGTCATAAAGATGGAGTTAAGTAGGTCCAGAAAGTATCGTTCCCCTGTAGATCCCAGGTGGGAGAGGAAGGAATAAGGAATGCCGTCTTCTCCTGGAGCGGAATCTTTTAAGCCGCGCAAAGCACAGCTCAACTCTTCTAAGGAGAATGGTTGGTCGAACCTGTGACTACTTTGGAGTGAAAGGCAACTGGATGGGAAACAATTTTCCGGGGGAACGAAGGGAGGGGATAGTTTACAAGCAAACTCATTTAGCCAGGAAGAGGGGTCATTAGAGGATGGGGAAGCTCCAACCAAGGATCCGCGAAACCTTCTTATGTTTCTCCAAACCACGGAGGTAGGCGATCTAGAAGGGATTCGCAAAAATTGACCCAACCATTCTTCTTTTTTTTAGACAACAATCTTCTTGTTTGACCGGCAATTTGTTTGTATTTGACATAATTTTCTATACTCATGGACATATTGAACTCTACCTCAGCCTCCTTTCGACGTTTAACCGCATCCGTGCATTCCGAGTCCCACCAAGGAGGGGGAGCAAATTTTTTGCGGTTAAATTTCTTCTGAGGGATGCCAGCATCTGCAGCACATATCAATGCTTCCATGAGTATGGACAATTTAGTTTCAATGTCAGGAGGCGGGTCGTAGAGATGTCTACTCAAATATGACTCTACTTCCTGTCTAAATATGGACCAATCAGCCTGCTTAATTTTGTATTTGAGTAAAGGAGGAGGTGAGACGGCGGGGATGACAGAAAGGGGTTTGGATATGACGATAGGGAAGTGATCACTGCCGTAGGATTGTGTAAGGACTTTCCAAGAACATAGAGAAGAGAGTGGTGCTGAACATACGGAAAGATCCACCGCAGAGCGGGGGTTTTGAGCGGGCGACACTCGGCGAGTCGCTGAACCGTCGTTCAATACTACTAGGTTCATATCTTCAAAAAGATCCAACAGTTGGGTCGAAAATGTGTCGCAGAAGTGAGAGCCCCATGCTGTGTGATGGACATTGAAATCCCCTAGAATGAAGATAGGTGAGGGAATAGATGAAAAGATGTTGAGGAGGTCGGGGATAAGGGATGGGGAGGGGTGGGGGATATAAATAGATATGAAAGAAATATTCATTATTCTCGCAGCCACCACATTAAGTGATGTGCTGTGAGGGGGGATTGGAAGTTGGGTGTAAGAAAATGATCTTTTTATTAAAAGACAACAGCCTCCGTAGCCGTCGTCCCTGTCATCCCTGAGACAAGCATAGCCAGAAACCCTAAAAAGGGAATCAGGCACCAGCCATGTCTCAGAGATGGCAGCAACTGCCACAGAGAACTTGTTGAATAGATATATTAAGTCGCTTTTTTGCGGCGGATACTCTTACTGTACCATTGAAGGAACTGGCAGGAGTCCGCCATTGGACTCATCGAGTTTGTGTGTGTTGCCTTGCCTAATCTCTACAGGCATATTTTGAAATAGATTTGTAAGTTGAGAGGCGACGTTGGACGGTAGAGCATCGTTAAACTTGGATAAAATGATAGTAAGCAACGCTACCGTTGTTTCTATCAGTCTATCCTCAGGAATAGGGGATGGGTCTTGGAGGGCACAGCCGTTAGGCATGGTGGAGGAGGGGGTGGATATGATGGCTTGATGAGCCTGTTTATCATAGCCTCTAAAAGATGGAGGTAACCTAGGACGAGGACTGGTGGTGAATGTCTTCTTGTAGGATTGGGACGTGGAGGGAATAAGACGTGAATAGTTGGAAAGGGACAGTTGTGATAGTGAAGGGGATGCGTCCTTCGCCACCTCATTATAAGGGCGCCTAACCATTGGGACTCGAGCAGAGGCTTCCAAGTATGAAATTGACTCTTGGGACATAATAACCTTAATGCCTCTTTGTCTGGTTTGCTCAGGGCAGTTTTTGCTAACAGCAAAGTGGCTACCGGAGCACAAGAGACAGGTGGAGGCGACTTCCAAGACTTCGCATGAGTCTCCAGGATGATTTTGTGCACAGCGGTAGCACCTTGGTTGGGAGCGGCATTGATTTTTAACATGTCCGTAACGACAACAATTAAAACATTGTATTGTAGGCAACTGGTATGTTTCTACTCGGAGTGAAGCATGGAAAGAGTAGACTTTTTCTGGTAGTCTTTGCCCTGAGAAAGTTAGTACTACTGTCTGGGTGGGGAGCCACGTAGTATTCCCATTGGTGGTAGTCTTCCTATTCATTCTACGAGCCTTTAGTACAATGCCACAATTTTCTGGTAATTCTAGGGATTCCACAAGGTGGTCCATTGACCAATCTACTGGGATATCACGTATAAGCCCCATCCGAGTTACATTGTAAGTCGGAATGAAAGCCTTGTATTTGTTATCCGACAGACATTGGGCTTTTGCGAAATCATTTGCATCATTAGCGTAATTAAATTCAACAGAGATCCTATTCCGTCCAACACTTTTAATACCTTCCTTGGCAATGCCTTTGATCTTTTTGCTGTGTAGGTGTTAGCGACGCGCTCATTTGACATGTAGATTTTATTTTATAATTTTATTAAATACTTTTTGTTTGTTTTTCTACACCTAATTTAAGAAAAAGGTTCTGACGTGCGCGGCCAGAACTGTCAGTCCGCCATTAACCTCAAGCGACAATTAACATCGCTCTGTGTATTTTAAATTGTAAATTTCCATGTTTTTTCAAAAATACAACAGTTTTTGAACATAAGTGACTTTTATTGGAAGTTTACACCGTAGAACAGTTAACAGTGGTCTTCGATCCGGATTTATGTTCCGCACACCGCCAAAAATGGTAAAAACAAGAGGCGCCATGCGTCGCGAAGGTGAAACGCAGCCATTTCGCGAGGAGTCTGCTGGACAATCTTCACAAATTGCACCAGTAAGTATACCTGCCGAAGTTCGAGATATCAAAAGTAATCAAAGCGTCAAATCAAGAAAATCATCACGGAGATCGGTTACGTCATCTGCTGAAACTAAACGAAAGATACTCGAATTAGAATTACAAGCTGCACAAGAAAAAGCTAAAATACGTATGGAGCTCATTGACAAACAATTAGAGGTTAATATCGCGTGTCTCGAGGAAGAGGAAAATCAATCATACAGTTCACAAGACGAAGAAGGAGTAGCACCGCCCGTTCACATCAATAAGTGGTTAGAGGGACTGAAACACGCGCCGATTAGCGCCACCGTCCACGGCTCATTATCGTCGGAGCTGCCAACCGCGCCCGCCCCACAGCAGGCGTCGCCGGCAGCCGACGAGCTCCCGGAGCCGCGGCCAGCGCCGCCGCGCACGATGAGGAACTCCCCGCTGGTGACGCCTCCACCTAAAGTAGCCGCACCATTGCTACCGCCGGAGCAGGCAACGATACCACCAGCACATCTAAAAAACTACCCTAGTCCGCCACTTACCACGCTACCAGCACCGCAAGTCCCGCCACCGTCTGTACCGGCACACATGGAAAATTACGTCAGTACGGCGGAGGCCACCATTCAAACGTTGGCTAGTGTACTTAAGAACGTGACGACGAACGCAGTTGCTGGCGGAAGTAGCGCCAACCATACCAACTTACTGAGCCGCATATGTACACCACGAGACCTCCCTGAGTACTCTGGTGACCCGTTGGATTTTATACAGTTTAAGTTGGCATACGAAGAATCGACAAACGTGTGCAACTTCACCGACAAAGAAAACCTTTGGCGATTACGTAAGTGTCTACGGGGCGCTGCTAAAGAAGCCGTGTCCGCCCTGCTTATAAGTGCTCAATCACCAGCTAAAATAATGGAAACGTTAGAGCTACGTTTTGGTAACCCTGAGTACTTGTTATCAAAAATAGTACAAGATATAAAAAAGCTACAACCGATGACAAATGAATATCAGAAGGATATTGTTGTATTCTCATGCAAAATACAGAACTTTGTGGAAGCGGCACGAGCAGTAGAACGCGAGGAGCACCTGTATAGTATGAATGTTGTGCCCACCATATTAAGTAAATTACCATCTATTCTGCTCGCAAAATGGACTGATTACAGTTACCCGCTCATTATGGAAAATAAGAAATCACGCCTACTAATACTATCTGATTTTTTGCATGAAGAAGCCAAGAAGGTATCAACGACAACCAATATATATTATATGGGTCACTGTGATAACTACAAATCAAAAGTTATAAATCACCCCTCTTCACATCATCGGACAGTTTTAGTGCAAGCCGAACGCACAACCGAACGCACAACCGAACGCACAACTGAACGTTCGACTAACGAGAAATGCACCTTTTGTAAAGCGTCCGTACATAAACTAACGGCGTGTAAGAAATTCAAACGTGCATTACGCAAGGTCAGATGGGATCATGTCAAGCGAGCTGGCATATGCTTCAAATGTCTCGACGCCCGTCATAATCGAGACGCCTGCCCTGCGCCTGCGTGTGACCAGGACAGCTGCAATCAAGCCCACCACAAGCTCTTGCATTATCCGTACGACCGCGAGCGTAACAACCTGATAATGCAACAACCGAGTGATGAAAATCCAAATCCGCCTGTGCTAAGTGAAACCGTTACGCATATAACCGCGAGTGATAAAGTGTAAGGTGTTATTAAAAGTGGTCCCCATACGTATACACGGCCCAAACGGTGTGTTTAGTGCATCCGCGCTCCTCGACGACGGTTCGACCGTCTCCCTGATAAGCGGGGGGCTCGCGGCGCGCGCAGGCTTGCGCGGCCGCCGCCAGACCATGCGAGTGAGCGGCGCCTGGACTGATAACGAACTCGTGTGCGATTCTACGGTAATTAATGTAAATGTATCAGGTATGGACAATAAAATTAATAATATAGTAATGCGAAGTGTTAACGAACTAAATTTACCTATTCAAAAGTTGTCAGTTGTTAATTGTAATAAGTATGAACATCTGGTAAAAATTAAATCAAGCTTGTGTCTATCAGATTGTAAGCCGGAAATATTAATAGGCCAAGATAACTATCACCTATTGTTACCTTTACAAGTTAAGTTAGGTAAGAGTAATGAGCCGTCCGCTACGCTGACCCCCCTAGGCTGGTGCGTGCACGGCACCGTGCCCGTGCTGCAGGCCCGCATCACGCGCGGGAGGCTGTCTGCCTCGCGCACGCGGAAGCCAACTCGCCGACCTTGCAGGACAGCCGCTTGCTGCAGGACATACACGACGAAGTAAGGCGCTCATTCTCACTTGACACTTTAGGTATCTTCAGGTAAACCTAGACAAAACGCCAACCACGAAATTTGCCCAGCTGATGTAATTCAAGTAACGTCGAGCGAAGTTGACCACGCTTGCGTCACCGCTGCGGTAGATGTACCTGTTGACTTACCGGTACCTGACCCAAGCCGTTTCTCCTCTTGGCTGCGCTTAGTGAGAGCTATGGCTGCTGTACTGGTGTTCGTAGACAAGTGTAGGAAGCGCAAGGCTAGTATAGACTGCAACACAATGGAACGAGCTGAAGGTATGCTTATTAAATACGCACAGAATACGTCATTTTCCGAAGAAATAGCTGCTATACGTAACGAAAGGTCTTTAAGTAGAACGAGTAAGTTACTTACCTTAACCCCTTACCTTGACGACTGTGGTGTACTTCGCGTGGGAGGACGGATAGACGCTGCACAGCAGGTAGACCTGGAACTGAAAAGACCTATCATATTAGATGGTAGAAATCCAGTAGCGCGTCTCCTTGTGCGTCATTACCATGTGAAAGCCGCACACGGTAACCAGGAAACCGTTGTCAACGACCTGAAACAAAAATATTGGATAATTAGAATGAGACCTACAGTGAAGTATATTGCTTCTAGCTGTATGATATGCAAAATACGTAAATGTAAGCCGTACGTACCGAGAATGGGCGACCTGCCTGCCGCTCGAATGTCACATCACCATAGACCCTTTTCATTTTGTGGCTTAGACCTGTTTGGACCTGTTGAAGTAACTGTAGGAAGACGTAGAGAGAAGCGGTATGGAGTTCTATTCACATGTTTGACAGTTCGCGCTGTTCACATAGAACTTGTAAATTCGCTCTCAACGGACTCGCTTATCATGGCGCTGCGCAGAATGGCAGCGCGGCGTGGTTGGCCTACGCAACTTTATTCAGACAATGGTACCAATTTACGTGGTGCTGACAAGGAGTTGCAAAGATCACTCAAAGAATTGGACATCGAGGCTCTGAAAAATGAAGGTGTAAATAATGGCATGGAGTGGTGTTTCATCCCGCCTGCAAGCCCACATTGGGGTGGCTCTTGGGAGAGGCTAATTAGATCAGTAAAAACCTCACTGCAAGTAATACTCAAAGAGCGAGCGCCTCGGGAAGAAGTTTTGACTACTCTTCTAGCCGAAGTAGAGAATATGGTTAACAGTCGACCATTAACGCATGTTTCCGTCGAACCAGGCTCATCAGAGACATTGACGCCTAATCATTTTCTTTTAGGAGGGTCTTCTAACTTGCCTATTATAGGTGCATTCAATGATGATGATTTGCGCTTAAGAAAACTATGGCGAAAGGCACAGAGATTATCTGATATGTATTGGGCCAGATGGGTGAGAGAAGTTTTACCTGAGATGCTGCCGCGCAAAAAGTGGAATTATGAGCAGCGCTCTCTTAAAATCGGTGACTGTGTTTTTGTGGTGGATCCTAGCATGCCTCGCAACGTTTGGCCAAGGGGTGTCGTATTACAAGTCTACCCTGGCAAAGACCAAAGGGTAAGATTGGTCGATGTCAAAACCAAAACTGGTGTGTTGCGTCGGTCTGCAGCACGCGTCGCACCGTTCCTCAGAAGTGGTGAGTGCTGTACCAGCACTGGGGGGGAGAGTGTTAGCGACGCGCTCATTTGACATGTAGATTTTATTTTATAATTTTAATAAATACTTTTTGTTTGTTTTTCTACACCTAATTTAAGAAAAAGGTTCTGACGTGCGCGGCCCGAACTGTCAGTCCGCCATTAACCTCAAGCGACAGTTAACATCGCTCTGTGTATTTTAAATTGTAAATTTCTATGTTTTTCAAAAATACAACAGTTTTTGAGCTTAAGTGACTTTTATTAGAAGTTTACACCGTAGAACAGTTAACAGTAGGAATTGAGCGAATTTGAGGGTTTTCATAGTGGTACCCGCGGCAGGGTCGGGTTCAGCACGAGAAACATGGACAATGAAAGGACCGGAGTCCTGTTCACTGTACGTATATGACTCACTGAAGCTTGGATGTGTGTAAATAGTCTGTTGAGACACGGATGTTTCAACATCTTTATTGTTGCGAGTCCGTTTTTCAGTATTGTTTACACTCCTGTCAATGTTATCCGCGGGGCGCTTCTGCTTCCTACTAGAGGAAGTAGAAGAAGATGTCTCGGACGGGATCCCGAAATGCAGTCCATTCTCATTAGAGAATACTAATGGGGATAGACTATCATCCGGTGGGTCCGGGGGTTTAGGTGGAATATTCATTATTCTCGATGTATGACACTCGAGGGATTAGATTCTAGGTTATGTATATAGTAAATAAATAAATTTATAACACAAAGTTAGTTTTAAATACTTACGTGCAACCCTTTACCAACATTCACAACACATAAACTCGATTAAAGATAAGATTCACTGCAATTTCTTTTGAAAATCTTAATTACGAGCTACACACGTGTGTCAGTAAACAGCTACGATTTGACAGTCCAAAAGCTATCATTACGGTTTTCTAATTACGAACATATGTTGTCACTCATGTCAGTGTCAGTCAATAATATAGTTTTTTGTTACATTTTCACAAATAGTAGTTAGCAATTGACCATTACTCGAAAAACATCGGTAATGATCGTATACCCTCGCTCAAGTTGACGTTCTTGCACGGTTGCCCCTAGAAAAGTAAAGTTGTCGATGGTAAATATGACGACTTTAACACGTTAAAATATTAGCTCTTAAAAGCGAAAGTTTGCTACACGACTTTCAACCGTGGGTTGGTCCCAAATTAAAGCTCGTGACAACCTCAAAAATTATACAGGCTCCTAAACTTACAGAAGGATATGCCATTAATATGTATGGAGTAAAGGTTTCCCTTTCCACGCAACACAAACTTCAAGTTGCATTTAACTTGGTAATTAAAATAAATACCTTAACCTTAAACTTCACCGACGGAAGCTAATAAAGGACGGGGACATTACAATAATGTCTTCCAGTCGATAATTTGGCTACAGCGGCCAATCTCAACGATTAGCCAGAAGCCCAATTCTCGTGCTAGTGATATTTTGAGAACATGGCAGATATCCAAATCATGGCCCAAGTGTACCCCGGGCTCCAGGGCGGCAGCTTTGGACGCAACTGGGAATTACACGATAAAATGAGGATATTGTATGATGATGACTTCAGGTGTGTAGGTAACTAATAATATCCTCCAACCGATTACGGCTACGGGCGGCCAATCGCAACGAAACAAACGTGTATGCGCAAACACAAGTGCACTCTCTATTCCCTTACCCTCATATTCCGATGGGACACCAGCGTGACACGACCGGAAAGGGATTGGGCGCAGGACCAACGGTTCAACGTGCTTTCCAAGGCACGGGGGTGCAAGACTGCCAACTTCCGACTCCGGGCTAACACTAAGAATTTCTTACCTAAAACTTAGGTACAAATTTTTGGCCCAACCCGGCGATCGACCGGGACCTCTTGCGCAGCTGTGTTAGAGTAAGGTAATAATATTCTGGATAGTAACTACGCAGGAAATAATACATAATACTTCATCATCATATTTCGACCAGGATGACTCCACCAACGATTTTGGTTCATATAATATATTATTGGTTTAAAGAAATATCCTATAAAAATGAAAAGGTACAAGTAACTTCTTTATTTTATGTATGTACAGCCAAACATCAAAGTACTTATACAAAACTGTCAATATTTCTTCAGTCGAGTTCAAATATGAATTTATTAAAAAAAATTGAAATTATGACAGAAAGTAATAACTTTATGTTTGTACAAACTTTTTGTACTGCCAACAAGTACCAATAAATTGTTACCAAAAACTCAAGTTCTTGTAACCAACTTATTTATTCAGACAACGAAATATGACCTAAACCTGTTATTGCTTTCTGTTAGAGCTATTACTCAACAAAGGACTTTATTCATAAACGTTCAATTAATCCACAGATAACATAATCACTACGTTAATTAACCCTTGTTTGCTAAAACGGTGTTATAGAGCAGTATTTTTGACGTTTGAAACAAAAACAAAATCGGTGTACATTTTTGAAAAAAGAATGAAAACAGCTTTAACAAATATTTAATAAACATTTATGAATACCCGTCTTTAGACAAAAAAAACTTAATAAGTTTCCTGTTTTCTTTAATTTCTCTAGAGACCAATAAATTAATCGACCCTCCATATAATCATCAATCATTTTCGTAGCGGCTAGAAGAAAGGAAAATTATAATAAAAAGCCTCAGCTCAGGGGACTTTTATTTGTCTTTCGATTCTAAGTTCTTCCTGGAAGTGGGTTTTCGTGGATTTTCTGATTATACCATGCCTTCTTTTACGATTAGTTCTTCGCTTTTATTAGAACAACAATCATCATTCACCTGATCCCAAAATCACAATTCACAAAGTTTTACATAAATAAAAAAATGCGGTGAATTTATTATTTCGAATAATTTGTTTCCTAAATTGACCCAATCGAGAATCGAAACGTGGATTTTCGTGCCATATAATACCCAGAAATGAACAAAACATAAAAATCTAATTAGACACTACTAGGATACCATAAGATAAGGCAATACTCTATTTTAGATTCCTCAGGTCCATTGAAATGTTAGTTTAATTAATTACTATATACGAATATTTTAAAATATTGTCTAATAAAAGATTACCTAAGCTAAAGGAGATACTTATT
>CM032478.1:17173507-17510021 GCA_019059595.1 Marasmia exigua | reverse complement strand
GAAAATGTCTCTACCGCTTGAGCGTTAGTTTAGTTGATTTTTAAAATGAAATATATCATTTTTTAGAACTAAATGTAAGTAAATAAATCGCACCCCCACTGGAAAATAAGAGTAAGTGGTCATATCTATAACGTAAATGCTCGAATCATCAATTTTATCATATTTGAAAAGTGATGAAAAAATGTTGAATTTGTTTTATTAATTCATCAAATTAAAGACGAAAAATATGAAATCAAATGTAAACGTACTGTTCAGATTTGATAAAGGTCTGGTCCCATGTGTAGGCCCAGCTTGCGGAGCAGCTGCACCTCGCTGCGAGGGATCTCCCACTTGTCGCGCAGCCGAGGTCTGGTCCCATGTGTAGCAGTAACGCCACGTACCTCAATGTTGTTCCGCCACTTGCCGTAGTAGACCTCGCCGAAGTTGCCCTGGCCCAGCTTGCGGAGCAGCTGCACCTCGCTGCGAGGGATCTCCCACTTGTCGCGCAGCTCGGGGCCGAGGTCCCACATCTGCGGCTCGGGCTTGGGGCACGGCCGCGCCAGCACGTGACAAAGACCTAAGGCGTTTTCTGAAATTTACAAGTTAATTGTGTTAATTATATTTCTAACCGACTTCAAAAAAGGAAGAGGTTCTACGTTCGACTATTTTTTAGGTAGGTACAACCTGTGCGAATAAAGAATTTTCGCCATTTCTGATCCCATTCTTTATCCGCACAGGTTGTATGTTCACCAATTTTTATAAATATACATTTAAGGAGAATACTAATAAGTAAATACACAGGGATAATAATAAGTCAATCGAAACAAGTCGCTAACAGAGGGCAACTAAGCAAGTTCACAAGAATCTAATGTCCATATTTTAATGTTGTTTCCTTCAACATCTTTATCTCTTTTGGTCGGTTTCTTTAATTTAAAATTCCAGTTCATATCAATTACATTGATCTTAATGTAGTCGATATGATCTATCTAGTTGCCCTATTTATTTGAAAAATACCTAGGTACCGTTATTTTGATCACAATATCTTCTACATAACTTTGATCAAACCTGAAGGCCTACAACGAAGCCGAATTCACGACCGAATCTTTATCCCCATCTCTTTTTCACACGCTGTACTTTGTTTTTCTTTTTTGGTTGCGCCGACACAGGTATAATCTCTTTTATTACGTACGGGCCCTTAAACGAAAACGTCGTTGTAGGGTCTCCGGGTTAGTTAACCAAGAATTGATAAAGAAAAATAATAGTAATTCTCACATAATTAATTAAAATAGTTGTAGTTATTATTTAAAAAAAATCAGAATAAACTTACTCGTATAAGACATAACTAGCGCCGGCAAGCTGGGGAAGGTCTGGTTCGTCGCGATGTAGAAGCCGCCATTGTCCAGCGGCTTGATCTTGTAATGCTTTACGTGGTACCCTCTCCCCTCCTCCCAGTCCTTGACGCTCAAGCTGAAGCCGTGGGGGTTGTGCTCCGCGGGCCTCACGAGGAAGGTCCCCCGGGGGTTGGTCTCGGCCAGGAGCAGCTTGTCGGCTTCCTTCCGGGACACGTGGGGGAAGAACCAGCTGTAAAATGAAGGCTGCCTTTAGCAGACATTTGGATGGTTAGATGGGGTGTCGTGTGGTCACCGCCACCATTTCCCAGTTATTATCAGCCCTCAGCAAGCGTTGTCGTGTTAGTTACTGCTAGATGTTAATAATTAGATCCGTTTCGTCGTGGCTGGTTACACTCAAAAGACATATCATTAATACTAATTGATTAAATTATGTACAGAAATAATAGGTAAAGCAAGCAAGTGTAATAAACATTGCGTATAGCGGCATCTTTTAATTATTATTATCTTTCATCACATTAGTTTTAATACTATTCTCAAGGTTAGAGAATTTTGATACCTGCTGATAATTAATAGGCGTGTATTACTAAGTTTATCAAATAGAACATATATGAAATTTAGTTTACAAATGTTATCAATTATCATAATAGGTAGCACCCGTAACTATTTTATCAAACAAACAAAATGGTATCTTAAGTATTTCATAGAAATAAAAGCAAAGATTTGCTTATTTGGTGAAATCACATATACACAGAGTTGCTTTTGTATCCGATAGCTAAACAAAGGATTTTACTATTAAAGTTGAACATTATGGAGATACAAAACTAAAGTTCCTGTAATAAAATACGATAAAATAGATAAAGTATATTAATCATAATACACTCGATCTGATTCCCTTATCGAAGAGTTCCTAAGGTCGGACAGAAATAGACTTGCCAAATCCTGGATCACGTAACTCGCCATTTCGCCAAAATAAATATCGGACAACATCACAAATTGACCTGATCTCAATGTGTTATAGGTACCCGCGACCCTCACAAATAGTGATTTGTGAGGGTCGCGGGTGTTCGATTCCCGCACCAACACAAATATTTGTTGACTAAACAGATATTTGTGTTGGGTCTGGGTGTTTGTGGTAACGTCGTTGTTTCTGGTTTCCATAGTACAAGGGAATACCTTAGTTTCGGGCCAGGACAATGTATGTGATGTCTCCATTTATTTATTAGAATCAAGAAAGGTAATACAAAAATCGACAATAGATAGGTACCCAATTATTATAGTAGTCATGTGATAGATCAACTTAAAAAGCGCAGCATTATGTACAGTAAATCAACGGAATAGTAGGTAATTTACCCTTCGCACTCCACCAAGCTATCATCAGCTACGAAGACACCACGCCATTTATTTGAAACAAGTAGCCCGCCCACTCTATTTTTAGGATTAGTTCTAAACTGGACCAATAGATGGCGTTGGGTGTCGATTTCATCGCACAACTGTTTCGTGTCTTTTTGGATTGCATAAAAACCTGCTTGTCTATAGATAAATAGTAATAGATGTGATAGGTGGCAGACGATCAGACTACCTTCAGCAGACACCCTCTCACCGCGCCGCGTGGTAAGATGCAGCACGCGCCACTAACCCGTAATAGGCAAGTAAACCACAGAAGAAAGCGCATTATGTTCAATACGGCCGCCAACAAAAACAGTTACTCACTCTTCGCACTCGACCGAGCTCTCCTCAGCGACGAAGTTGACTGGCACCAGGCCCTCCCGCCGGGTCGTGAGGTGCAGCACGCGCCACCAGTCGGGCTCAGCATCGCTGAGCACCTCCATGCGGTCGCCCTTGCGGAACGAGATGTCCGAGTCGGCGCGCGCCGTGTACGCGCATAGCGCTTTCACGATACGCCGTCCGCCGTTCGTCATACCTGGAATTTGAAAATGGAAAAAATATAAACATGTTTGGTTCCTGCGGCTGCAGAACAGGCTCTGAATGATTTCAAATAGTGGTTCCTGATGAAGTCGCTTCTGAGCTTGAAGAACACTTCGACCAAACCATGATCTAGGATTTGATACTTAAAATCATGTAATTACAATTAAGCGACTGCCCGCCAAATTATGAACAGGGAAACCAGACTAACATTGTGGGTATCCACAATTTTAGAAACTATCTGAAATATGTAGGTTTTCCCTCTCCGCCAAGCTTGTTATTGAAATACCTACTCGGCCTTTATATCACCTTAATGTACCATAATGTACTGGGACTTCAAGGTTGAAAGTGGACACTTCATCTGAAATTTTCAGTAAAGATTTTCTTTCTAGTCAATCGTTATGCTATCAAATCTCTTCCCAGCACTATACACGAACCACCACGTAATTTTCGTACAAACAATACTGAAAGTGTCACAATCAAAGACACATTCTTCAAATCCCTATTCATTTTTCCAAACAATTAGTAATTCCTAATGATAGAATGTTAGCCTACCGTGCTGACAAGTGATGATAACATTAAGTAATGTGAGCAACACCAACACATGTTCCAAAGTACTAAATAAATACTTTTTTGTTGATATGATATGATAGCTACGTGGGCAACAAGTCTGGCCATGCCTGCCACCACCGCCGTGTCCCGATAGTAAGGGTTGACCCAGAAAGGTTTGGCTTGACATTATTAAGAGCATGCCAATAACCTCCCTACAGTGGATGCGAAAGACCGTGCGAAGTGGAGGACGTACAGAAGAAAAGCCGACCCCGGGCTCCGAAGCGCCAGCTTGGGACGCAACCGAGATTCAACGTTAAAATGATGATGATGACTTTTGTTCAAATGATATCGACATGTTGGCATTGCATCATGTTTACATGTGATTTTGGTAGTATGTCATTCCGTTATTTTACAAACGGTTTGTATTATAACTCTTGGCATTAAAGGTAATGAAATGACGGAAAAAAATAAAGTTAGATTTTCATCATCTCGAAATAGACAAATTATTTAAGTTTCAATAAATAATTACATACCTACTATTTTAGTATTTAAATGTTTAATAATAGGGTATCTAATCCTAGTTTATAAATAAAATTTATTAATGAGTAATAATGTACAGGAATGTACTAAGTTTTCGTGAACAGAAAAGATATTATGAAGACATAACTTAATCGATTCTTTAGCTTTCTATATCAATTATATCACTTCTATAACGAATTCAAAATTAACTAGCCTAAATAAACTCATGGTACAATTCGTCCGTCAGATCACATAAAAGAGATCTCTATTCTCCAACAGGAAATGAGACAACTGACACTTGCACACTTAACAACCCATTAAACCCAACACAGGAAGTGCAAGAACAAGATTTATGAGTGACAAGATCAAAGCGTAAGGTTTAATTATTTGAACATTCATTAAAAAAATATCGGACGCCACTAAAGGATCAATTAAGCATACCAATGAAATATTGTACCTATCATCATCAGCCCATTTAAGTCCCCACTGCTGGGGCACGGGCCTCCCTCAATCACATGAGGGGCAAGTGCCATACTCACCACGCTTGGCAGACGGGTTGGCGAGGGTTTTGATGTAAATGCAGAGTTTTCCTTCTCTGAGTGCTGATGATCATGCCAGCAGCTTTACCTTAGTCGCCTTTTACGACACCCCGGTAAGACTGAGGGTGGCCTATTCTACTCTGCCGGGACCACACGGCATATGTACATAATGTACCTATTTCTTAATTAAATTCTAATACTTGTCTTTGGCCCGTTTTATGCATCGTCAAATAAAAGTCCAGTAAAGCAAGAGTATTACTCAGGGAATTAAAATTGTCTAACATTAGGTCTTAGGTTCATCTTGCTATAATTGCATAGTGTAACGGTTACACTACAAGGTATGGGGTTACACTGTAGTAACCCATACCTTAATCACTGTTATTGACGATTGAAAAATTTGGCCCTAGTTCTATAAAATAAGCAGAATAAATAAATAATTCCCAGAAGGCAATGATTCGAGTTGGCATTCTAAAACACATAACTATATTTTTGAGTAGCAATATTTTTGAGTACCAACGAGAGGGAATGGTCTATCGCTTTTAAGTGGTTTGCTACGGATATAACAAATTAACGAACGCACGCTAGCAAAAACAATCTTGATTTATTTCTGTGATTTGGGTTTGACAGTCAAACCCAAATCACAGTTTCACATGTCAAACTTTGAAATACCTACCTCTTGAATTTTGATACATATGAAGTTAATTTTGGTGTAATTTTGGATAGCTTTATAAATTGGCAACCTTCGCAGACCAATACAAACGTCTGCATTATCTCCCTCATAAATAACGTTCTAAACGTTTCACTTACATTTCCCCGGGTTGCGCGTACGCACGATATCCGCCAGAGGTCTCGAGAGGCCGCGGTTGTTGGGCTCGCCGGTATACCGCGTCTCCAAGGAGGGGCACGCCGTGAAGCCAGTCTCGTTCTTATACGCCGGGTACACTGGAAACAGTTAAAACAATATTTATTAACTGTCACTCATGGCATAAGAAACTTAAAATACTGATGAAAAAATGCAGTGTGGCCAAGTGGTTTAAGTGGTCTTAAAGTTTATCAGTAAACAACTTATAAGTAATTCATTATACTATGTCTATTGAACTCTTGATGCAAGAAATGATTTGCTAATTGACAAAAACGATAATAACTGTTTACCATTACACCTTGAATAGACGCATATATACTATGTAATTTTATTTAATGTGTAGTTAATTGGTTATTTCAATAATGTTTAAATATTACTACAACATTTACTAAACTCGATAGAATATTCAGACAAAAAAACGTATGCTCAATTCGATCGCACACGAAGCGGTGAATTGGTTTGAATAGAATACATGCTTACCAATTTACTCTTAATTAGCATGATCATTATCTTAATAACAAAGGTGACCTCAAAACTCATGTGTACCACGTACGAGTAATCTAGAAACACCGATGCAAACTGAAGCTAACTGGCCACATTTAGCATTTAGCGTCGTGTGAAAAAAAGTCTTGTCCATTGTTCTTTTCAAGGAAATGAGTTCCGCTCAGTTGTTTTAAGGTATTTGTAAATAGCCATGGCAATCCTGGGTCCACAGTACAACCTGGTACAAGACATTTTGTGACCGCTGTGCGACTACAAGTTTTGCCTACCTACCTGAAGTCAGGGAACTTTTTGTTTTGACTGTGTTGAAAACAGTTTTTTTGCTGACGGTATCGTTTGATGCTGAATTGGCGTTTTTGCAACGATTTCTATTATTAGCTCTACTAACGCGTCATCAAATCGGTGAACCGAGACGTAGTACAGTAATTGTTGTAATAATATTTACATGTCTACTAGAGCGTGCATTTTGAATTAGGAATTGTTTTTTGTTGATTCAACTATTCAATGAATCTTACATATAGTAATTACTATATATTTTATTAAGGGATTCTATCTTACATGATAGAGAAATTTCTCCATGGATAAATTCGAAATATTTTTGAAATTTCTCTAGGGAGAATCAGATAGGGAATATAGCTGAGAACAATCAAAAACAAGGTCGGTCACAGTTAAAAGCCTCTTATTTTTCTTGTTAAACAACTACCTTTGATAAGACTAAACAACAAGGCTATTATAAATATATTACGGTGTCCAGTGATTCATTTTTGATGAGATTGTTCTTGATCACTTGATCTCTAAAGTTGATAGTCGAAACGGTAAAAGATCGGTCATGTAGATCAGCCTTCTACCGTGCACCACAGACTCAAAGCACTTTATAATATTGCATCTGGATTTCGCAAAGATTTACTAAGATGATAAACTTAAAGTATTAGGTACATGCCTAGTGCTATTCAGGACACTCAATTACACGACTGTAAAAAGCGATTATAATCGTATTTCATTGCACAGGGGTTTCAACAGTTTTATTTATTAGCATTTTAAGGTGACCGGTAGGGCACACTAGCAACGGCAATCGATTTTATTTTTTAGCTACTACCGGATCTATTTTAAACAATTTCGGAGTTACAACCTCTCGGCAAACACTTATACTATTTATTAAATAACCATGCACAAATGTTGGGTCTGTTTTTGTATCAGAAAAAAATATTTAATAAATAGTATAGGTTATTTAATAAATAAAGTGTTTGCCAAGAGATTGTAACCCCGTAATTGTTTAAAATAGACCCGGTTTAGTAGCTAAAAATTAAAATCGATTGGCGTCGCTAGTGCGCCCTACTCGTCACCTTAATAAGGAAAAATAAGTGACCAAAAATATGCGTTGAAGTTAACACGAAGTATTAATTTGAGTAAATAAATTGTCAAATGATGTGCGCGTATCTAATTCCATAGGCGTAGGCAGGGCAGGGGAGATATTTATGTAAGTAGAGAAGATGGACAAATGCATAGAAAATACACTTTGTCCTTTGAAATGAATGTAGTCGGATATTACGTTGTTTCGTCGAAAAAGGGAGCTTTAAAGCAAAAAAAGGATAGGATGGCTATTTTGTAAGTACAAAGCTGTTCCTATATCTATGTATCTGTTGCCTGATATCCGTAACACAAGTGCTTAAGCTACTTAGTCAGGAATCAGATCAATGTATGATATGTTGTATGAATTTATTTCATTTTTATATAAATACTGTTTCCGAGAATACGAGAGCGTTGAACATTTTGTTTGCGCGTGCGCTGCGAGTATCCTCAAAATTTTATTACGGATCTGCATAGATCCCCACGCCGATATTTATATTGTTGTTTAATTTTGAGAGCCACTGCATAATAATAACACTGCTCTATCTTAAAGAATGAATAGGTATACAAACGTGATAAAGCACGTCTAAATAATTGAAATTCCCCACAGAATAAACAGTGAGTTGGGGTTTAGCCGCCCTTACATTCGTAAAGGGTCCAAATCCCTCGTACAAAGCGAATGGCTATATCCGCGATAGCCGTAAACTTTGCGGTGGTAGATCGCACGAATAGTTCTAAAAAGGTTTCTTTGCACTATAATGCCACTAGTATGTCGTCACGAATAAACTATAAGCTATAAAGAGCCTATAGCTGAAGGTAACTTCTCTTTGAATTAACATTCTTAGATAATCATATCTTATTCATATATATAAACATTAGATTTAGATCTCAAGGGTTCAAATAAATCTATTGAAATTTTTAAAAATATTCATAATAACATAAACCCTGATATCTAGTCTTGTATCAAAACTTTCCCCCCTTATTACAAATCACGAACTAAGGATAGTCCCGGAACAATATTCGTGCCAACCCCTTATTAAATAAATAAATATAATAATAAATATATATTTCACAACATCACATACATTGATCTGACTCCGAGATAGGTAGCTCAAGCACCTGTGTTACGGATATCAGAATCAGCAGTGGAATTACAAATATATACATATAATATACTTTTCTTTTGTAAATACATACTTATAATACATAGGAAACACCCAGACCAATACAAACAGACATGTTCATGTGCACAAATGTTTGTACTGTGCGGGGATCGAACCCGCAACCCTTGGACCTTATTACCTGTTATAACGGGATGACATGATCTTTAGTACGGTAATAACTTTAGATTGCGATTTATAATAAGGTGGGACGAGTTAAATGTAAGATATTGGTCTACTTCATGGAACAAAAAGTATACTATCAGCCCATAAACTGTCCCACTGCATGACAAAGGCCTCCATCATAGAAATCAAGTTTATCGCTACTATGATGGGATTAGGCTTAATTAGTCACCACGCTTGCCTAATGTGGATTGGTGATCACAACACATGAGCTATGTTTGCAAATATTCAAGGGACAAAACGCTAAGATAAAGAAGAAGATTAGTCTACTTCAATACATTATTCTACGATCATAATGTATTTTGGGCGATAATTAATAACAAATAAAATTATCTGTTTATCAAAATTACTTCAATCATATTTTACTATTTTAGTCGTCAACTATGTAGGTACTTGCCTACTGTACCAATCTAGTGATGACGTTACTACATTTATATGGTGGAGATAACAAAGCGTCTCAGATAATGATAATTACTATTAGTGACCAGTTCCAAAACACGAATCATAGACAAGCTACTATCCTACTATTAATTCGTAAGCTAAACACAGGCAACTCACGAAGGAAAGTTCTCGGCATGCATGGCTCCTTACCCAAAGGTCTGTCGGGGTCATGGCGGCGGCTGCAGCACTTGTTACCCATGGCGCGGCCCGCCCGCTACGCCGCGCCAAGCCGCTTCTGAAACAAACATTAAAACAATATTATTACTAGCTCCAAGAAACTTGAAGAAACATTGGGGTTAAAACGCGCGAAGAGCATATATCCTGGCAAAAAGTAAGACCATTCGAGATTAAAAGCAGCGAATGACGCAAACAGACGACGTGAACAGATCACTAGATCCTGATAAAAACCGGTCATACGTGTATGAAAGTCGTTTACCAGATACTTGGATAGCTTAATGGTTAGGGACATGTTTAGGCGTAATTGTCCTACGGCTGATAACGATTATAGTAATAAGGGCCATAGATAAGGATGGATAACAAGCTGGTAAACCCATAATCGTCCGATGGCACAATCTGTCACGGCAATTGTGTAATTCAATCACCTTATACAACCTGAACTTAATTTAAGCAGACTAATTAATGCCTAATAAAATTAATGTTCTGATAAGCTTTTGAGATTTTTCTGATATAAGACCTCCACGGGCAACAAACATTCGCAATGCGATTCTACTGTTCATATAAATAAATCAAATCTCTCGTATTTCGGTTGCAAGAAGTTAGCGTACAGCATAAAAGATTCCGCAGTGCCTAAAGACTAGATTAAACTTATGTGTCCTGGCAACCTGATTTACAATAACCTAAAAATGGGCGCTGGCCAAGTTCGAAGAATTTATCTAGACGCTAGGGCTAACTAGTGCAAAAGAGAAGCAACGCAACATCTAAATGATCAAATTGTCCCGCAAAAAGTTGTCTTCATAGTAAATTATGTGGAATGTATGATAATACCCATTTACATGGTTTGCAAGCCGAGATTACAAGTAGGTCAGTCAAATAACGTTATCTGCTACGCATATGTATGTTCTCTTGAATGAGATACGCTAGTTTACTCGGTACAAATATCACTAACATTCCATGGAAATAGGAACAGATACATTACAAAGTACTTGACTTTTTGTAATATGAAATATATTTTTGAGAAAATTTACGTTTTCAAACAAATATTTGGGAGCCAGCATTAGTACGTTAGGACCCAAAATTAAAGCAAGAAAGAAAATATATTTATTGACGTGAACATGAAAATAAAAATAAAATTAATATCAATCTGACAGAAATACGAAAACGACAATAAAAAAGGACAATAATAAACATGTGTATTAAAAACACGCTAAAGTTTATTATAAATTCAGGCTAAGGCACTAATAATGCCACTCAATAGTACAAGCTCGGGCTTTTAGGTCTACATTATAATCCTATTATCGTCTTTACAGAGACGTGTATCACGTTCGTTATTACAAAATCGATAGCTGATGATAAGTTTGATAAGTTTCCAGGTATCAGAATTATTACTTGATTTGTTCAGTACTTAATCTAAAAGCTCTCAAAAGTTTAGATTTACTTCAAAAGCAACCAAAAGAGTGAGTTATAAACAAACTACTCGTAGCAGATTGACGTTTGATCAAGGCTCTTTCAAAGGATATTGCATTGAATTTATTAGCGATTTTGTTGCAGGCAGCACTTCTTAATACCTGAAGGGTAGGGTTCATATTCGTCAATTTGCATTTGACCTTTTCGAAATTTCGGTGACCGCCGTCCAGACACTGGCACGTAGACAGGGGAGGATGAATGGGTGTTCGTTCACTCACCCCCCCAAAATCGAATACTGTAGATTTAGGCGCTTGTCTACTGTTAGGTACTAGTAACTATTTGAGAGACATTTGCATAAATCTACTTGTCAGGGCAATCACTTGCTTCATCTATACTATTAAAGAAGTAACGCCTCAGTGGATGACTGACTGATCCATCAACGAACAGCCGAAACTGCTGGACCGAAAATAATGAAATTTGGAACATAGGTAGTCATATTATAGGGCACAATAAGCAGTGAATTTTAAAAATTGAACCCCTGATAAAGTGGTTAATGTTAGTACGAGATTCGAAAATTAGGGTTATGTTTATTTATCAAAAATAAAAATGTACCTGCTTCATTTCTTTTTTTTAATCAACCCAATAACAACTTAAATGGTGTAATGGGGGTAAATTATTGTATGGCAGATAAGTCATTTAAAAAGCTAGCCATGAACACCTTTTAAGATTGAAAATTCCTCATTTATTATTTTACTTGTAGAAAGAGTAACTAGGAGTAGCTACGAGAATGTTTCCATCGACTTAAAATGATTCCTTACGAGGGCGCAGTACTATAAACTGAGGCACTATCTCTCTTAAAATGATCCCTTATAAAAATATTAAATAAAATAGTGTCCATTGTATTGATCACATTCCCGACCACACCAACAGGAATTTTCATTATAAAAAGTTGATTTTTAATTCTATGGCTATAACCAACATCTGTTGCCATTTCTTACAGAGCAGATGGTCGCTAGCTTTCTCTTGTAGGGTATCAAAAAGGTTAACAAGGTAAAGGTTAAGAGACATTTATAGTTAATACATGTTCACCAAATTAGGATGACAAACACAAATATTATCGGACCTAAATGGTCAGCTATGTACATACATCAATTAATGCAGTTTATTATCTAATAGCTATTCTGAAAACTATCTTTGTATTATCCACGTATAGCATCCACGTCTTCTTCATTTCATAGCATTTATGACAACCAAAATAATTTCCTGGTTTATAGCGTAAATCACAAATTATATATATGTGTATGAACTGTGGCCTATAATAAATATTCCTCATAAATTCGTATAAGCTGCTGTTTTGTAGAATGTCAAATACTTCCTTATTATGGTATTCCATATTAGTAGTATTTGATAACTGAAAAATGCGACAATCATGCAACATGAAATAGACTTGAATGTTCGATATCATTTAATCGAGTTACTCAAGCGTAAAGTTTCCGAATCCGATTAAAAAAGGCATTTCATGAGGAGCAATTCGGATGGCAGTGAAAGGACAGCGGAAGCAAAAGAACTGGGCGCCCGGGATCGTAGCCCCCGTTGATTTCAATCAGAATTATTCACCAGTATTAATGAAGTTTTAATTAAACAGCTGTACAATCCGTGAATTGAACAAAGAACTCAATCAGCCAAGTTCTGATTTCTGTTATCGAATGGCGTCGCTTTACCGCAGTACATAAGGTTCCCACGACGGCCTGTGGTTGATAACGGTTGATGTATCGATGAACTTATAGGGTTGCCACTCCTCCAAATCTTGGGTAGGTAATGTTCAGGGAAGTCCAGAATATTCCGGACTTTCTTAGAAACCTACGAGTTTGGTACTTATACGGATTTCGAGGAGACGTAAAAATATGGGGGTTAGACTGGTCAAACAGTTAATCCATTCGGTTAGCTGAATAGTTGCTATTGATATTGATAGACATTCAGACTATAGTTGGTCTGGTAAGGAAAGCGCTTCAATATCGATGCAGGGTTAAGCAACGTGCACCCAAATGCAAAATGAATTATATTGGGAAGATACAAATAAAAAGCTTGATTAGTTATGCTATTTGGTAGCCCTATGTACGATGGGCTTTATCGTAATTTTACGCGCAAGATAAACACTGATTTGTTTGGTAAAAGTGCGATAACGCATTAAAGGTGAAATGTGATAGTGGGGCCAATAACAAGAACTTTCATACCGAGGTTTTAATAACTCATGTTTTTAATATGTGCTATAAAAAACTTAGCGAACGTGTTCATAAGAGGCTTATGGTTAGTCGTCATGATAAAAGTCCACTAAATAATAACAGTGTATGTAAATCTGCAGTATTACGTTTATATCTTACTTATCGATTAATACGTTTTGCCAAACCAATGAACATTTTTCAAAAAATGTACTTTTAAATTTTAATTTTTTATAGACAACATTTTTCTTGTCACTATGCGCTTCGTTTACGCCTTGAAAACTTTTACGTAGAAAAAGTTTGCTTTGAATCCATAAACTCTTGAAAGATTTTTTGTTTGTTTGTATTTCTGTTTTTTATGAAACTGAATCGCACATATGGTTCATCAGGGATTATCTAGTGTAAATATTATTTTTATTTACGTTTTTATTATACCGATGATGTAATTTCACTAAACTCTTTGATTGATTTATTAATAACTATAAAATCAAATTTTGCTATCTTTACTCAATACTAAATATATAAATTTGGGAGAGCCACGCTTAGGCATGAATGGGCCTGCTCGACCGGTGTGATACCACTACCTCACTGAAGACCGGCGTGAAGCAGCGCCTGAGCTGTGTTTCGCCGTGTGAGTGAGGTTACCGGAGGCCCAATGGGGGGGAAGGGTTGAAAAGGTTGACAGCGCACTTGTGACTCCACTGGTGTTGCGGGTGTCTATGGGCGGCGGAATGGCTTACCATCAGGTAATCCGTCTGCCACCTCTCATATAAAAAAACTAATAAATGAGATGACTATTAAATTAGGAAGGATGATCATTGTTAGAAGACTTAAAAGATACACAAGAAAATGAGAAACTAAAGCTTCTTGAGAATTAGCATTTCCTTGTAGGTTCATTTAACGGGTGTAGTATACAAGTGCAATACAATAGTAAATTGTATGATAGATTTAGGGAGCAAAATATTAATTATACGGCGAAGGCTTTTTTCTAATCCTCAGTGAAGTGAGGGATTCTAGATTCTATCGATAGAATAGAGCGTGATGAATCTAGTTGTTGCGGTTCTTGAGATACAGCCTAGAGACAGACAACAGGATAGACGGACATCGAAGTCTCAGTAATAGTGTACTATTTTTACCTTTGGGTACGGAACCCTAAAAACTCAAACAAAGGAGGCTCAATACTCTGTAGCCTACGAAAACGGTTTTCTACATCCCAAAAGGAAGACTCAGTAAACAAGAGTAAGTTATCTAATTAGCTAATTTATATTTTCCAGGAAACATTGGAGAAACGGAAAGCCAGATAGCGACGAGCTCGCTCGTTCTTAGAAAACTTCCAAGTCGTCCTTTCCGTGTATTTTGTTGTTACAAGTTGACGGTGCCTTCTCATAGGCTGGTACGATTTGACGTTTTGTCAACAAGCCGCTCGCGCTCGGAATACGCAATAACGTCCGGTTATTGGTATTTGATGCGACGAATAGACATTAATACGCCACAGTACAACAATATTTAAAATTCCTAATGCTTTTCATTGTTACTCATCATTATTGGTGCTGTCAATCGATAGTCTAATATCAATTCTCGGAGGCCCCTCCCTACACACCGAACATCCTCCTCCTTGCGTCTTTTGTCCTCAGTGCTGAGGGTCGTGGTCTCTATGAGTAATTTTCTCCCGGACTATCTTCCGCCAGCTCACTCTATCCTCGGCCGCGTGGATCGCATCACAGCCTGTGGTGTTTAGGGTTGAGCTGATTTGATCGGACCAGCGCATGGAGCTTCTGCCTCTAGGCCTTCTTCCGCTCACCTATCCCGTTAGAAGTAGCTTCTCCAGGTTATCATCTCTCTTTCTGGCAATATGACCAAAGAACTCAAAGCCTCCTCCGTAAGCACGTGGTGCTGAGTCTCACTACACACCACCATGATGGCGCAATTAAAAACTGTAATATCCTAGGGTTACCAGTTGCACTAGCGCTGGGAAATCCCCCGCTGAACATCTTCGTTCGTCACCAGCCCAAGGCAGGTGTTCAGGCTGCCCTTCGTATTCTGGGGAGGGCACTAATTGCACTAAGGTGGTTTCCGCTCGAGGCAAGAGCAATAAGTCGGCTTCCCCCTCCACGGTTGCTGTGGATTTCTGTAACATAAGGGGGTTGCACTCAAACTTACAGGCCATCTAGAAATGGCGAAACCGGATTTGCTCTTCTTAACAGAGACGCAGATATCCTGTCCGACAGACACCTCTCTTACCTCGGGTATAAAATAGAACATTATTTTTTGCCCCAGGCTGGAGTGTATGTGTACGTCAGAGAGGATATCAGCTTTCGTCGCCTCGACGATCTTGAAGACAAGGACCTGTCCATCTTATGGCTGCGTGTTCATTGCGACGACCATCCTCGCGTCTATGCATGTCTTTACAGGTCCCATATCGGAACAACTCTTCGAGCGCCTCCAAGTTTCCGCAGATGTAGTTTTAAACGTAAGTACCAACGCCAAGAAAAAGGAGTATAACGCATCCTCCAGATTCTGCAAGGGAGATTTTAGTCAAGGCCAAATCTCGTACAATGGTATCTCGCCAGAGCTGTTCAGGGGAATTTCTGCTAATCTTCCCTGCCTTTCGTTGAACAAGGGGGACGACTCGCTGGATGCAAAAGAAGAAGCAGATCTTCTGGGGTCTCTTTTTGCATCGAACTCGACTTTGGATGACAGAGGCTGTGAACCATCCCACAGTTTGAAGGCGCAATGCCAGATATCTGTTTCACACAAAAGGCTGTGCGGATAGCGCTTTCCTATCTTGATATCCATAAGTCGAGCGGGACGGAATACCACCCATCGTCCTGAAGATGTGTGCTCCGGAGTTGGCACCGGTACTACCGCGTTTGTTTCGGTACTCTTACACCGAAGGCATTGTCCCGATAAACTGCCAGCTGTTAAAGTACTTGGAAGACCACCAGCTTATCAGTGTTGCTCGGCTGGTGACCTTCTAGTGTACTTAACTCACAGACGGGCAAGTGCAATTGTGAGCAAAGGAGAGGCGTTGGCGGTCAGCTTGGACGTAGCGAAGGATTTTGATCGAGTATGGCACAAAGGGCTTTTGTCAAAACTTCCATCCTACGGGCTCTCGAAGAAACTATGCAGTGGGTCACCAGTTTTTTAACGGATCGTAGCATTAAAGTCGTGGTCGACGGTGCATGTTAGTACGTTAAACCCGTTAACGCTGGTGTTCCCTGGGGCTGTGTCCTATCGCCCACGCTGTTTCTGTTACACATAAATGATATGCTCCATAATGGTGGCATCCATTGCTACGCAGATGACAGCACGGGCGATGCCTTATACAACAGCTGTGCAAATGTTTCCCGAGAAAATGTCGACGAGTACCGTAACAAGCTTGTGTCTGAAATCGAGACGGTACTAGGAAAAGTCTCCGACTGGGGGCGACTAAATCTAGTTGACTTTAACCCCTAGAAGACACAAGCATGCGCGTTTACCACCGACATGTCACCCTTCGTCCTATCGTCTCACTTCGATACAACTCCTCTATCTCTCTCTGACAGAGTCGAGATGCTTGGGGTCGAAATATCTGACAGTTGACGTTGAGTTCCGCGGTCATCTAGAGGAAAAAGTGAAATTGGCTTTCAAAAAACTTGGCGTGCCCAATAGGTCAAGGGCGTATTTCATGCCGAGGCATCTCTTGCAACTTTATAAGGCGCAGGTGCGTCCTCATATGGAATATTGCTCTCACCTCTGGGCTGGAGCTCACAAGTCATTGCGTAGAGATATAGCATCGCTATGTGTCTTCTATTTTGCATCAACAATGGGAAGTGTTCCGAAGAGCTGTTCGGCCTTATTCCAGCTGCAAATTTTCACCATCGTACACGAACGCCAGAATTCCAAATTTCACCCACATCACTTGGATGGATTTTATTCCAGCACAGTGCGCTTCTCACGCCACTTCCTACCGCGCGTAATAAAACAATGGAATCAGATACCAACGATGATGTTCCGAACAGATACGACCTGGTGATCTTCAAAAAAAAAGTTTATTCCTCCTTTAAGAGCCGGCCACGCATCTGTGATGCCCCATGTGTCACAGATGTCCATGAGCAGCGGTAATCACTTACCATCAGGTGAACCGTCTGCTCGTTTGTCTGCTATAATGTAAAAAAAAGTATCAATCAATAGCTTAGAAGAGGCAATACTTAAATATCTAATTAATTTTCGCTTATAAATTAATCACTACCAATAACGATTGTTTTTAATAGTAAATCGACACTCGCGTTATTTCTACCTTATAGGAATATCGTGATCAGGCTGGTCTAGATGGAATCAGAGGGCCTAATTTATAGCAGACGTTACGACCGAATCGGAGTCTCCCTCTCTTTCACGCGCGCTATGTGTCTCCTTTGTTTGGACGCGACAGGTATATTCTCGTTCGTTACGGAACGGCTTCAAAATATGGCACCAGGGCCAGCACACTAGCCACTCAAAATAAAATAAAAAACTTTATTTGCATAGGCTTGCACACAGCACGTAGAAATCGTCATATATTTAAGTAATTCAAGACTATTTTTTTTATATGAGAGGTGGCACCTGATGGTAAGCAATTCCGCCGCCCATGGACACCCGCAACACCAGTGGAGTCACAAGTGCGCTGCCAACCTTTTCCCCTTCCCCCCCCATTGGGCCTCCAATATAATAATTTATAAGTAAATACATATATACATAATGATGTATAATTTACATGTTAAATGTTAATATATATGTATATTCACACTTCAGGCCGATGTTAATTCCCTGAAATCTAATAAAGTGGGCTTCTTTAGAGTTCATGCCTTTGACCCGCTTGTTCTTAAAAATGAAGCATTATATTCTGGTAGATATTATATCGATATTATGGATAATACTATCGATTTAGATAACACTAGAGGTGCACATTAGTATGTTACCCATTGTGATGCAAGGGACCACTTGTATCTAACTAAAACCACTAAGTAGTGACAAAAACGTGGAAATTGCTGGAATGCAAACCGACATCCTGACATTGGTAACTCTTCTAATAGTGCCAATATCGCTTGTTATTTCACGGTTGGCTGGGAAATTAAACATATTCGCATATTCATTAGGTTCAAATTGCATGAAATACCCTATTGTTGGTAGGTAAATGTATTGATTAATATCAAATGTAATGTTAATTGTTCAGGCCGGCGCAACTGACAACTTATTATCATAGTTCACTAAGCATTTTTTATTGAAAATACGTAACCTTTATTAACAGTTGATGCTTAACAGTAGTATTTTTTCTTCGTGTCACTTTAAAATGCTAAATCCGTAAGTTGATTAAAAAACGCGTCTGTTTAAAAAGCATTCCAGTTCATTTACCCGTTTGGAACACTGGTAGTGAGCGCTGCCTTTGGTCCAAGGGTTGCGGGTTCGATCCCCGCACAGTACACACATTTGTGTGTATGAACATGTCTGTTTGTATTGGTCTGGGTGTTTGTATGTATTATAAGTATGTATTTACAAAAGAAAAGTATTATATGTATATATTTGTAATTCCGCTGTTGATTCTGATATCCGTAACACAGGTGCTAGAGCTACCTATCTCGGAGTCAGATCAATGTATGTGATGTTGTGAAATATTTATTTATTTATTATTTACATCATAAACATGTGACATTAGATCATAAGCATGTGATTATTAATGTCATATTCGCTTAGCTTCGGGTGAATGTTACTTATACCATACCTATGCATATGTTTATAAAACAGCCCAAACTGTGATCGTTAATCAAAAGACTGTCACAAACGTTGTGATGAAAAACGGTGAAAAATAACGCCTCTCCCCATTACGCAATTAAAAATGTCAAGCGGCGGTATAAATGAATTTAACACACAAAGACCGATATTAAATCCAATTGCCTCGGGCCCAATGCACCGTATAACAGGGGTAAACATTGCACAGGCCATTTTTCTCCGTCACCCACACCGCGCCATGCGGGGAGGCACCAGGGTACACAAACGGATCTATAGATAAATAATCGCAAAAGCCTCCGAGATTAAGAACTGCTCATACTGTTTGAAATTGACTGTGTAATCGGCTGTTAAACAAAATAGCTAGTCCTATTACAGAACCGTTCATATGAATCAGTAGAAAGACTTTAAGCAGGATCGAGCAAGCAATATTAAAAAAACTGCTCCGTATTTCTCAAAAACTAAAACCCGACTACCAAAAAACACGATCTAAAAAGTACAAAACAAGAATATTGTCTCTGCTGAAATGATTATGCCGTATCGCCGTGGTCGTATGCCACCTTTTTTTGGTAGTGGGGTTTTAGTTTTTAAACTTTATTTTTATTTAACATATTTTTAGTCATGTAAATATAATTACATATTTGAATTTGATAGGAGCTCTTTCATTTGATACCCCACACGGTACCGTCAAGTAAAATTTTTTTTAGTTTCTTATTCTAAGTCCCCTAGAGGGCGCTGTAATAAATTTAACGTGACATCATGTTACCCATAACCAGAAGACAACCAAGACGCTTATAACGACACCTCATTTGTTTAAATATGATAACGAGTTTAGAAGTTACGTGGAAACAGATGAACATACTTAATACATACAATTACATACATAGCCTATCAAAATCATAACCCTCCTTTTGCTTTGCCGTAGTCGGGTAAAAATAAGACTTGAATTAAAGTGGCGACATTTCCTTTGCTTTAAAAACTCTGGGCCCAATGCACACTAAACATGCCATTTTTCACCGTCACCCGCACCTCTGCAGTCGGCACACGGGGAGGTCCCAGGGTAAACAAACGGAACTATCTATAAATAAATCGCAAGACCCTGCGAGAATCGATTGACTCTCATCCTTATGTTGCAGATGGATCGTAGCCGTTTTAGAAAACCGCGAGTAAAACAAACAAACCAGCTAAGATTGCGATGATTGGTGTTAATGGTCTAGCGAAGTTTTATATTGGTGCATAAAACGACTGATAATAATATTAAAACTTAAAGCTAGAATTAAAACATAAACATTCTTTATTACCTTCCAATTTCCTTAAAAAGTAATAACATAGCTTAATTAAAATAAACTATAATTTATTACAAATACAATTTGACTATTGAGTACAATTGATTGGACTACTTATAAAATAGCGATGCGTTAGGAAGGCGGTGAGTGTACGAGAGAGTAAACCCTGCCCGCCGCTAAGTTATAACTGTTTTGCGGCCGGCTTATTTAAGAATACTTACTTGAGGTGTAGTATTAAATTTAGACGTAATGAAGAACGTTTTTATTTTATACATGAAAAAAGCAAAGCGGTGAACAATAAAACATTAATTAAAATCTACATTCAAACGATTTAGTTTCCTCTTGCCATACCTCCTCTTACCTCTCATCTTTGATCCCGCCGCATTGATAAATGCAACGAATCTATTTTGTCATTTTACTTTTTAAACGACACCCGCAGTATGTGTTTAGCTGCCATAATAATAAGCACCGATGCGTTAGCAGCAAATAACATAAAGGTTTTTGCAGTGATAGATAGATAGATGCTCTTTATTGCACAACATACAAAACTTAAAAGCTAGGTATACAGAGTAGTAGAATTGAGAGCTAGGTATATAAGCTGTGAATATCTAGAGATTACCCAAAGATATAATTATGCAGTAAATCTGCAACATACACATTATTGGACACATGTACATAACAGCAAAACAAATTGACAGACTGTGATTAATTGGACCGATATGTGCCATGGAGTCAGACTCAAATAATGACAGTAATCTCTTACATCACAGACTCGTATTATAATTCGTAATCTTCAATCATATATTTGGCTTGTGTTAAAAAAGAAAATCAATCTTAGCCAAAGTTAATAAGCTCGCTTTCCCACTAAATATAAGGAAGCCCTAGAAGCAATTTGTTGAACTGTAATTCTCACAGATTTTAATTAAAAAGCGGAACGGAACGTTTTATCAGTGCCACGGGCGACTTTATTTCAAGGTAATAAGCATTAGTATTAATTATGTTCTTGATAAATTAGCTTTCATTTTGGGTCTGCTCAAGAAAATAATTAAGACGAACGTAAGCGAAAATGTGTGAGGGTCTCGTAGAAATTTGTCCCCAATAAGCAAAGAAAGAACTCGCAGTGTTTAAATTTGTTTATTTTATTCAACAAAGCTCATTAGAATTTGTGGGAGCCGGAACGTCCTCGTTAAGTTACTGTCGGAATAAAAATTAAGATGATATAACAAGACCCCTCTCCTGGTGAGCCGTGAACCAAATCCACGAAGAGGAAAGTGAAGGTTGTGGTGGTGAGACGCGAGCGGGGGAGACCGCCCCGGCCACCTGTTGCTGCCAATCAATAACATCCAAAGCACCATTGTTCCCCCAAAACCGACGGGCCCATAGAATCCAAGGCAAGCAATAAAGAGGGTTTAAACTACAAACCAGTTGAAGCCGTGCAAATGGCGTCGCGACGATTCATTGCCAACAGATTTGATCTTGGAAAGTTATTACTCGAAGCAACGGTAACTATACGATATCAAGAAAAGGTACGGACAAAGCAATAATAGATGTGTATCTACCTGAAAGCTAAATCAATGTCCCGGCCGATAACTCAAGCCTCAGAGAGCCATAAAACGGCTTAACGAAAGCTTTTGTTCAAACACTACTATTTGATAAGGGAATTCTTCGTGCGTAAATGTTCATTAATCGGCGATAAAAGTTTAATAATTATAAAAATATCTGACGTAAACCAATCCAGCCATAAATGCGATATTAAATAAAGAAGTTACTATAACAATAAAGATGGAATTATCTAATAAAATAGTGATAGTACCTTTATACACGAGAAACGAAACGTTCGAGACTATAAAGGTGCATATTAATAGAAAAGACTCGGAATGAATACTAAAAGGTATAAAATTGCAAATAACCAATGCATAGAAGGCAGAACGTAACCGAACAGAGGCAGACTCTGATGGAAATATAACAGTGCCAGAACGCAAGTTGAAATATTCTGTTAATACAGACGTGAAATGAGAATTCGTCTACAACGCGTAGCCATTTTATTGGGTAGACTGGGAAAATTGTAAAGCGAAGAAAACTTAATACGCCCGTCGCGCATGTACCGAGGCCGGTCAATAACCCGGCGGGGTAGAATCTTGAACTTGAACCACAAAACGGTTACGGAAACACCTATATTTTTGTTCGCAGTTCGTTTTGAGAAAGAGTTAAAGCTCAAAATAAAAGCGGAAGAACAATCGAAATAATCTGAAATAAATTAATTACATACATAAGTGAAATTAGTAGCTAAATTTTATTATTACCGATTTTAAAAATTCTAAGAATCAGATAATGCACCCCAAAGCCATGGTTAACAGTATATGAAGTTTTTATAATATCACACCTTCACGGGCCGCTTATTAATGTCAATCTGCATACGAATTACGAACCTTATACAAACCCACTTATTTATTTCATTGCGTTTATCTTTACCATTACAGTTAATAAGAATTAAAAATCAACGCGAAACATATTTCCTTATACTTAATTCCTTTTAAGTAGGAAACATTTTCTTACCACATAATAACGTTACACGCAAAGGGCACGAACGTTTAATTCAAAATTAACCTACCAATAAAGCAAGTTGTCATGACAGCAAATATAACGCATAAAATTCCATATAATGTCAATGACATGACACCGAAATTAACAGATTTATTTAATTTTTTTACTTTATATGCGTGAAAGTTTCAAAAGTTATTTTATTGTATGACTGACTTTTGAAAATATTATCTAATGAAAAATAATCGATATTTTGGAAATTATTCTTCAGCGTCTTTTGTCTGCTCTCTGAAATTGTGTAATAATACGTACGTAACACCAGGGCACGGAATGCAGTGAGTAATGTAAGTTTGATATGCACGTGTCACCATGCGCATTGTGTGTGAGGTTTTGCGTTAGACCGCAAAAGCTAGATGTAACGTGAGAACTAAACATCGTTGACGAATAGCCTCGGATTCACGCATGGTATTGAACTCCAACCATTCGATATGGTGTGACGCAGAGCGGATCTATCTCGGCGTGTATAAATTTATGATGCTTGATAAACGTTTATTACGAATGCCATAATGTATTGCCGCTCATATCTGAAAGCCTTGAATCCTAGTCTAGATATTTATTATTCATTGTCATCCTTCACAACTGTGATTTCTCTGAAACTCTGTGAGCTACTGTAAGTTATTTCGTTAAGAATGAAGCTCATAATGTAGATGAAAAGGCGTATGACAATGAACATTAATCAATGTTAAGTAACAATATAGTTATTATTACTGTAATTGACAGTACTTAAAAAGATTGACTGGAATGAAATTACTAAACAGATAATGTGAGAAAGAAGTTAACTCTCTAGTGCTAATTACGAATCCATGTGAACTTATCTCAGTTGCAGTGCACAATAGATATAATAAGCAAGAGCGTTCCTTTGGGTGGTTTGGTTATCAGTCGTCACACGTCGTTTCTACTGAACTTGACAATGATTTGTATTTAGTAAACGTCGCCGTCAAACGCAGCTGTGGGCGAGACAATGGTCTGGATCTTGGTCGCGCGCTTGGGCTGAATGCTCTTACGATTAACATGCTCTATCATGACAGGAGCCTGCCGCTTTCTCTGAAAAGACAATATGTATGATAACGCCAATTTAATGTAATTTATGTCATCAATTTTAAAGTGAATAGCAAATGAACGAGTAAACTTCATAGGCAATTTCTGCCTCAGCAATAATATGGAATTATGGACTCGTAAGCATGTTCGGGACGTAAGGGGGCCCACACAACATCTTTCGGGTTCCAAGTCAACCTCTCCTGCCCGTGGCGCGTCCTGCTAACCAACAAAAGAGGCCCTGGCGAACCACCCACCAACCCGCACTGGACCAGCGTGGTGGGTTATGGTCCATTCCCCCTAATGACAGACACTGTATTGCCCCGGCCCCCAGTTCCCGGCAGCCCTGCTATTCCGGGCCAAGGCGGCGGTCTCGGTAACGGCAGGGCAGGGGGTGCTAAGAATCTCCGGTATACGGAAGGCCGCCATACCACACTGACCTTGGCGACGTTTAACGGACGCACGCTACGACTCGACTCACATTTGGCCCAACTCGAGGAGGAGCTGAAGCGCATAAGATGGCATGTTCTCGGGCTGTGCGAAGTCCGTAGAGAGGGCGAGGACACGCTGACCCTAGAGTCTGGCCATCTTATGTACTTCAGGGAAGGAGATAATCCGTCACAGGGCGGCGTCGGGTTCCTAGTCAACAAAGTCCTCACTGACAACGTTATTGAAATCTCCAGTGTGTCGGCGAGGGTTGCGTACCTCGTAATTAAATTAACCAACAGGTATAGCCTAAAGGTTATTCAAGTGTACGCTCCAACGTCGACATACCCGGACGATGTCGTGGAAGAGATGTATGAGGACATCTCTCGAGCCTTACACACCACCACCAAGGCTCACTATAACGTTGTCATGGGGGACTTCAACGCTAAAGTGGGTGTACAGACTTGTAGCGAATCGATGTTGGGATCATGCGGCTTTGGGAGTAGAAATCATAGGGGGCAAATGCTCGTCAATTTCTTAGAGCGCGAGGGGCTTTTCTTAATGAACTCGTTCTTTAAGAAACAGCCCCAGAGGAAATGGACGTGGCAGAGCCCCGATACTATGACTAAAAATGAGATCGACTTCATCATATCGGACAAAAAGCGAATATTCAGAGATGTCTCAGTGATCAATAGGTTTAAAACCGGAAGTGATCACCGACTTCTCAGAGGCACTCTGAATATCGATTTTAAGCTTGAACGTTCTCGGTTGATGAAGTCCACGCTCCGGCCAAATCTGCTCCAATCGCTCGCTGGTTCCGACGCCTTCCAACTAAAATTGGAAAATCGTTTCGCTGCCTTGGAAACCACAATTGACGTGGATATCGACGAAGAACTCGACCAAGTGGTGGAAATCCTTCGGGACGAGGGTGCAAAATTTTGTGAGTTGCGACGTATGGGCAAGCGGTCTAAACTTTCGAAAGAGACTCTGGACCTAATGGACAAGAGGCGGAACGATCCATCAGTCACTTCGGCAACGGGCTTCGGCTTCGGAACAACGGGCTAATATAGTCCATCTCCAAGCTGATAAGACGTGACCTCCGAAGTTCCAATACACTCTCAATACAGAGAGCAATTGAGCAGAACCGGGGGTCCAAAGTTCGTACAACAGCTTGGAAGGAGCCACCTGTCGAAGGTGACCAAAACAAACGGAGAAGTCGTCACTTCCTGCCTGAGATTCTTTCGGAAGTTTACACCTTCTACAGCCAGTTATACGCGTCGCACTCACCTCACCCTACGCCGGATGAGAAGGATTTAAGAGCCACACTAACCCGCCATGCGACGGAGGATCTTCCGACATCAGCCTGGAGGAGATCGAAGCAGCTCTTGGGCAACTTAAAAATGGAAAAGCCTCGGGAGAAGACGGAGTTACAACCGAGCTTCTGAAAGCAGCCGGCAAGCCGGTGCTGAAGGAACTTCGGCGTATATTTAACTCAGTTCTTTTCTCCGGGAGAACTCCTAGGGCGTGGCAACGGAGCTTGGTCGTATTGTTCTTCAAGAAAGGCGACAAAACATTACTGAAGAACTATCGACCAATTTCTCTCCTGAGTCACGTCTATAAGCTGTTCTCAAGAGTCATTTCGAATCGCCTTACACGAAGACTTGACGAAGCTCAACCTGCAGAGCAGGCCGGATTCCGACGGAGTTATAGCACCATAGACCATATTCACACAGTGAGGCAGGTTATACAGAAGACCAAAGAGTATAACCAGCCCCTGTGCATGGCGTTTGTGGACTATGAAAAAGCTTTTGACTCCGTCGAGACCAGGGCTGTTCTAGATGCCTTGCAAAGGTGCCAAGTCGATTGGCGATATATCGAGGTGTTGAGGTGTCTGTATGACGCTGCTAATATGTCCGTAGTAATCCAAAATGGCCAAACTGAGCCTGTCCTGCTGCGACGTGGTGTGAAACAAGGAGATGTTATATCTCCGAAACTTTTCTCCGCTGCGCTGCAGGACATGTTTGGAACACTAAACTGGAAGGAGCGCGGAATCAATATTAATGGCGAGTACATGTCACACCTACGATTCGCAGACGACATCGTCATCTTGGCGGAAACCCTACAAGACCTACAGGAGATGGTGAGCAGCCTGGCTGAATCTTCCAAACACATCGGTCTTCGGATGAACTTTGGATAAAACCAAGGTCATGTTCAACGAGCTCGTTGATCCGGGACCGGTCGCTGTTAATGGAGTACCTCTCGAAGTTGTTCAGCAATATGTCTATCTAGGACAAGCGCTCCAATTAGGCAGAAACAACTTCGAGAGAGAAGCCAATAGAAGAATTCAGCTAGGCTGGGCAGCATTTGGTAAACTTCGTCAAGTCTTCTCGTATCCCATCCCTCAAAGTCTTAAGTCGAAGGTCTTCGACCAGTGCGTCCTTCCGGTCATGACTTACGGTGCCGAGACGTGGACACTCACGGCTGGACTAGTCCACCAGTTCAAAGTCGCTCAAAGAGCTATGGAAAGGGCTATGCTCGGAGTATCTCTGAAGGACCGCATCAGAAATGATGTAATCCGACAGAGAACCAGAGTCACCGACATAGCCCACCGAATTAGCAAACTGAAGTGGCAGTGGGCTGGTCATATTAGCCGCAGAACTGACAGCCGTTGGAGCCGTAAAGTCCTTGAGTGGAGACCGCGACTCGGTAAGCGTAGTGTAGGACGCCCTGCGACAAGATGGGATGATGACATTCGAAGGCTGGCTGGTGTGGGCTGGATGAGAGTGGCCGAAAATCGGGAGAAGTGGCGTGCATTAGGGGAGACCTATGTCCAGCAGTGGACGAGTGTGGGTTGCTGATGATGATGATGAAGCATGTTCAGGTTTATACAAAAGATTACAACAATTTTCCAAAAAATATCAGCACTCCTTTAAGTGTCTAGGGCAGACCAGAACTTTTCTGAGATTTATTTGTTTATCCTCATCATAATCCATTTATTTAGAAAAATCGTAGAATTTATATTGCAGTAAAGATAATATTAAATACGGAAATGTTCTTTCTGACAATTTAATAAACATTCTTCATATCACGGAGACGCCTGGATCAATTGCAAAGGCGACAAAGCTAATAACAAGTAGCGATCAGAAGGCTGCAAACATAATGAGATAGGAAGGCTTCGAAGCAACAGCTTTGATTATGCAGGAAGCTCTGATAAACAGTTGTTGGGTATCTTGCTTATAATAAGCCTCATTAAAACACGCTACACGCTCGAACGAATCTGCGAAGGAGGTATCAGACGCTTTCCGCCGGAAACCAACGCCATTGAACATATAATATTGTGTACTTCAGTCATTGCAAATGACGATTTCAATTGCTCATCATCAGTTCAACGCCTGAATGAATACTCATTTTATATGTCTCCGTTTCGTTTTATCCACAGAACACTCACTACACCTACTCATATTTCGCCTAGATATTATAGGATGCTTATAAGATGCTTACTGTAGTTTCAGGAAAGAACATAAAATAGAAAGAAATATAATTGAAGCTGAATGTTCGTGCGTTATGCCGACAATATACCGGTATATGCAATCTTTGATCTGTTCCACTAGGAACACAAATACGGTATGTTAGCCTGACAATGGGTTCGTAAACAATAGAACCGATTACTGTTTGAGACGAGGTGTGCGGTACGACTGAACCGAGAAATACCTGCGCTAAACGGGCTTCTGAATACAACTCATGCAGAGACCAATTTTCACTTCAAGCAATTTCAAAGGGATACTTGAACAATAACAATTGAAGGCGTAAAAATTAATTAGAAAACAGTGATGTAATTACAGGGTGTAGCAATATAAGAAGAACATGTACATAGTTTTTGGGAGTCATTGAATTAATAAACGATTTGCAGCGCTTAATCTATCAGCGGACAGAAAGTAAAGATAAACAAGGGTGCTTCTACTATCTTATGCATTAAATCTTGCTACCCCTAAAACAAAATATCTTGAACATCATCCCCTTGGCGTAGCTACTCCTGTAATTTCCGCTGGCCGAACGAACCAGACTTTTGTAGTTTACCTTGAAGAATGTAGATAGCTTAGTCGCTGAATAAGCACTTTATCTTTGTTCGTCTTTTTCACGAAACACCAACAGAGTTCAACTGGGAAACAAAAGATGAGTAGACAGGATGAGACAACAATCAGCCCGCATGGGAACAGCTTGTTTGATAAATATGGGCGACTCAGTTTCATTCCGGCATCGACAAAAACAGTTTCCGTGTTACTTGTTTAAGTTTAAGTATACATACATTACGATGATGGTTTATCACGGGCAGCTAAAAATATTTTTGAACATTGTGGTTGGGGCCTATTAGTTGAAAATATCAGGGTAGGATTAATCATGTGATTAAAGTCTATTGCGTTAACCCACTTCCTTTGGTTTGACGGGATGTTTATGTCCGCGTGGCTTACGACGCAATGTTTGTATTCAAAACTCTGAATTGGGACAAATCTGTGAGCTCAAGTACTCATAAAATAGTAGTGAATAATGAACGAAAACAAAGTTCCATTAAAAAGATTAGCTTACTAAGCTAGTAAATGGCTTGTTTTCTCACTGTAATTTAATCGGAGGGAAAGGAAATTAAACAATTTACACGTTGAGGATTTCGTTAGCTGTCCGATAAACCAGACCAAAGTATTTGCCCGCACCTTTACGAGCGTAAAATTATTCAGGAAACGTTCTGACGAGTAAAGTAATTTTTGCATTCATTGTGTCATTTGCGTCATCATTACGTTAGCTGAGAAAACGGCAACTTAGCATGCAAATTGCACCCCGTCTCGTTGCTTACAATAATAAATTCTACACTGACATTCCATTGGAGTTAAATATTTTGAAATTGGAATTTTGAAATCAGCTAAAACTTATTTTATAATAAAAATCACAGAGTAATTTATGTAGCCTTAGTTTGAATTTAGATGTTCGGGGTGAAATTTCAGAAGGGTTTAGTGATTTTTTTATCTAATGCAACAGCATTAGATACTTAGAAACATCTAAGTAAACTTGCATGCATCATCCATCTACAAAAACAAGCAACAATTAATCATCGTTATCAGTGACTTAAAACTCATATTCAATCGCATTTTATACACCTATTCTGTATCACATTGTGGTAAGTTTATCAGGCCGTTCCGCCTCGAACCAGTAGGCGTTGAACCCAGTGGAGTGTTTACGGGAACCCGGGACGCCCTTCTGTCGCCGATGGTCATACGCGTGGGGCGCAAGCGATCAATACCGCAAGGCTTCCCTACCGTCGACTGCGTAGCCCACTTCCGAACGCCTCTCACGCAATTGCTGACGTTACTTGTCTAATTTTTTCGAGGGCCTCAATTAACATCTGATATTGCTTTGAAGTTTTAACGAGGGATGGTGTTTGTTAACCCTATAACTGTCAGCGAAAAAATATTAAAACAAAAATCGGAGACAAAAAGAATTCGCCGGAACGTTAGGAAGTTATGGACTGTTAGATAATGCAAAAATGAAAAGCCGGATGTTGATATTGAAAAAAAAAATAGTAGGCAGGTAAATCGATTGTAAACAAAGTCAGTTACGACATTTTTAAGAATCAAGATCAAGATTTAAATTGTATAGCAAAAAAATTGGTGAGTCGAAAAACAAATAAGGTAAAATCAGTAGTCAGTAGTGGCAATAAATCCCGTTTCTTTTTAGCAGCAATCAGTAACTCAAGAACGTGACTCCATGAATTCGGATGTGGTTACATATCTACGCCATGCGGCAGTGCGAGAGGGCTTACAAGCGAGGAGTTCTTGACTACCGAGTGGATATTTGTTTTTCCAACGAAACAACTTTACCGTCTTTTGATATTGGATACGACTACGTATAACAGCTTGCGGGAACAACACCAGGATCAGATAGGATAAACAAAATTTCAAGGAAAGGAATAGCTAAGACACGTTCGATCTAATCCATATGAATAGTATTCCTCACGGCAATAGACAACATTTCATATTTTTAACATGTCCATATTGTTTTTTTATATGAAAGTAGACATAAAATGAACAGACCCATATTTTTTCTTTTTTCAAAATTTGTCCATTTTCATGCATAAAATAATTATTGAAAGTCTTTTTATTCTAAATAGACGTAAGCGCCAAATGACGTCATCGGACGGCTGAATACAGCGATATTCCTTTGCTTATCATTGTTTTAATAAAAAAAAGGTACTACAGTCAAAGGTAAAGAATACTAGTGTCAACATTGTCAACGTCATTCATACATTCAACGTTGACAAGTTGTCTTTTTTTTTGACAGTTACATGTCATGGGTTTGGCATTTCGTAAATTTAAAACTATAATGTGCTTAGCAAAGAAATATTTTACATTCTGCCGTCCGATGACGTCATCTTACGTTTTTTAGTTTTTAATTTTTTTCTCAGTAAATAAGCAATATAAAAAATGAATAAATATATATTCGAGCAGCGGAAAAGTAAACAAAGAATTGGTATTTTTTGTTTCAGAGCTAAGCAATTTTGAAATGTTGTCCATTCGTGTGTGCAGATAATGTTACATGGGCACGAGGCTTTAAAAGCGAAAGTTACTTTCCTTAGCTGCTAGAAAAAAACTTAAGTTTACTGAAAGCGACCAACAGATAACAATACAATAAAATAAATTTTATAGCGTCTTCACCGGCAGTAAAGATTGCGTGAGGTATGCTAAAAAGGCCAGTGTAGTCGATGCGTAAACAACATTACGAAATCCTGTACACATGAAATAACGTAAACGAAATTATGTTTACATTACGTGAAAATATTTGCAGCGAAGATATTGTACTTGTACTTATCGAAGACGGGAGACGGTGTCGCATGTCGATTGTAATCTACAAAGATTCGGTAATTGCGAGTAGGTTGACAAAATTTAATCGGACTTACAAAAGTGTGCACACTCAGGTAGAACAGAAGTTTCCATGTACGACTGAGAAACTCGCAATCGCCTACAATTTATTGCCTCATTTGGACGAAACTACTGTAACTGGCAGCGCCGGAGGGACGCAACTTATATGTGATCTTTATATCCATACGTGAGCAAGACGGCGCGGAATAAATACCCTGTAGGGGGTTTCCTACGAGAATTGCTACTGTAAATGAGTTTGGCATTCTATTTTCGGTGACGTATCGCTGTATCGTAAATAGCAAACAACGCTAGGGAGAGTTAAATTATTTATTCTTAGTGAGAGACTCAAATTTTAAACTCCACAGTTTTTCTAGGTATCACTCTGGATACAAAATTGCAATGGAGCCCTCATATTGCTGTCTTGGCAGGAAGACTTAGTTCAGCTGCATATGCAGTTTTTTTTTTTTTATTTGATAGAAATGGGGTGAGCCCTGCGTCTCATAGCCACTGCGACCAGTAGATGATCTATTGTGGCAGCCCCGTAACCTATTACAGCACCTCATGTAGCTCCAGTTCCAGGATAAACCCGAGAATGGAGCTGATGGGGGAGCTCTTGATCTCGTCAGCTGAGATCATGTGTGCTCCCAGGTGCCGGCTTCTGCAGCGGTGCAGCGCTATGCACTCGCCGAGGACGTGGATAATCGTTTCCTCGTCCTCGCGACAGAACCTGCAGATTTTGGTATCTGTAAGGCCCATGTTGTGCAGGTGCTTATTTAATTTGCAGTGCCCTGTGAGGGTCCGAGTGAGTGCCCTAACATGTCCTCTACTCAGTTTTGTTATTTCTACAGCTCGTTTCTGATCGAACGCCTGTATCAACGCCTTAGACTGTTCTAGTCGAGGTAGTCTTTTCCAGAATTCAGTGCTTTGTTTTTTCTCCCACTCTTTTAACTCGAACCTGACCATGCATGCTGGAACACCACTTATTGGTTCCGGTCCGAGTAGTGGGCTCTCTGCCCCAGCCTTTGCTAGCACGTCAGCGACTTCTTTGCCTCTGATATTGCAGTGTGCATATGCAGTTAGAAAGATAAGGAATCTGACTGATATCGGGACAGCGAGACTGGTTTATTTTAGCTATTTTCATAGTCTGATGTCATATGGTCTACTACTGTGGGGATCCGGTGCTGACTTACAAGCCATCTTCATTTTGCAGAAGAGGGCCATCCGTGCCATCTACGGTCTTAGATCACGTGACTCACTCAGAGAAGTATTCAAGGAAATCAATATTTTAACCGTATCATCTCAATACATTTTTGATTGTATTATGTTTGTACGCAAGAACTTGCACCTTTACTCGCAAAAATCAGATTTTCATAGCTTTAACACGCGAAATAAACATAGGCTTGCTGTCCCAAATCTAAGACTTCATAAAATTGGAAGTTCATTTGTAGGATTGAGCATTAGAATGTTTAATAAGTTACCTCAAAATATTATTGATTTACCGGTACATAAGTTTAAGTTGCATGTAAAAAACTGCCTAATGCAGAAAGGCTACTATAAAGTAGAGGATTATTTGAATGATAAGGATTCATTCAATTCATTTCATAATTTTTCATTGACGATTTATCTAAACGATATTGATTATAAGCATTGTATATCATACTGTCACTGTAATCATAATTTGTATAAGAATGAAAATTGTAATTACTATAATATTAGACATTCATAAATGTTCTTTATTGAATAAAGACATTTTTGATTTTGAATGTATAATAATTGATTTATATTGATTATTCAATAATTGACAAGATGCTAACCACCTACTATTGTACACCTCGTCCTGCAGTTTATTAGTCTGGATTAAGTAACTACTACTCTTTGTGACCTATGAGGGGAACCTAAGTAGTCATGCTCACTCAAATGTCTCTGAGGTGGTGGCGCTATGTGGCGGGTCATTACATTCCCTCTAATATGGTTGAGTGAAATGATGTCTGACACGTACGTCATACTTGTGAACAGGTGCCACCTTTGGGGACTGGTCTGCTTCGGTTTACCTCATAATATTTATTTTATTATTATTTCCTTTATTTTATTTTGTGTAACAATTAAACTGTATGGCTTGGTATGATGATGACACAACATTGTATGAAAGTTTGGCGATTAAAAAGAGTAACTGGCGAGTTTCTTGCCGGATCTTCTCGACCAGAAACAACTTTCCGAGCCGGTGGTAGAATCGCATTATGTTTATTTATTTCTTTAGTATATTTTATGTATCAACATATATATGTATTAACATGTAAATTATACATAAGTACTTATAAATAGTTTTAAGTCATTAAAATGTATGACGATTTGTAAGTGCTGTATACAAGCCTATGCAAATAAAGAATTACTTGATTGATTTGATTGATTGATTTATTAAGTATATATGAGCTTAAATAATACACAGTTGTTTTCCCGTCACCAATTCGGAATGATGCACAAATTGTTGTTTTATTGTTTACCAAAATAACCAAAGACTATGCCAACCTTAAGATTATAAGTTGCGTATCGAAAAAAAGGCAGCGGCTAATTATATATTTTCGTGTAGAGGAACGGTTATTTATTGGGTTTTAACGTGGTGTAAAAATATGGGACTTTTAGCGCACACCCCGTTATTAATAGCTACTTAGCTGCAGCGAGCGTTTCGTTAATGTTTGTTCCACGTTCAATGTGTTGGACAAAAATACTTTGTAGTTTCTTGTCACCATCTAATAGTTCTTATATTCTAACTAGATAGAAAAAAAATTGACGTCTTAATACTTTACGAAAACATCGTGAATGGAGAAGTCACGACTCGAAGACCTCATTATGAGAAGATTAACCTTCAATTTTTTACATCGGTTTTTTGATAAGCGAAACATCACCCTGACTGATAATTTTATTTCCTTATAGCCTGTTAGTTCCTTATTTTCATAATAAATAAAAATAAAAAGTCTTGAAAATTTGTACATAAAATATATATGCCAATGACCGATACAATCGTTAGCTACATTCTCATTAAAAATGAACTTTTCGTTAAATTGCTAATAGTCTACTGACATAAATATTCGATCTGGCAGTGGACCGGTTTAATAATGGAAATTACAGTTTTTAGGCTTTTTGAATTTATAACTTCCGAGTGTGTGGGCCGAAGCCGCATCCGTCGAGAACACCTGCGGCGGTCATCAGGCCATGTGGGTTCGATACAAATTATAACACGTACACTTTCAATTTTACAATATAATGAGTTAGACTTTACCGTCGGTCTTTATTGAATGTCTAATGTCTATTAATTGTACCTAGAGATGTAATACATATTGGACTAATTAATTAGTTTACTTTAAGCTTATAGCCTGACCGTCCAGTGTCTGCGTGCAGTAGATCAGCTGTTTACAATAGAGTTAAAATAACAATAATGTTTAACCATAAGAAAGACTAATTGTTATATATTATGTTTCTATGTTTAAAATGACAAGTTTATAAAGTAAGGTGATATATTAAATCACTGTCACAACTTATTGTAACAAACGAGTTTCAAACATTCCAAGAATCTTCATTTATGAGCAAAGTTTTTACTTGAAAAGTTTCCACCATAACGCGAGATTTCCACCAAGGTACAAAAATATCCTTTGTATCGGATTTCGCCCCTCGCCCTAATACCGGAGCATTATTGTATCCCCAAAGACTTTACGGTGTACTGTTACGCTTACGCACCCTTAGCAAATGAACTCTGGCTATATGTAAATACGTTTACAGTTCATATCTAAAGTACCTACACTCGAAAACCGTGTTGTATAAATCGTGCGTATAGGCTGAGACCATAAAACACCTATTGTTGGCCTCTGGAGGGCCCTTGAAAACATTTTACGCCCTAGTTTAGGCACACCTTGCCTGTGAAAGCATAAGGAATTAGAATTTACTATTGCGCTCGTATTACTTGTCTGGGTTTTTGCATAAACTCACTATTTGTAGTCGTATCGATAATGCCGATACTGCAATCCGTAGTTTATAATATAGTATGATTTTTTATAATTTACCATTATTATGGTAACTATACACATTCTTATCATAGTCTAGGTTTTTACGAGGCAAATTAAAAATGAATCTTCATTGATACGAATCTCATCCCAACCATGTGACGTTATAATTACAGATTACAAAGAAGCAATCGTTTGTTCATAAAAACATCTCAATTATGATTATCATCCGTCACTTAACCGATTGTGTCCAATGCCGACAGGAAACGTACTGCACCGACACACACAATAAAATAAATGATGGGTCAGCGGATTTGAGGAGATCCGTGACCGACGGCCTGTGATTATCACGAAGCATGATGATTCTGCTGATATACAGAGGCCATGGACGTACAGTACAAATAAAACCTCGGTAAACAGTGCAAGCTAGCCTGGAGCCTAATCATTTCTACGGTGATGTGACTACCAATACTCACATAGTAATGAGTTACTTTCATGTGCCATCTTAGTTAGGTACATATAGCTCTATTCTTTTTCTTAGACTCTGATGACAACTCACACGATTTTGTGGAATCACTTGTTATGTATGTTCCGACCTGAGTGAAGTCAATTTTGACGACAGCATTTAGAATGACTTACACAATAACGCTATAGCTATTGTAATGCTAACACAAATGCATCGTGACAACTATCAAGCTTCTATCTATTAAGATAGGTTTAGCTTGTAACCCTTAAGAATAACAATTTTACACACGATGTAAGTATGCGAAATCGTAATCACGATCACAGCCGTAGTCTAATGAATGTCTATTAAATATGTATGGAGTCAAGGGAGTAAGAAGCACCGTGAATTTTCATTAGATGCCAGATTGATGAGCTGTTCAAGATTGGCACAGATGGATTTGCTATAATACCTACTACTTAATCAAGATTGCCACTTTAGGAATATATAGACAGAGGTATAGAAGATATTGCCTAAGTTATTGGTGATGGTGTTTAATTAAATCATCTCATCCATAAAATGTGTATGTACCTACATAGTTTGTAGTTAAAGAGCTGAGAAAACTAAACACAGACCCTAGTCTCAGGGCTCAAAGGAACTTTGACATAGAGCAGCCTCGAATATTCGAAGTGTGAAATAAAGGCGTCGTTCCGCTAGACGAAGCACTGATAAACATGTGTAATCATGTTTATTAAACTAGTACTAGTACAATTGACACCGATCAGGGGAAATCTGTTTCAATTAAATTGTTTTGTCTGAGTGACCTTTATAGGATGCGAATCAAGATTTTCTCTCCATAGAAGGCGCCATCTAATCTTCGATTTCCTCAACATTTTATTCGTAATTTAAATTATCCTTTGTTGAAAGATGTTTACGAAACATCAAAGAGTTCAGACAATGAGCGCCCACCAGAACATAAAGCAACTCTTACGGCCACTACACACGGTCCGTAGCTGTGCACAATGTATTACAGGCACGTTACGGGTTTCCATCATGTTTCCGCGTTGGGTCATGACGTGATCGATGGGGCGATATGCTTTTCTTTGGTTACATTAGTAGCCATTACGCTTTCAACTTAGGCTTATCGCGGCTACTTCCTCGACCCTCGGTGATCGCTCGCGTAGTGAAAACTTCGCATAATAACAGACTTACAACAACTACACCGTTTCGGATGTTTGTTCACAATTATCGTGGAGCTAATGATGGCAGCGCTACGTGACTGTTTCTCTTTACACCGCCTTTGAATGTCTAGAGTCTAAATACACCTTGCGATACGCCGCACGTGTTCTTAGGTACGCCAGTTATTATTGTTCAGATGTCGTGGTAATATCATAGTGTATGTTTCATCTACTTTGCGACACAAAGCGCAGCTGCGGATTGACCACATGCCGTACGTACCGTGTGATATGTTTTATTACATAGAATGCCGGTGTAATCCAGGGCTATCACAGGACTCAGACGTGCTCGTTTAAAATCGTAGCCTTTTTATATATATTGTCTCAAAGATTTGGGTCAGGCAAAAGTTAAAAGCCTACGGTGGCTTTTAAAGCAAGCGATTGCGTTATCGAGATCTTAATTACATACAACACTTATGCAATTAATTAGTCATTAAATTAACGGTTTCCTTTTTGTAGAGCACATTATTACCGCGGTATGGAAGTTGCAAAATGGCACGCTTTACTTAATAATAAATAACCTAAAATAGCACATACACACACGTTGACCTGACCCCGAAGTAAGTGTTATGAGTATCAGAATTAACGAAGTACTTGCGACAGAATCAAAAACATGAAAATAACATTACAAGTAAGTACACTGAAATTTATATTTATTAATCCGAGAGGTACTTTATTGGCTTCCCAGCTGGAAGGATTTTCCTTCCACCTCAGTGTAAGTAAACGCGAGGAACAAAGAATTATGAATTTCTCATGAGATTGCGTTCAGAAGGCACGTCTCACAGAAGCCACCCCTAGAGCCCGTTCTCGGAGACTGGACGCAGCCGGTCAGCGCGACACGTATCACACGCTCAATTACACTCCACGGTTCCACGACGCAGACCCTGCACACCATCCTGCAGTAGACTTGTTTGGTTCAATTGAACTAGTTCGCCTAACCAGCTAATAAAGTTCACTTGTAAATTCTTGCAGTACAATTAAAAGAAGCTAGATTGCTCATACGGATCAAGAAGCTGATTATAAGCGATAGATGTCATACTCGTGCTATTTACTATAATAGTAAGTAGACTAGTAAATAGCAATAGGATAGATAGTATACCACAACCTTAGAAGACAGTTGCACTACTGACTATCACAGATCTAGTTTTTCAGTAGTTTAATTTAATCAGTAGTTCTTGTTAGTCAATCAATTGAATGAGCGAGTTGATGAAAAGTAGGTAGTAGTATTCATAGAACCAAATGAATATGTACTGCGTACCGCGCAACTGACATCTGCTCACCTTGTTTAAATGGGCCTTTTCAATTTAAGAAAAAGTGGACAAAAAATATTATCTTAGTATTTTTTTTTAACTTATCTAATTAATAAAAATTAGGATAATTTTATCATAAAATGTAATTATTTTGTACTAGTAATGGCTCCAGCTGAATAACACGAGGCAAAACCTTTGTGGGTTGTCTGTGTTAACTTGAAATAAAAATGCAGTTTCGTGTTATTTGGTAAAAATAAAAAAGTGATAAGTGCGCTTGTTTGTGAATGTGAACTACATCAATCTTTTCACTCAAGTGAACTGTTTCGTGCAAGTCTACCTCAGATTTTAGATCGCTTGCACGGACGCCGTTCTACCTTTTTGGTGCCATACGCTACTAGTAGCTCGGAGTTAACCGAGCAGGTGAGCTGGATCTAATTAAACGACAGCTGTATAAGGCATGCTGACAAAGACGGATAACTTGAAGTATGATAATTACAAAGGACAATCATTTCACCTAGAATTTCTGCTATGGTAAAAAGAAATGAATGAATCAAACAAAACACGTTTCGACAATTTGACCTGACAGTAAAATTGTAAAAGTTAATAGTAACTATTGCAAGATCTTAATAAATAACAAATTGAAAGTGAAATGTCCATTTTCAAATTATAATTGTGATATTACTATGACCTGTTCTAAGCATTCTCGATCATAGCTCTGCTCTTAGGAAATGTGGATGCAATATTCCGTACAATTCATTCATTTTTACATCAGTAGCTGGAATCGCTGCGAATAGTTTGTCGTTTACCGGACTTGCGTTTGGAGGAATGTTTGATCAGAAAGTCAGCGAGTCAGCGAGCCAACGAGTTAAGTTTAGATATTGCATTCCGAAATGTAACTAAATTTTTTAGCTGAAGAAATATTGTAAGACTTGTTTATTAAAAACAGCAAAAATACTGGCAGTGAGATGAACGATGTGTGCTAGAATTGTCAGGACGCTAAATCCTTTGTCATTATCTTTAAGTGCCGTAAAAATAATAATGTATTTCCCGGGGAATGAATTTTAAAAATGCAAGCACGCAGGCGGGTAATGTTGGAGAGGAAACGCCTCGTGAGAGCCACCGGAGGAAAACATTTCAACCGCACGATGTCAAAGGAGCGGAGGGGCAGGCTGTGTTGTTTTGTCCGCGTGGAATTTATTAATTTCATTTGTTTTCATCGTGATTTCTCCAGTAACATTTTATGAGACGTCGAAAACAATTTAGACTCGCGAGGCGTTGATGTGATTTCTCATTACAACGTCACTCCTTTCTCGGTTATTTATGAGGGAACCCATTGTGTCGAGTGAGTAAGTCACCTGCATTTCGCGCTAGACTGAACGGCACTAAATGCATTACTAGGTCTCTGAACTTGAGCTTGCCCGAAGTATTTTTAGCTTCAAGCATTCATAGTGTGACTATATGAGCTCAACAATAATACAGCTCTCGGCAAAATAATGATGAACAGTTTTTAAAAAGATGCCAGGGTAGAGAAAGAAAAAGAAACAAGATTTTGCTCTTTTCTTGTTAAATAAATTATAATTTCAGAGCAGGACCTTATATTTTATAATAACGAGAATTTGAGTAATAGTAGGTACTTACGAGAAAAATATGACTTTTCATCTTGTTATGTCACTTTAGTAAATATTTTTGTAGCATAATTTTTAATATATGCTAAGATGAAGGCTAGGAGTTTCACTTACGAAAAGTACAGCATAGAAATAAATGTATGAGTTGCTAAATCGAGGTAAAATAAGTCTGTAAAATATATTTTGATGTACCAACGCTAATACGTATTCTGCATCGAAAGGAATGTAGGGCAGTCATAGATCTCGATTTCCATTAAACGAGTCCCATGGACGCGATGAAAACTAACTACTTGTGAACCATATCCGGATAGTATAGCATCTTGGGGAGGGGAGGAGATGGTAAGATATTTCCTTTGATTTTCTTACACCTCGACGATTCAACTAATCAAGTTCTCGTCTTTATACCTGTCTATAAATAATTTTAATTATAATCCGAAAGCTAGTATAGTTAATCAAATCCAAGGTGCAGGTGTAATTTGTCTATGATTGTTAATATTATTGATTACATTTTCATTTTCAAGTAATTGCTTACAATAGAACTCAAGAATTGAATGTATAGTACAACACAATAATTTCAATATCTCTTTGTGTCGTGAGCATGCTCAAGCCTATTAGGTTTTATTACTATCTGATATTCCAAAAAATCAAATTCTTACAACCATAATTTTATGCGAAAATTATACAAGAACGTGAATCTACTATTTAAATTACATTGATTACTTGAGTTGTTCGTGCTGTGCCTACTACGTCCGTTTCAATTGAACAACTGAGATTGCCGGTCGAGGCCAATGAAATAGGCGTGAGAATCCTCATCTAAATAGTTTCGCGGTGTTAGCCTGCATTGACGATTGACGACCTAATGGTGGTCCAGTTGCGTAATAACTGCAATTAAAGTGGCAACAGTGGCAAGTCACCCCAGGGCACCGTGCTGTCAATGGCTCGACAGTGCTTGATTACTGTAGCCCCTAGTTTACAACTGGAGGGGTATTGTTAGGAGCTCCGCTCTCCCGCGGTCGATCCGCTGCATTCAATGGTAACATTGTAATGTGTACTGTAAACATCAGTAAACTGTTGGGTTTCGTGAGAAAAGGTTACAGTACAGGCTTATAATAACTTATTGCAATAGTTTATACTCTTTCAAAATTGGGTGACAAAACATTTTTATTGTCTATCAACTATCAATAGTTATTTCTTAGTCACAGGAACGCTAAAAAATTTATTCATAAATCAATCCATATCATTTTATCCTACTTATAGGTGAAGGCTTTTATTGCCAAAAAGGCATTACACGTTACCGACATTTTTAATGTTCAAAATAACCTCAAACTGAATACAAATTTATACGTATATGATTTCAATAAATCTTTGAGTAAAAGAATAGGTTATTTCAGGCCATCAACAACATGAATCGTAGTGTGATTAACAAGTTTGTACGTCGTATCAGCTCCATTATGTGAAACTCGGTCACTAAATACTATTCAGTCAAAGTAAATTGAAAATCCAAAAGAAAAGGTTAAAGCCCTTAACAGGGTTAAATGTACTATTGAAGGTCAATAACCCTTAATACTCGTCTACACGTCACGCAGGGTAACCATGTGGTAGTTCTAAGGCCCTATTATGTACCTACCTACCTATAGATTATCGTGAGCAAAACCTGCTAGCAAAAAATATGGTAATATAATATGCTTTGGTTCGTTAACTTCGCTGAAAGCCGTGAATGTTTTTGTACTCTTATTTTATAAAATCTTGCCAGTGAAGCGACGGAATTTCTTAGGTATTACGTGTACAACGTTATGTAAATTCATATCGTAGACTTTGTTTTTAAAAGTATTAAACTAGATAAGGTTTAGTGAGCTCAATATAGAACATCCTATTAATAGGGTAACTAAGACCAAGAAAATACAAATAGAGAATTAGCATGCCGTTAAAACATTCGAGATACTCACTAAATCTTAGCGGTTTGTCATTCTCAGTACTCTAAAATATGTTATTAATAATTTTGCTTTGCAATGGTTCTAGTTTCTAAATAAATAAGCCAAAGTTCACATGATGAATCAAAATGCAAATAATATAGCTAATGATAAATTCAGCACTATGTATGTTATCTAATAATGACGGTGGTTTTGGACAATAAATGTCCTTTTAACAAGTAACGACAATAACACAAACGAGTACATACATATAAGCGAACGAAAATTCGCTGTTCATAGATACGTTATTGCCGAATATTAGTAGAGTAGAATTCCAATTTGTAACTAACATCTGGTTCTTTTATTTGATTATATGGTTGAGAGATTGAGAGATGACTTTGGCATTAACATTAAGGGATTGAGTACGAGTATCTAAAGCCGTAGCAGTTCCTCACGAAGTATTCGGCGCACCCCAAGTATGATTTAATTACGCTGCCATATGACGAAGCGCGTTACCGCTGTGAAACTTTCACCCACCAAGTTTACCTAATATCAACTTAGAACTGGATTGCAATCCGTGTGGTAATATTGCAAGTGTGAATGGTGTGCGCTCTGTTGATATTCATAACGATGAACGAATAGATTAACATATTGAAATAACAAAATAAAACAATATTGTGAATTAAAGAAACGTTTTTGTTCATTTACAAAATTGTTTTATATGTAAAGTAATTTTGTAATTGTAAATATTGTGATACAAATCTTTTACATGTTACTAAATTTGAGGTAAGTAACAAAAAGTCTTTACTCTCCTTGAAATTTAAGTGTACATATTTGCAAAACTTTTCATTCTTTAATTTTGAGCAACAATAATGCATTTTGCATTACCTGACATCGCATTAAAATGATATTAATTTTAAGCAAGCTACCTGCAACATTTTGTGCAACTCCATAGAGAAGCTCGTATTTACTTTGCAAGAGCTACAATTTTCAAAACTTCTACAGAGAATTTGCATAAAGGACGAACAAAATTTAAGTGCACTAGACAGGGAATCTTACCAGTCTCACAAACAGGGATTACATGTCTCGTACCTGAAAATAATAACAATATTTACATTAAAATTTCACATAGCAAGATTGAAGTTTCCTAGAAATTCGAATGCAGCGGGTAATTTTATGAGTCATAAAGTTGTAGATTCGATCGATGTAAGCTCGACCGAGCACTGGTTATTCAGAATATGCCTGGGTAGTTTGTCCTTGTAATGCTATAGTATCAAGATAGCTGGCTTCAGATTGTATCACCCAAAATAACAATTCTTCCATACTATTTTATTATATAAGCCAACAGCAATTTTCTACCTTCGGCGAATATAAGACGTTTTAATTTAGTCAACATAATATAGTATGCCATATATAATATAGTATAGTATGCTATACATAAATTATGCCGTAAGGATCTCACAAAAAAAATTGTTTTTTTTTATGAAAGCTGGCGTACATCAGCTTTCATAAAAAGATCAGACATAAAAAAAGAGTAATGTAATAGACATAATGGTATTGCCCTTCTTTTCACAAATTGGGTCTTCTAATAAGGCGATTATCAGTATCAGTTTTTCGCAACAATTAAGTGCGATGTGTAAAGATACAGAATGTATCAATAAACAGATACATAACATCCTTATAAAGCCTTTATTGTACTCGTTATTTTAATTATTGACTGCTTCGGTGGCGCAGTGGTTAGTGGGTGGCACTTTAAAGCGACGGCTGCGGAAGAGGTCCCGGGTTCGATCCCCGGGTCGGGCCAAAATTTGTACCTAAGTTTTCGGTAAGAAATTCTTAGTGGCAGCCCAGAGTCTGGAAATTGGCGGTCTTGTACCCCCGTGCCTCGGAAAGCACGTTAAGCTGTTTGTACTCCGCCAATCCCTCTCCGGTCGTGTCACAGTAGAGTCCCATCGGAATATGAGGTAAGAAGGGTAAGGGAATAAAGAGTGCACTTATGTTTGCGCACACACTTGAACACTATAATACATCCTAGCGTAAGTGGCTGATTGTTGAGATTGGCCGCCGTAGCCGTAATCGGTTGGAGGATATTATTATTAAAATTAACTTTTTTTCGTAAAATATTTTTTAAATATTAATTCTGAATGATTTGTTACGAAATAGTTAACCTTGATGTATGTTTGTAGTTTATTTCGATTTCTATAAGCAGCTTACCTTAAATTCCAACAACGCTGTAGTTTCTAAGTAATGCAACGATTAGCAAATTATCGTAATTTGCATGCGGTTTGGTCTAGTTCGCAATAATCTTTCACGCAAACTATTAGTAATTAGGTCCGCACTCCGTGTCTATTGTACAGAGGAAAAATTACTAATCCGAAGGAACTATTGTGCTCGGGGACATAGACAAAGACACCTTTGTCTGACCAGAGACACCGTAACTAGATAAACGCATTGGTTGCACAAGAGCCTCGCTATCAAATTAAACAACAGTTACTAGCGTATTCGACCCAGATGGTCCCACTCCAGATTACTTTTAAATGAGACAAAAGATTGTGTAACCGAAGCCTTTTGGTAGCTCAGACGTATCAGAACTAAAGTAAAGGTAGATTTTAGAGTATCGTGTAGTGTAAGTGAAGCTTGAAGGTATAGTTAAAAGAAACGAATGGATCGAAACATAATCGTCCGTTTCGGTTAACGGCCACGGTAGGGTCAGCGCACCTCAAACACGGGGACGCACTGCCATTCCGAGTTTATGGTGTTTTATCAAGGTACCGTTGAAGCAACGCCAGTTTTACTGCTCTCGACCACCAAGTTTACGCTAGAATGATATTACGACAGACGAATCTGGAAACTTGAAGATGAGTTTCTGAGAGCTTTCCCAAGAAACAAACATACTTAATGCTTGCATAACGAGAGTTCTTCTCCCCTTGAATTTCTATTTTCGTATAAAGACTTTATTTTTGTCTTTTCAATGGGGTCGTTTCACTATTTCACTCATCGTGTGAATGTTAATTAGATAAGCAAGTATACAGTCCTCCATTCCTTTACACTCAAATAGGTGAGCCGCTTTAAATCCTTTGATGTTCATGAGAAATGATATATGGTTTTACAAGATCGGTCCCAGAGTGTAAATTATCGGGGCTATTTTAGTATTGAACAGGTTTCTAAAGGGCGTTAAAACAACAGTTTTATTTTACTGAATTCCGGTAGTTAACGTTAAAACATAATGGTTTCGTGCCTTAAGCGCGCATTAGCGGAGACGCCTTTACACACTAGGATGTAGATATAAAATGTTTCAATACCAAATATATTTTCCTTCCTCACAATTAAAGTTTTGGAATAGAAGAAAATTATAGTGGTGGACTATCCCGGCCCATCCCCACTTTCGTCCAAAGATATTGAAAAAAATGTGTTGTAAACCCGGAATATATTCGGTCGGACCGACAGGCAAAACGAGTAATACTAATTTGTAAAATATACGTACATAATAACGTCAATAGGAATAATTGAATTGTGAAGGCAGAGCTGGGGTCATTGCTTTTAGACTCAGACACGAAGGTCACGCGCTGATAATTAGTCATGTCATGAGTAAAGCTTTTATAGAATTATTAAGGCACGAGGGCCACCGCTCTGTAATTTAATAAGAATAAAGTACACCTGGTTGTGAGAAATTAATTTTCGCAATAACTTAATACAGTTGCTTTTGAAATGTATTATAATACCCTCGTGAATCCTACTTAGCTATGAGTAGGAGCCGTTTTTGTTATGCGTTTTTGCATATTAAAAATACTAATAAGTTCTACATTTACGGCTATTACATATGTTTTGCACAACAGAAAGAAAATAGAATTTTTGGTCACTGTGCACTTTGATGATGAATTCTATGAAATACTACTTCAAACATCAATATAAACGAATGTTAAAAAATACAATGAGGTTCATACATAAGTAAACAACAGTAGTATAGCTAACGAAACCTCCTGTTAAAGAGAAAGGGCAACAAAAACATATAAAATTCAAGATCAAACTGCAGTTAAAACATACTAGAAAAATATCTGTACACAACCCAAACAAAGCAACAACAATACAATTCCAGAAATAGCGAGTTTATGGGCAATAATCGTAGCCCGCATAGGCGTTCCTATTGCCATCATCTGGTAGCCCCGTATAAACTACCGTTTTATTACACTGCAATGATAGGGCAGATTAACTAATGGCGTAGTGACGAGCTTTAATTGAATTTAATTCAGAGCATGCCTCAGTCTCTGATCACTTCACTCTGGTAACATGTGCTTAACGTGTTAGGATCTGATTTGCTCCTCGAGTAGAATTGAGTTGCCCGACATGACCAAAAAGTACGAGGCCGATTCATCTTGTTTCTCACGAGACGAGTCTTTTTTGTCGATGTTCAATTGCCTATAGCAGTGACTCTTTAGCAGGGAATCTCTGATCGTAGCGTTAAGATAGATGACTCAAAGGTTTCGTCAAGTTGGAAAGTAATAAATACCTGCGGACCTAATTTATTGCATCGGCGAAAAGGTAAAATAGTGACCTGCTCCATTTACTTCAAATAATAACCTTTAAATGCCAGTAAAAGACAAATCAAAAATGTCGCCCCGCGAAATACACCCTGATGTGGATATTGGATACGAGTAATATGATTTTATGTAACCACGTCACGGCCAAAAGGACCAAAATAGCATTTTGAAATGTTGAGTAACTATTCGTGATAAGTTGTTCACTATTTAACATAAAAGATTACGTAAATATTATCAATATGTGTTTACAGCAAGCTTATTGAGATTTGGAGTTAAAGAATCCTGTGCTTCGTTTGATACTTGAAATATAACTTCATCACTTACAATCTACATTGCTCAAGAGTCGACATCAAACATCTACAGGACAGTGACTTTACGAGAATGTCAAACATTTAAGCAAATACACCAAAATGCGTCGCATTAACTAAACATAAACAGTAATTACGTTGAGTTCCGAAAATCAACACTAAGCCACATCTAGCAATCAACAAGTTGAATGTCGGTAATCTGCAGTAACTCTTCTCGTGCGCATCTCAACCGTAGCTTCCGTCTATGTAATAAGAGTGAGTAGGTAGATGTTGAAAAAATGTTTCCTGTTTTATGGATATCGCGTCTGTCACGAGTCACGACCGAATTTACCGTAATTACATACACACAAACCAAAACACATAATGTCTCCGACAATACAAGCTTCATTTATCAAGTTATACAGTCCAATAGCCATTGGAATGACCACAAATTCTCAAGATGCTCAATTTAAATACATCATCCATCAACAGTTACCATGACTTTTGGCTTCTGATATCTTGATTCTTGACGTCTTTATCATTATGTGGGCACTTGTGACCTGCTTTTTCTATTGCGACATCGTTAATGATGCAAATTGTACGAATATTACTGACAGCAGATCAGTATCAAAATCAGACCTTGACTACATGGTTTGAATGACAAGGTGGCGACATTGGGCCCGTTAAGTCCTCTTATTCTTTTGTAAACTCGTTATGACACAAATAAAACAGCTTTATATACAAGTTCATAGATAAATAAACTTGTGTTGAAAAGTTGTCCCAAAGGTATATTTCGTTCTGAAATGATCGGTGATTGTTCTTAGATAAACTTGAGTATTACGATGTAGGTGTATTCAAGACACAATGTTAGATTACTTTTATGTCTTATACGTGAAGGTATAACGTTCAGATTCGTTTAATAGGAGTTCACATGCTCGTCTGTATTAGTGTCAAGATTACCTATGCTAACAGCGTGCGGAGGGTCAGGAGGAGTGTTCGTCGAAGCTCCCACAGCGAGTTTTGCAACAACTACTGACGTCCCACGTCCGTCCGAGAATTTTTCGTCACTAACTTACTTCCAGGCGATAGTGAAGTAATAATCATCCTTCGTGTTAAGGTTATTTTGGATTTAATTTAAAAGTTCAATAGCGAATAAGAAGAAGTAGTAATTATTGAAAGCAAACGCGTGATAAAAAGCCGTTAATAACATGGCTTTCTTAAAACAAAAGAGATTGTATGAAAATGAAAGCACGACGAAACCTCTCAACACAAAATTGATACGAGCCACGAACAGGAAATGATGACTAAGATGCGGTGCGAGACACTATCTCTTTGTGGGGCGTATCGTCTTGCACAGGTTGCACTCTACCACCCGGCACGATAGTTCAAATTTTAATATAGTGACATGATAAGTTAAGGGGACTTTTAACAGGTTTCCAGATAAGCTTAGTATTTTTCCTTTATATTCCAAAGAAAATTAATGGAATGGGATATAAAACAATTATCTGGCCATATTAATGCTAGAGATAAAGCTAGACAAAGTATAACGATATAATATGAGTAGGTAATAGAAATAAAGATGTACTTATTATAATTTTTTTTTAAACTTAATCATAATATTATTAAATGATACAAGAATTAACTGAATGTAGGTATAGAAACACTTAAAACGATTTCTAAAGAAGTTGTCGACAATAAACAACACGTGGTAGATAGCGCACGACGGTATAATGGACAAAAACATTCAGGTGTCTACTTCCCCGAAGCGGTTGGTGGAAGAGTGCACGGCCCATAAATATTAATGACAAACACCGATTCAATAGCTGAGCCGCAGACAGGTCACCGGCCTTTGATCCGATTGTTGGATGCTCATTTCTCAGATGTAATTAGAAATGCCTCAAACAGCTAATATAGAGAGAAAATGAATGTGACATGAATAAAACATGATCCACTCCTGTATAGAAAGAAAAAAGGCAAGACCAGATCACTTAAAAGAGGGCGGCGAATCAATCAACCACAATGTAGACGAAAAATCACTGCTTTATATTAACAACAAACATCGTTAACCTAGATACATACAGTAATTTCGGAACTAGTAACGTTTTCTGGCATGGATTACTTTCAAATGACTAAACAAGCACACTTTAAAAATTCATGTACCTGTTTCTTAATTAAAAAAATGTTCTTCTGTATCCTCAAAGATCGTAAAATAGTTCGTATAAGGATCAAGCGCCCATAATTGGGAAACGAGGTCAAATTTAGAATTATACGCAAACATGGACTAATTTCATCGGAACAAAATGGACATAATTAGTTTAATTAAAAGATTGATCGCGTTTATTTATGAAGTGAAACGGCGGAGGAATGCCTGCTGCATTCATGAAGACGACGTGTACACAACTGTAGACGATTAAAAAATGAAGAAAACTCAAGCTGGAAGTCATCGTGACTAATAACTGCATTTCGAGGAGGAATGATTCATCAGAGATTTGTAACGTCATTAGGATTTTAAATAATGTTCTTTCTAATGTTATGTATTATATTATATCCCATATTTGATCTGAATGGATGAAAAAGGTTTGTAAATTAATCTCTTGGAACGAAAGTTTTGTTATTGTTATGAAAATGAACTCTATCCTCGATGTAATACAAATATGGATTGTATGATGTACTGAGACGATAACAGCAATGTCAACAGAGACCATAAATCGGACCTTAGCGATTGAATGGGTCAGTGTCCTGTATATTAACTATAAGTGATCGTTCTCGCGCAGACAATAAGGCGTATTAATGCTATTGAAGGCTTGACAAACAGATTTCAACATGACAATAACGAGTTTAACCAATAAAAATGTAACATTGAATTAATTTCGTATATCAGTTTTGGGAATTTATTCGCATTGCAATATATTGATTTGAAGTTATCCTTTAGAATGAACTGTCAAAAGGTGACTAAGAGCAGTAGTAAGTATAATGTATGTTAGTTTGGTATTAACAAAACTGATTTCTACATTTGAAACATAATAATGGCGATGGGAATCTTTTTGTGATTTGGTAACAATAAGACATTTAAGTACAGTTTGGATAACTTGATTATTAGCATAGGTAGATAGATAGATATACCTATACTATTGCACACCATACAAAACTATAAAGCTAGCTATACAGAGATACAGTGTATTGTACATTGTATCTCTGTATAACTATCTATAATATATAATTTAACATAACATATCGTTTGGAGAAAATCTGTTAAAACCTAAACAGTTTAAAATTATGAATGTTACGTTAAATTAATTAAATATAATTGTTAATTACTGCAGTAGAAAGTGTGATTTCTAGTTTATATTAAGTACCATTATGCAATATATCCCATTCATTGTCCGTTTATTATATTAAAATGAATGTGTGAAATGAGCGTATTGTTAGGTAAAAAACATACATAATAAAGGAGGAAAAATGTTATGTAAAGGAATGATGGATCATTTATTACAAAACAAACGAGTAATAAACCTTTAAACAACATGGTACATAAATAAGCACCCAAGTTGAGCAGTTAAGCAAATAAGTACACATAATATAGATAACCCCAAAGACTACTTCGACAAGTTCGTGTTTGAACACGTCAAAACTAGCGTAGTCGTGTTGAAACTTGCGTGATGGAGGTCTAAAGCGGCAGCAGGGTCCTCATCATTTAACTTTCGACAATCATGAAGAACGATCTCACGATCCAATTACTTTTAGACTATTCATCATTAACGAACCGATGGGAACACTAATCGAAAACAAATATTTTCTTAAAATTCAAATAGAAAGATATGATAATTATAGTCACAATCCTGATAATGTTTAAATCGAATAAAACAATAGGGGCATTTAAGCTCTTCCGGCTAATGGAAGCGAGTAACGAGAATGGTTTCCAAAAACACGATGAATAGATAACCAAAGCATTATATTCCCACGTAAATCCCTATAGTGTGAAAGCACCACAGAACGCTGGCAACCCCTCTAAACCTGTGTATGGGTCTCCGTCTCGTTTCCGCACAACGATCCCACCCTATGTTCACGGAATTGTGCCATAATTAAATATTTAAGTCATCACAGACGGATGACTATCTATTGAATGTAAATTCAAATTCAATGTACAACACTGAATGTAAGTTAAAATATTAAGCTATTGTAAGTATTTATTCTAAAAGACAACAGAGGCGTTTTGATATTGTTTTCATTTGGATTCACTGTAAGATTTGTAAGAAATGATAGTATTTTAAATGACTTACCTGAATATTTGTGGAGATCCTAATGATTCAGTAACATCCCAGAAATTAGACACTGTCACGAACTTAGTTAAAATAAAAGATACTGACACCAAAACCGTTAACTACCACTACCTACAGAAAACACGAAGAAACTTTAAAACACAGGTTCACTGCATTAATTCAATTACGCTTTAAGTGTAATACAAAGCAGACAAACAGATGGCACATTATTAAAAAATAGGTAGACAAAAGCTCGATCACGAAAAGCTTTTCTGTACCGAGGCGACGCGTAGCTTCCTCGGCGAATGAACGGCGACTGCATCAGCAGCGAACTGCCGAGGAGAGGGGAGAGCGCAGCAGGGGGCGCGCGCGTCGAGCTCTCGTAAACGCGTCGAACCAGCCTTGTGTCACTGTTCGTTGATATGATAACAAATGTATACAAAACTCACGAAACAAGAATCTGACAACAAAATCACCTTAGTTAATATTGAACCGAAAATCTGTGACATCTAAAGAGCCGATCTGTAAATACGGATTAAACTAGGACTGATGACAATAGAAAAAAACAAAACAGATGTCTATTGACAATACAACTAACAAAAATAAACAATGAGGCAAAGGATGGAGATGTAGAAGCGAAACAATAATAAATCTTTCGTGGCATAATGTCGGGACGGGTTCGTTTGAGAAGCACATGGGACTGGAAATAAAGTATTTAACTAGATAAATGTGTTTCAAGAGACTCACAAGAAAACGATATGCAAAAATGTTTAACTGGAAAAATATTTGCTTCAATTAGTCATGAAATTCATTGAAGTTCCCACTGCTCTTAAACTAGGCAAACGTCGAGCCAAAATACACAATTTTTTCAGAGGTTAACATAACTGTTCCTTCCATCCTTATTCCATCTAGCCTCGATTCTCGGTTTGTGCCAAAATAAACAAGGACAGACACTTTTCTGTCCTTGTTTATTTTGGCCTATGCGATAGGATCTTACGTAATTCAATACCATTAAAAACTCTCCAAGTTATCAAGACGTTATCGTTTAAATTTCATTATTAACAAAATTAACAAAGAGTATCATAGCAGAGACCCTACACGAGTTATTTGTTGCAGTCAGTTGGTATTCTACACAATTGGCAAAACAAACCAGACTTCGACTCCTGCGAATGTTTTGTTCTAGAGCCAAATATAAATAAACTTCAATCGCGTCAATTGCCTCTACCCCTCAGGATATGGATAAAAGCTATTTTCGACAGTACAATATGTACCTACACCTTTTGAGTAAGTCAATGTGTCGATAGAAGCGTATGTATATCTAGCAAATTCTTATTACAGTTTATTTGTATCGTTAGGCTCAAAATAGGGAAAACACCTCAGCAAAGTATTGGTTGTCAAATTGATCATGATTATTGGTTGGTACTAACTATTCGTTTTTAAATATACTTTTCCGGTTATGTATAGACTACACATTAACCGAATCAAATTGAGTATTTATTACACTGAACGTAGCAACTGACAGATATTTAGAAGCATTTGGTCGACACAGCTGGGATCAAAATTGCTAAAAAATATTTAAAGCCTGGTGATATCCAAGTAAGGCTGTTGGTTCCATTTTTTTATTGTTTCTATTTTGCACAAAATTAAACTATTGAAAACACTTAAATTTTTAAATTTACATAATAAATTAAACGGTCAATAGCAGACGATACTATTATCGTTCAAAGGTATATTTTAGTTAATGAGCGGTCACAAAAAAACTCTAGCGCATCCAAGAGATCGGCAAGGTGTAGCAAGAACAAACGGCAGAGCACGCTGTGCGAAAGTTAAGTATCCCTTACGCCGACAAAGTGAGGCAATAAAAATATACGAGGGCCACGCCCGAACACCACAAACGTGCCGATCGGACTCCTCCGAAATAGTCCAAATTCGCTTGTTGTATTTTTGGGCGACACTTAGTAAGTGTTGTTTATTTTTTATTTATGTATGTACCTAATACCGGTTTATATTAATTTATTTATATTACATAAGGTTGTATTTTTTTTATTGGATCTGTATGCACTTTTGCGTTTTATAATTCATGTTCACATTATAGATGTACTTTGTATCGTTCCGTTTTGTATTAATATAAATTGTCAGCTTTTTTTATTTTTTTTCATGTTGTATGTTTTACTATGAGTCGTCGCTCGAAGGTACAGCCTGAAAATCAGCGCTGCAGCGGCTGCTTAGCGGTTGTTGTAGCACATGCTGAGGCTGAACCTTGTTGGCCGCAACTTGATAATGTTTTGTCATTCAGATTTGTATGTAATGTGTTGTGGTCAATAAATTATTTCTTATTCTTATTCTTATTCTTAAGCAAACATAAAGAAGATTTATTGCGAATCGGCGTGTGCGGCAGGTCTAAGTTAGCCCATCACTCTGTATGTATGGATTTCTTATGTTCGGCATCCTGTAATCTTGGAGGTCTGCACGTGACGGGACTATTATTCACAGATGATACCTTCTTTTCTCTCTACATTTAGATTGTTTTGTTTGTTTTACCACTTGTTTATACTGTCATTTACATTGAATTTTGAGAAACATTTATGTCTTTCTGAATTGTTAGCGTAGCTTCACAAAATTCCATTAGCATAACATGACAGATTATTTATAGAATATAGACATAATTAAATGATTATTCAACAACAAAGGCAAAAAGTCTGAAACATAGCAGCAACAATACCGGAAGGCAGTGCTTAAACAGTAATTGGGTCACTCTAAGACGAGAGGTAAAGATAATGCGACGAGATTGTATGCACTTAATGGTAAGACGGCGAGGTCTCATCACGGAAAATAACTTGCATTGCAATTTACAACTCATCACGGGACAAAATTTTGGGAAAATTTTAAATATTCTTAATTAAGAATTAGACTGCTTTCATTCAACGCTGTACTACCCTTTCTTAGACAAGGTGTTAGGACACATAGGTAATCTGAATGATTTTAGTACAATCAATGGAGATAATGTATATTGTGTGGCCTTTAGAAACCCACTTGCACGTTTGTCTACCATTTCTTTAAAATCTGTCGCTTCCAGATAAGTTAATATTACGGATATAGGTAATTTTTATTTAAGCTAATTTAGGGAATAGGCAAAATTCAGTCCGTAAAAACCATTTTCCTGCTTTGACCCGAATCCCTTTGTGTTGGGCTTTCAGTTGGTGTTCAACAAAGCATTCGTATCTATCTCGTTTAGGAGATATAATAAGCTTCCACAGACTTGACCTTTTCATTCCCTTAATTCTTTTATCTCTTTACGTTTTAAGTATGAATTTACCTGATCATGCTTAGGAAAAATAAAATCCCTTCAATAATTGCATAATATTGAATAACTTTTTTATTTGACTAGGTTTTTAGGACTTTTAATTAAGCTTATTGAAGGTAAATATTGTTCGTATTATTTAACCTTTGGGTTTTTATTCTCAAATTTATCCCACGAAAATAAAATTTTCTCTTCCGCTACAGCTTTCAATTTCGTTTAAATACAAAATGCAAATTAAAAATTAGTCAGACATAATTCACATATTTATTCTTTATTGCATAAGAAAATAAAATTCCAATTGGTTGACTTAATATTATTATTAAGTATTAATGTTTCAATAAAAATATCAGATCTTATTAATAAATTATTGAAGGTTCGTAACGCCATAATAGGAAATGTGTGCAGTTCACCCGAAGCATGTGACGAGGGTCGGTCTCCCCTAATAGTATGCCCATTGCATTCTCCAAAGTGAACGACAGCAGATGTGGGAGGAGCACATTTGCTTGACGGCCGCGGTGATAAAATGCCAAAAGCCAGGCTCGATAACACTTATAGAAGTTACAGTCTAGATTTCTAGGCCATTAAATGTTGTGTTTAGAAGCTATGTGTAGAAACATAAGACATCGCTTACCATCAGATGATCGTCTGCCACCTAACACATAAAAAAGAGAACATCCCAAATACGTACTTATATCGCACTAGAAGTATAAGAATGAACGACCGGTTCGACAATTTCCACATACACTGATGGCGTATCTAACCGCCCAGCGTATTTACATAAAACAGGGCTCACTTTACTTTTATATAGATTAAAAAGTAAAATGTTTTCCAGCAATATTATTCACGTAACAAGGAATGTACTGAACCCCCATTAGACCTCCGTCGTCAGTATATATCAGATAGATTCATTTATAGAACAAACCAGTCAGTTTGCCACCCACTTATCCCCCGCCTTCAAGCTCTATCTGATCTGATCTACGAAGCTTCAAGCAAATATTGGACTCATAAAGATCCCCCTAGAATTATCCAAAGCTTCAGAAAACTTCGTTCCTTGTCATACCCAATGCTACAATTCGAATCGACCCCCCTTTTCCAAATTAATTATGACGCCTTGATTTTGGAACCGAACATTTTATTCGATTTTGGATTTACTAAGAATGACCCACTTGCTAACGAGAAATTCACCCAATGCCTAAATGAGGAATGGCAACAATGATTTCCCACAGTGCTTCTTAGCTTCAAATCTCCAAAAGAAACGTCAGTGTTTACTGGTGAAGCTCTAGCAATCCTGGAAGCCATCCTTTTCGTCCTGACCCACAACCTCAAAAAATGCATAATATTTACAGACTCTAAAAGTTCTCTTCTGGCAATATCGAGTAACTGCTTCAAATTGAAATCGATTTCCCCTATTATTTTTAAACTTAAAGAGGCCCTTTTCAAATGCAGCGCCAAAGATATACAAATTATATTAATTTGGATCCCTGGCCACTGTGGGATAAGTGGCAACGAACAAGCCGATACATGGGCAAAAGAAGCTATCGCGAATGGATCGCCCATTAATTCCATATATGCGTGTGATATCTCACCTCTTGCTGCGAAGGCCTTAACAGAACAATGGCAAATCCGCTTTGACGAGACGTCCAGCACCAAAGGCCGCTTTTACAAGAGTGTCCAGCCATCGATACCTAGGAGACCGTGGTTTTTTAACACAAAATACAGGCTGTACGATAAGCGTGTTATATCTACGATATGTCGCCTTCGCATTGGTCACGTGTGCACATCGGTTTTTTTAAAGAAAATCCACGTGAAAGACAGCTCCATATGCGAATGGGGCATAGACGAAGGAACCACAGACCATACTTTTTTATCTGCTCAAAATACCCCACATCCTTATATGAAGTATTACCACCCAAAATCCCCCGCCCTTTAAATTTCCATTTATCTATTAATCCTCCCTATTTCCCACTATTTAAAATATCTATGTAAATATATAAGTATTTACGATATAAAATTATAATTTTATTCCCACCCCTACATTATCATTGTTAAATGTTGTTCTGTTCTGTCTTTCGTTTGTGTGGCTGTTTGTGCCATTGTGCCTGCTGTGTTGTCTATATGTGCTGCTTTTTATTTGTTTTAGATGCTGGCCCTAACAATAGAGAAGACCTCAAAATAGATCGGAGACCTTAAAATTGAACCGGTCAATATTAATATATAACGTGTCTCTCTAAACACTTGACATTGGCGGAATCACACGTGCGGCCGTCACCGCGCGCGGGTTTAGGAGTAACATGACATGATAAAGACATAAATCAATATTTTCGTCCCAAACAAAATTCTGAGCGTAAAAACCAGGTTTTTGGAAAAATCTTATGGTTGACTATATAGCTTGATTAAATAACTAGCGTACTTGTGCACCCAAAAATAGTGGTAACTTCAAAATTTTGCAAGTCAAACGTACCTACCTTATGAAGAAGACCTCATTTTAACTATTATAGATTTTAAGAGCGTCAATGAAGAATTTATACATTTATGTTAAATACAGTATTAAATAACCTCAACTCAACATCCAAAGAAAAGAATATAACCTTAAAACGCGATTTGATCCTAACTGTCAATGACGTCAGATTTCATTCACAGCTCTAAAAGTGTTGAATAATTAGATAATGAACGGCTTTTTAAGGAGTCCGAACCATTGCCAATTCCATAGGCATCCGATCAAAATGTACTTGAACATTTATTTCTCTATCAATTATTTAATAAATTTTTCTTCATAAATGGTACTGAGAGTTCACTAATTTGGTCTCAACCATTAAGTGGCAATTTGTATGAGTATTCCATTTTTGTTAACATAATGGTCTTTTCCCAAAATGGGCTGTGATATCATTTTTCTACAATCCATCTTTTACAATAATTCAATTAATTTACAAATAAATAAAACAAAGAAAAAATACTAAACTTTGATGAATCTCAGGTTTAAAGACTGAAAGTCTATCTAAATTAATCAGTCTAATGAAAAAAAATATAATTTTGAGACGATAGAATGTGACAGTCTATTGATTTCTGAAGATATACCAAAGGACAGACGGATCACTGAGCTGAACTACCAAATCTCGAAAAGGGCAAAGAGTTACATATTACAATAGTCTAGACGAATTAAAAGTATCTAAAACACAGCTCAGTAGGCAGGGCGGAAATTAACCAAAATATACAGTTACTTTCAAATACAATGGAGATTAGATAGAAGACGTCTTTTATAAGAAAAATAATTGTACATTTCTCATAAATAAATATAAACAATTTCAAGACATTAATAGATATTTAGTCTAATCGTTTTAATTGCACGTTCCATGTAATTAAACAGATTAGACTAAATATCAACACTCAAGTAAATTAAAACATAGACAAGTAAAATGAACTTTTAATACTGTTATACTTGTTAACTTAAAAACTAGTTAAAAGTAGCTGTGTTGTCTATTAAAGGAGAATAATTGTAATACGCAGAAACAATTAAAAACTATTTAGTGAGACTATCCAAACTGATCAGTAAATGAACCGTCGGGGACGACGGCTGCTACTAATACGGTGATCGATACCTTCCGCCCCTCAAATTACTGAGTAATCTCAGACGGTAATTACTCAATTTACCCAAGACAGGAGGCGATACCATCAAAGTGCCGCTTTGGAAGATTAAAACCTAGCAAGGACTATAACTCACCTCAGTTGCGCGACTTAAGGGGAACTTTGATTTACCAGCCTCTGTATTTATCACTATAGTAAGCAACAATTTAGTTAACCAGGCATCTCTATACTGTGCTCTAGTAAAAAATAACTGGAATATGCAAATTACAAAGCCTCAACAGGACAGCGTCTAGCTAGATCATAATATACAAAATCAAGAGATGAACTAAAAGAGGACATGAATATTATGATGATGACGCACAACATTTTAATGGGCGGCGATGATCACTTACCTATACCACCAGGTGAACGGCTTGCTCATTTGGGGTCTCTAGCATAAAAAAAATCATAGATGAAATCGACGTAAAGAAAGTTATAATAGCTTGAAATATAGCATGGAAGAAATGATATGCAGGAAAGTAATGAAGAGCTTAAAGCTTGTCATATCTGTGGCACGCCTAGTAACATTATGGACTTCACGGTTGATGAAGCGACGACATCAGGAAAGATAATTATACTTACGTTGAACGGACGCGACCTAAATACTGTCACACGTGAACACGACTATTTCGAAGCGGAAGGTATTTTAGGTGGATTTCGAAATAACACCTCCGCTGAGATTGGAGTAAACAATGCTTGTTTACTAATAAATAGGACTTTAATAAAATGAACTAGTAAAGATTAAGATAAAGAAACTTTTTTTGCTTGAACATGTGTACAATTAGGTGTTTATGTATTAGGAAAAGTTCCAACATTCTTTACCATTACGGTGTACAAATATAATTGTGAGCTAAATAATAATCTTAAACAATACAATGACGTAATAATAATAGAACTAAAACCTATTCTCACAGATACTATTTAACTTTTTAGGGATGCACATTATGTTATGAGTTGTCATAAACAGCAACGATTGTTCGACCTTATCCCAGACAACAAAGGATTCACTAACAGTTTTAACTGAATTTCGTAAAAAAATAATTCACGATTCTTTTAAAATTATTATCGTAATTTGGGAGAAAACATAAATGGCTATCACATCCAACAATAGCTGCAGATGTACAGATGAGCAGACGGGATGCAAATAACAAAAATCAATACGACGCGCGGGCGAACGCAGCACAATCAACTTGGACCAACTTACCCATCTATTCAATTTTAGCACGCCTTGCCGAGAATGTTGGCCATCTATCTGAAATAAATAAATCTTTACGTGTCAAAATAGAACCAAAGTATGAGAAATACGAGAGCTTTGTAGTTATCAAATAGCTCGCAGTTCTCAGAATTACACCAATACTTTCACTTCTTTATAAACTTACCCACTAAGTTTCGAAACTTTGATCCATTGACCAACCAAATAAATCATTTCTCTACGGGTTTATATACCAACTAGTCTAGCTACTTCAAGAACTTGTACCATACCTTGCATATGAAATATTAAAATGTATTTGTTTCGTAAGGTTCTCGATGAAATATTTTCTTTACAAAACAAGACAAGTGTTAATTATTATAACATTACTAGCTTACGTAGATTGACAAACACATATGATTTGAGCTCGAGGACATTGTGATTTGCGATTGTGATAAAGACCTGACTTTACTTATATAAGAATAATAATGCAATTATTATATAAAATAGATTACACCAACGAGCCTCAAATTAACTTTTATCAGATTTAGTCGCTTTATAAAGAATTCATTTAACATAAAACTAGGTTCCAGATTGGAACATCTAGACGAAATTCTCAGACAGTCACAGACGAAACAATAGATCATCGGACATCCGTTCTAAGACGTCGACTGCGTAATAACTAGCTTGAGAGGCGATAAATCACTGGTAACTTTTGCAATTTCTGCGTTCAGTGCATTTAAAGGGTTCAATCTTACATCTACTACGTATAGCGGCTTAAGTAAGTGGGTAAGAGACTTGGCGGCTCCTAGCTGGTGCTTGAGTGAACCTGTTGACCTACAGCGCGGTGCCCGGGGCAAAAACTTCGTCCGCACCTGCCTAGCACGCCGTTGTTATTCACTTTGACTACAATAACTATTGTTGGGGCTATGAAGTTCCTGCTAACTGGATGACACATGCCGTGAAATAATATTACTAGGAAAAAGACACAAAAACTTACATTGCATTCAATTAATACATACATAAACGTGTGAAACCCAAACATGGTATCAATCGCCTAAATGTAATAAACGCTAAACTTATCTGAAATTTATATCGCAATAGAATTTATTGGGTATAATTGATAGCCTGTATCTAATTATTAGTTACTTTTTATTATGTTAGAATACGTTTTGACTTGACGGCTGTTGCGCCTATCATCAAGCACAAACCCGCGTTCGGACAATCTAGACCAGTCTTATAAAATTAATTACTATTAATACATCTCCCGTTACAGCAAGCAACTGATATTACGCTAATTTCAAAATATATTAACTGTCTAGACTAGAAATAATAAATTAACATTCAACCAATTATCATTACCGGTTAGATATCATTTTGGAAAAAAGAAATTCATAATGCATACATTAAATTATGCTACAGTAGAATTTGAGCTTCAATCGAAATATACCTCCGCCTGTATTTGACGTTTAATTTTGAGGACAATAACAATAAGCCGCCCTAAAAATTTCGTTTAGACATAAATCTATAGACGTGTTTCGGTTGGAGATTGTAAACAAACAATTTTAAATTTCACGGTCTTGACAGCTTATTTAGTTTTCAGATTAAAATGTAAACAAGTAGGTCTACGGAGGAATTTGTAAGTTGTATACAGGTATGTATGGGAGAGTTGTTGACCACGGCTGAACTTGTTGACCCAGTATGGGCTGAATCACCTCAGTTAGGTCGCGCGCTCGATTGCTCCGTCATCCAAGCTCGAATGTGCTGACGAAAGAGATTATGTAGGTGACGTGTAACCTATTATACTCCGAAAAGTATGGATTGATTGACCTTTATTTCAATAGGCATAAGGTTTATCATTTTAATCATGTTTCATTGAATATATTTTTATTACTATAGATATTTTTTCGGTAACACTAATAACTGTCAAAAGCACTCCAAATTCCAAAGAATCCGCCATTGCCTTTGTGAACATATCAATATTCGTTTGGGAAAGTAATTGTATCACCGAATATGTTAGTGAATGGTGAATGAACTCATAGTAGAAAGTTTTTGTTTTATCGCATGAGAATCAAATTACGTTTACTCCATGTATGAACTAAACTAATAGAAGCTATCAAATACTTTCTAATAAGTAATATGTGCTGCTCTCGTGTGTAGTGAAAGAACTGTAAACATACTTTGAACAAAAATCATCTGTATTCAGCAGGTGTCAATCAAACTTCGCGAGTTAACCCCGCATTTTAGCTAGTATGCTCATCTCAAAAAATCCCAACGAAAATAAAACGTTGGAAATGAATAAACGCTGTTTGGAATATATCAAACGGGATGCATTCACGCGCGCTGGAGGGCCCCTATAAAACAGGGCTCAATGCTACAATGATACACTTTTCATGACTCCAACTGACGTTTTGCTGCCAGACAGACACCTCTTTCATTTGCGTTTGATACTTCACTTTTCAACGCGCATTTCCCTCCGGGGGAGTTATTTAGTGCACCAATACAAAGGGCAACGATATATCAGTATAGCGAGACTCATGCTATTTTTATTTAATGGCTAGTAGATATAAAATGAATATGAGCCTAAACTGGCAAGTTTCAAACAAAACAAGTGCCACGTTTTAAAACTAGTCCAACAGTGGCACACATGACCATTCAGGCACAATAGAGTCACAGGAGTTAAACGGACTACACAATGATTCTTCAATTTCACGCTTCGTAAGTTTCAACTTATGGTTTGATTTCGCATATTTTCCAATCCCATATTTATAAGTCATTCATCCTCGATTGACTGTATACATCAATAAATTTGTAACGAGCAGAGATTGAGCTTATTATAGTCACTAATTGGACTGCCCACAAAATCTGCATAGAATTTCGGCGCAAATGAAAATACATTTTCATCGTTCGTCTCTATGTAAATGCGGAACCGGAACGTAACGATGTTACTGGCGTGGCGGTTAATGGATTATGCTATCTGCAGTCGCGATCGCCATCTACGTAGTGCAATACTACGCTATATCTGCAGCGTTTTCAATGGGCTGTAAAATTTCAGGTGACTCGGCGAGAGTTTGCATTTGGGGCAATGAATATGCCGAGAAAATGGGACACGACACGGAATCTAAGGACTTTTCACTTATACACGTACCTAGTAGTTTTAAATTCCAATGACCTAGTAGAGAGTTGAGCATTATGAACTGATGGTGCATCCGCTAGTTCCGCTTGGCTACCGTTACATGAACAATGACGACTCACATTCGGAGTCGGTCACCCCTGAAAGAGCCCATTTCTCCACGGCACGTACGATAGCCTCGATTCCGATGTTCTCTCCACCATTCCAACTGTTCGTATTTGTTCCGGTATCAGGACGACAGACTATGCATCCTATATCATTCCATACATATAGTACAACAAACATCGTGTTAAAAATCCTCGAAATATTGTCTGAAAAGAAAAAATAACAATGTTCAAATGAGCTTATATTCGTCTTTCTGGTTTGACTGTAGGTAGACTGCACAGTTGTCGGTTCATTACACCCAAAATGGAAAGGAGACTTTGATATCCAGCCGACCAAATTTGGAATCGTGATACCGTCGCACGCCATTATTCAAATCGTTTCGGAAATTCTCTCCCTACTTGGTGAACAATTTAGCTAGTTCACTCCGCACGAGTACAGTTATTTTTAACAAATCTCATCTATTTTTGAATGCATTATCATTTATAAACGGTAACTCGGAGCAACGAACCGGTTTGACCATCAAGGTTGTTTGCGATAAAATACACTCACTCCTAGCTTTTATATCATACGTGAGATTAAAAACCGGCCAAGTGCGAGTCGGGCTCGCGCACAAAGGGTTCCGTAGCAGCAAAGTCCAAAATTACAGTTAAATCAACCTATCTCAAAAACTATAAGAGATACTTTGATCAAACCAAAAATCGTTGAAAGAGTTAATTAGCATGCATCACCTCTATTTTTTTTAGAATGTTATACCCCGTAGTTATAAAAATAGAGGGGGGGGGGACATACTTTTTACGACTTTGAGAGCTGATATCTCAAAAACCGTTCACTTTAAGAAAAATGTTTTTTAGAAAACTTTATATCATTTTAAAAGACCTTTCCATTGATACCCCACACGGGTATGTACATCGAAAAAAAAAATTTCATCCCTCAGTTACATGTATGGGGGGCCCCACCCCCAATTCTTTTTTTTAACTATTTAGTGTCATATTTTTGTAGCGGTTCATACAACACATATTCCCATCAAATTTCATCACTGTAGTACTTATAGTTTCCGAGTAAATCGGCTGTGACAGACGGACAGACGGACAGACGGACAGACGGACATGACGAAACTATAAGGGTTCCGTTTTTGCCATTTTGGCTACGGAACCCTAAAAAATAATAGATACTACACCAAATACTAACTCAATATAAATAAGAATGAGCGTAAAGCTGTCTACGATTCAGACGAAATAAAAAAATCATTTTAAGAAACAAAATGTACAATACAAATTACATTTCAATACCAGAGTAACTTTTAGTTTAGGGAATCGTTACTATTCCCTTGTCTACGCAAATGGTGTGCTAAGTTGAAGCACGTTGAAGTACCCAGTCGTGATCGTGAACTCTAACTTTGCGGGCAAAGTTTAACTTGCAGAATAATTGCTAAGCCAAACGCATAGAAACTTTTGCTGGAGATATGTGAAATTATTACTAAGATGTGAAGTTACGTTTGTGAGCTATTAGAGTGGTTATCGGGCGGCCTGACTGTCTGCATTCTCCCGTGGCGTGGGTTGTCCTGAACTCAAACAAGAGCTATAGAATACCTACATACGAACGAAACAATATCTAATTAATCTATACGAGATACATACATATAAACCCGTATACACACAAGCGTTGTGGTATAATAACTGTCTGGCTTAATGTTTGTTTGTGTAATTACATTGACTATTGACATGCTAAATAACGGTTATGAAAATAAAAAGTTTTAATTAAATCTACAAACCTTTCATTTACTTAATCAAATAAAATCAACTACGTAAATATATAATAATTAGAGATTTTTTTTCGCAAGTCACGCACGTCAATGCACGCAATCCTTGCCCACGTTGTCTTGTCATGGAATCAAAATATGAACAAGAACAGAGAGGCATTACAAACATAACGAACCTATATCATTATAAATAACCATGGTACCAATAACTCGAAAAGCGATATCCAGGTTACGATTATTATGACAATCCATTGCCTCAGAGCAGGCGTGGGATGACTCGCAGTACAACAAATTGTTTGTAATAATGACAACTGCACACTTTCCAGGAAATTTACCTTGCCTTGACTTGTGTATCGCCGTTATGAAATATCTATAAGATAATAAGACAGTGCAAATACGAGTACAACTAAGTTTTTCTTGCATGAAATAAGTAAATGGAATATTAAACTAATGCGCTTTGTTGCAAAAGATATCGACCACCTCAATAATGTTCTTTATTCTGTATACTCTTAGGTCCTCCTGTGGGTTACGATGATGTAACCCACAGGACCAAATAAAGTATAGTAATACAAAGGAATAGTGCGCTAACTTCTCAGATTAGATTAGGAGTAGCCGTTTGCTAGATGGAAGCATAATATTGAAGTTTTATACGAGTACAATAGGTAAAGATAGTATAGCTTTAGCGACAGCGATAACATACAGCGTTTTCGCAAGGTATTTCGAAACTTTCTCATTAATATCTAGACAGCAAGTTGCTCGATAAAAGTGCCGCGCCCATGCGCCCACGCAGCCTATAAAGGTGGCTCAAGTTGTTTACTTTTCTTTTTACGAACTGGCCCGACCGTGATGTTAAGTGAAAACATTGTTGTACCATCAAAACTTGCTGCATTGAATCTATTTTCCGAGTCGAATGCTTTTATTGGGTGTACCTACTGACTGGCCTGAATACGGATCTACCAAAATATTTGTCAACAAACAACACTGTAATACAATGCAGACCTAATTAGGGATACGCGAAATTGAGCCACTTCTGCCAATAACACTGTTCCAAATAGGAAAACCAGAATTACCATAAAGTCTCGAACAATGGCGTCGAAAACTTAAGTAGGCATCAATCCCCGTGCCTTTTCAGCACCCCTTTTCCACAAAGCATGTTAATGAGGGTTTAGCACAGATAGCGTATGTAATGGTCTATTTGCATCTTCAGCCTCCGCTCCAGATTTGGCGACTGGTAACGATTTTCATTTACTGCCCCGGCTTCCGATTGGCCTCTACTAAATACATAATAGATGAGGTCTATAATAATACCATTGAGTTTCCCGGCCGTTGCTCCACGGTATTTTGGGATATTCACACTTGGTAGCTCAGCTGAATGAATGGGTCGGCTTCGCGAGTTGCAGCTCGCGAGTTAAGCTTTCGCCTCATTTCAATATTTAACACTGCGCCTATTTAGGGATTGAGGCTTTTGTGAATGAGTGGTGACTCGCTTTTTATAATTTTGTTACCAACCGCGTTAATTACTGGCAGGATTATTCCATTAATGTCTGTATAAAGTATTCAGATGCTATAGTGAAAGGTAAACGTTTTTATTTTGAGGTCCTTATACCTACTTACAAAGGTAAGGTTATTTTTGCTACAAAGCCAAATAGAAGTTGACCGAGAGAATTGGGAGCAGAATTTTAATAATCCAGTAGTTTATACCCTTTCTTTTATCCCGAAAATCATTGTTACCAACATCAGTCACACAAAGTACTTAGAGCAAGTATCGTACGGTATTAATAAGTACGTATGTTACAAACTACGTGCAGCCAAAAAACACTATATTCCTGATCAGTTCTCCCTCCAAATTTAGTTTGTCTTCATCTATTCATAATAACAAACATGTTTTTTTATTATGAATAGATTTAACTATTAGTTGCCCAAAGGGCACTGGTGGGCGTAACTCTTAGAGACAGCAAAACTAACAAGTGGCTTAGAAGACACGGTAAGGTGGCAGATGTAGTCAAAAGGGTGGCGCAACTCAAGTGGCAATGGGCGGGACATTTAGCCCGAAAGACAGACTCGGTGTAGGGAAATGCTGCAGTGGAGGCCATGGGATCAGAAAAGACCTATCGGAAGGCCACAAATGAGATGGAGAGACGACATAGCAAAAATTGGCGGACACAACTGGACTTCAACTACCCAAAATAGAATGGAGAAGATTGAAGGAGGCCTACACCAAATTGGTTGAAAACGACTTAAGATGATCATGATTCATAATAAATCATCTTTGAGACAGTACCGAACAGACATTACTTTATTGCAAGCGTGCGTTCTTTCCGGATATTGATGTATGCGATTAACACTATAACCTGAGGAAATGGGTCACAGCGGGGTTGAGCAAGATATCCCCTTTAATGCAGCTATAAAGTTAATACCGAACATATTGGGCTATAAATGAAAGACTAAATCAAATTGCAAAGCTGATCTATAAAACAAAGTTACCCGATGATATACCTATCTAATGATAAATAGTCAAGCAGATTCAATTTGTCTTTGATATGGTTAATAAACATATTATAAATGGAGTTATGGAATAATAATTCTTAAAAAATAATCACAGCAATGTATGTACGAATAATGCAGTAATTAGGTATTCTGGCAGCCTTCTAAAACATGATCCGTTAGATGTAATGCGAATTTTAGGCAAATTAACACCGACTGAGAGGTCGCTGAATCACTCTGTTTTTAATTAGAACCGGAATCTTTGTACCGTTCGGATACCTTCTACTGAGCTCATGTATGTAGATGTAACCAAATGGGTTCACTTCCACGAATGCAACATTTGTGCCAATGCGTGAATCAGTGACCGTTGTCCATCGTTAAAAGATCCCTTGACGAAGTTAATTTGGTACTCTACTTGTTTCTTTCTCACAGCTCAAGTTAAATTGGTACCGTTTAACCATTAGCACCTTCCGTAATCCATGCAAATTTTATAGCCAATCGTTACGCTCTTTCGCTGATCTCTCTTCAGTTACGCACTTAAGTACGATAGACGTAATTGATATTAAATGGATTAATGACTGTGTTACTACTACGATTGAAAGAATTTGGTCCCACTTTATGTTGCAAAACGTGTTTGATTTATTAAATTGAAAATTCTTAGAAAATTTGTAGGTGAAATTCTCAGCAATATGCTTTCGTGCCCCAGATTTGCCGGTTCGTCGACCGATTTCGTGTTAGGAGCGCTCGGCATCACCAGGTGATGTTCGTTTAAATCGTCGCTCCCTACGCGGGAATGGATATATTTTTAGAGAAACTAATATTCTATTTCTGCAATATCGTTCGCTCGTCTATCCAATAACGCTTTGAGAAAGTGTTTTATGGTCTGCACGCACGATTTACTTTTACGGTATCGAACATTAACAAAGAACAAGTGTTTTGGATTAATTGCTTAGATCAATGAAAATAATTTCTTAGTTACTTAATTGGCTTACAAGTGGAAACTATAGTCAGTCAAATACTATACTATTAGTACACCTTCGTACTCGTATTATCTGTTCAATATCTGAACTATTAGGTTTGATTACACTAAGCTGATTAGCTAATAGCTATACGCATTACGAAGATTATGATTAATAATTATTTTAAGGTAAGTACCTACCTGATTACGACAAAACTATGGAATGAACTTCGAAGATACGACCTGCAAACCTTCAAGAAAAGAGCGCATTCCTTTTTAAACGGCCGGCGGTGCCTGTGACTCCGCTGGTGGTGGTGTCCTATGGGCGGCGGCAATCACTTAACATCAGGTGATCCGTCTGCTCGTCTGTCCCCTATAGGTATCATGAAAAATAATTAATATCCATTATTGGTGTATTCCTTTTAATTGAACAGATATGTATTTATATTCAATGATGCTGATGATAGATCAAATTTTAGGGATAGTTTTCGGAGAAAAATATTTTTACTAAAATATTTATTATTCATGAAAACGTCAATTCTGCCAAGTGAAATATTTTCAAGATTTTTTTGCATCAATTATACAATAATATCTGATCTCTATTGAATATAGGTAAACCTTACAAATGTAGTCTTAAATCCAAATGAACCTATGTTTTTTGACTTTTTGCTTATTAAAGCAGTAGACCTATTGCTGGCCCGACCGGAGTGATACCACGGCCTCACAGAAAACCGGTCTGAACCGGCATTGTGCTGAGTTTCGCTGCGTGAGTGAGGGTACCGGAGGCCCAAACCAGGGGAAAGGGGGGTTTAAAGATCGGCAGCGCACTAGTGATACCACTGTTGTCGCGGGTGATGGGCGGCGGCAATCGCTTACCATTAGTTGATCCGTCAGCGCGTCTGCCACCTATCACATAAAAAAAACGGCAATTTCATACTTTAACCCCTATTATTTAAACGTAAGTATAAAACTCCTATAATAACATTTTATGATCACGATCTGCAATCGATAGATGAGCGTAAACCCGGTGCGATTATTAATTCTTAATCAAAATATCTATTCAAATACATAGGAAAAATATCTATCAAATGAATAATGGTCAACCTTCCAAATTTGCAAACCTTCAACCTCTATACATTATAGAGCAACCGCCTTTAACAAGCCTATTCAAGAAACCACAATGAATAAAAATGAAGGTTCATGCTTAAGCTCATACTATATTACTTTTGTATACTAAACTGTCAATCATATCAGCCTCGTGTCTAAATGAGGGTCAGTGTGCGAAGTAGCAGCCCGTTCTATTATCTAACACTCCAGATATGTTTCGTTGAACTCTTCCCGCCCTTTCTTCCTCCCCTTGCCCATAATAGTGGAAGGTCGAAACAGTGGCGCCAAAAAAGGCGCCTCTTTGTCGTCCCGTTAGAATAGGAATGTCGAAGTGCGTAGGGTTGTCAAATACCCGGCTATGTCTGGCTGAGATCAGTGGAGTGCTAGTTGATCGATCATGGACCCCGAGGAGTTTACGGGGCCAGGTATACTGCCTCGCCTAGTCAATTGGTAGCTACGCCATAGAATATTTTTTTAATGTATTTGGTATCATAATATTACGCTCACGATACGATCGGCCAATCGCATGTTTGTCTGCAGTTTTTGTTACATAATTTATATTCTTAGCTTCTTTAACTTAGTTTAACCGTGGGTTTAACATGGGATTAACGGCCGCACTCAGAGACGTCAAATTAACTTTAATTATTACTTAAGAAAAAATATTGACCCTTATTTCGATACGCATAAAGACTCCCCATAATTAAGTAAGTGAACATTTAGCGTAATTGACGTCCCTGAGTGCGGCAGTAAATACCTGTAGTTTTAATCCATAAAGATAAGAGTATTTAACAACTAATGTAAAATACATTTACGCATTTCAATGTTTTGTGTTGATTAAAATGTAATAATTTACTTTTCAAGTGTTTCTTATCGTGACTGCTTATCAGAAAATAGACAGCTACATAGTCAAAATGGGGTACTGTTTTTAATACTGAGAGCAAATCCTATGTAAGGTACTTACAAAAGGCCATTATATTATATTAACCAATCAGAGATTTTTTTACATAGATCTTAGTTTTTTTAGATATGTGCTTTACTGTAATTGATATGAGTATGTATCAGGGTTCATTGGGGATCAGCGATATCCCCATATATGTGTAATGTATTTTTTGCCACAGGCATAATTATGATAAGCGATACACACAACAATAATGTTAAAGTGTTCATTTATTTGTTCTGTTCATAGCTTATCAATTGTGTGGTAACCCTAAATGTGTATTAGAAGGTATGAAAGACAATAATAAAAGTAACATAATGCCTGGAAGAACAATGTGTTCTTATCATAAATATTATATGGGAGACATTAATGTGAGTGACAGTGACAGAATGACACCCAAAAGTACATCCCCGGATACCACCTAAACATAGATCTTTAACACATGAAGCATTATTAGATGATCAATGATCAATTACTGAAACATAATAGAACAATGCAAGCATAAATAAAGATCCTGTCAAATAAATTTTAGTTAGTAGCATGTTACATAGGTGATCAATGATTACATGTTCATTTCATAAATTAGGTAACTGTTTAGGTGAGGAAGTAAAATTGACTTGTTTTTAAGTTCAGTGGTTCTAACTTTCAAGCAAGGGGGGAGAAAATAGTCAAGCAGTCCTGTTCATTTCATAAATTAGGTAACTGTTTAGGTGAGGAGGTAAAATTGACTTGTTTTTTAGTTCAGTGGTTCTAACTTTCAAACAAGAGGGGAGAAAATAGTCAAGTAGTCCTGTTGGGGTCCTGATGATGAATTTCTTGCTGATATAAAATATAATATAATATGAATAAAAAAATCCATATCTATGTATGAATAACAGTCAGTTGGTGTCAAAAATGTGTTAGCCATAAGTGGTCAAATTATCTTGGCATATAAAGGAAAATAAACTTTATGGGTGGCCATACATGGTCATTATTTTCCTAAAATTGGTATCACTCCAAAAATTTACCGATCATATAGTAGGGGTCAACATTTAAGCGATGGTAGATAAATACTTTGGATACTTTCCATATGGGGGGTTGTGGTTCGAATCTGAGAATGCACCTCTGGATATTTCAAATCTATCTAATTCAGCGGTGAGGGAAAACATGGTTAGGAGAACTGCACATCTCGGATAGTTTCTTGCAAAAAATTGCATGCACATTAATGTTTGTTGGTAAATGAGAGAGAAGTGAAAATTGTGATTGTTAAGCAATTTTATTGATAATATACGTAATAACATAATATTAATGACTTAGTGCACAAATTTCACTAAGTACAGATTGTAGTTGGTACAAATGTACTTGACGACACGTTTGGAACAGTGGTAGTGAACGCTGCCTTTTGGTCCAAGGGTTGCAGGTTCGATCCCCGCACAGTACAAACATTTGTGTGTATGAACATGTCTGTTTGTATTGGTCTGGGTGTTTGTATATATTATATGTATGTATTTACAAAAAGAAAAGTATTATATGTATATATTTGTAATTCCGCTGTTGATTCTGATATCCGTAACACAGGTGCTTGAGCTACCTATCTCAAAGTCAGATCAATGTATGTGATGTTGTGAAATATTTATTTATTTAAATGTGAACTAAGCCATCTATTTACTTATAGTTCAGAGTTGATTTGCACTAATTACAATTTAGTTATGTAATTGTGCAATAAGCCATATTACATTACCCAGAACAGTGAAGCTGAAGAAAATTAATTGTCTACAAATAACAGTTACTTCAACCATGCTTAATTAAAAATGAATGAAGTGGACAAGCAACATTCTAAATCTAGATTTGGGCAATCAAAAATTAAGGAGACTTTAATTTACGTATTAAATTACCAGACTCCCCAAATTCCCGAATCATGGTCAAGCGTACCCTGGGCTCCAAAGTGACAGCTTTGGATGCAACCAGGAACTACATGCCAAAATGAGGAGGAAAAATTTTGGAGACATCTTATTTCATCTGTATAAGTCAGATATGTACATACCTACGATATTTCAGTGAGTGAGTAAAGCAGTATATATAATTTCAGCAGCAACCAAAAGTTTAATTTTCAAACTGCAATTATTGAAGTCAGAATAAACAAATGAGGTATAAATAACGCCTTCGCCTACATGAAATCAATATCAAATTAGCATGCCTAATTATCGGAGATTAAGGACGCAAGGATGGAATTATTTAATTGTTAAGCCCATTTTCCTTAGAATAATAACAGCTCACTTCGTTGATTCAAGTGAATGAAGCCATGGGTTGGATATCGAACTTAAAAATTAATCTTACTTTAGAGATGACTTTCACGTTATACGATTCAGTTCCTTACTCATATTAACATTGTGTATTAGGTAGGTATATCAGTAAAATAATAAAAACAAATGAAGTGCAAATAAACAAAAATAATGCCGGTACTTACATGAAAAACAAGTGTATGACGTCGTCTCCGTCTGGTTTCATAAATTCAAAACTTTTTCACAATTGATAAGAATATTTATTCAGCGCACAAATTTCTCTGAGAGTTCACAAACAATAAATATTTTATTTTATTTAATGATGAATCAACAATCAAGATCCTATTGCATTTGAAAAGAAGACACCATTCACCATTTTAAAAATAAAACCACAGATTCAGATAACAACACAGACTAAAGCTACTGTTACACATGCTCATTTGTAGCATGCTTAAGGAACTGTCCACAATTGCTGTCAATAAGTATGCTTTTACTCATATTTTAGCATGCTTAAAAATAAGCAAATCTGTCTGTCTACACATGCTTAAGTACTCCGCCACACTCCCCCTTCCACCCGCATAGCAGGTAGCATGCTTAAAAATAGACCAGCGTGCGATTTTTTAACGTGAGCAAAACTAGCATGCTTATTAGAAGCAGGTCCGTCCACACTTACTACTAAGTAGCACTTGCTCAAAAGTAGCATGCTTTAAGGTGACGGGTAGGGCACGCTAGCGATTCCAATCGATTTTAATTTTTAGCTACTAAACCGGACCTATTTTAAACAATTTCGGGATTACAATCTCTCGGCAAACACTTACAATATTTTTTAAATAACCATGCACAAATGTTGGATCCGTTTTTGTACGCGAAAAATTGATTCACCCTAAAAGCGGCCACTTTTGGCGGTAATCCAAAATTCGAGTGCAAAAGCAGACCAAACTGTTAACTATAAATATTAAATAAATAGTATAGGTGTTTGCCGAGAGGTTGTAACCCCGAAATTGTTTAAAATAGATCCGTTTTAGTAGCTAAAAATTTAAATCAATTGGCGTCGCTAGTGTGCCCTACCCGTCACCTTAAGCATGCAAATAAGCATGTGTAACAGTAGATTAACAGTAGTTTCTGTGATTGTAAACTTACAATGAGTAGCAAGGTATAAAAGAAGTCCTGCGGCATAACACGGAACTTAAATTTTAGATTCCTTTCCTTGTCATCATCATTGCATCATTGTTTTAAAGTTTAAAGAATGTTGATAGCGTGGCGACCGAAGCCCGCTTTTCAAGGATTTTTCTTCTTTGGGGAACAGTGCAGCCGCCGACCACGCAAAACCAAAAAACATTCCAGTTTCTCTAACAAGCCGACCACAGTGGGTTGCTGACAGTGGTCAAAAAGGTATTTACGATGAACTTTCTAATATCTGTATAGGGTAGTAGAACGAGTCGTATCGGTTGATGCAATTCAAAGGATTTAAATTAGTATTTGGTGGTTTTCAGAATATTTACTATTGAAATAAGAACATATACCTACCCTTCTTTCAATTTAAACTTCTTCTGATTTCAACATAATCTTCTAATTCGATCAGACGCGAAGAAACCGGAAGGTCAAATTTCGGAGATTATTATGTACCCTTAGACGGGACGGGACGTGGCATGTGGACGTGTTCCCCTCAGCCAAAGTATATGGACAAAGTGATTCAAATCGCCATTTCGAATTCGTATCCGTCACTGAGTGAAACTCGTAAATATGGTTGTGCAGTTTTTACTTGGGAACGACGATCAGAAAAATCCAATTTATCACGCATAAGTATTTTTTTAAATAAAATAAACGTTATTATTTCACTTTAATAACATTTTTCATCTTCATAAATCTGATCCATCTCGCAAAGTTGTAACTTTCTCTTTGTAAGTAAATAAGTTCCATAGTTAACTCTCCAATTCTGTTGTGGTCACTAAAGGTGGATCGCACATGCTGACGCGAGTCAAACAAAAAATACTGACATTGACATTTGTTGACTTGTGTGTGATGTCAAGTTGAAGTTGACGTTTAACTCTGGTTTCCCTTTAAACGAAATTGACTTTTGATACGCGGCAAAAAAAAAGGCAAAGAAAAAGATAGACATCGTACCTAATTAGTAAAAAAAACGATCGTAAAAGCAAGCATATAACTCATAACATACGCAATTTACTATAAACTTATATATTTAATGAAATTATGTAAACATAACCATGGAAGAGGAAAGTAAGTAATGTTTTTTGCTTTACTACAAAGGCTTTACTAAAGGTAGGTTATGAAAACATTGTTGACAAACTTACAAAATTATTTCAGAGTTGATTCGGAGGAAGAAAAAGGCATTGAATGGAAGTAATAGAAGAGTGTTAGCTGAGGCTTGTAACGAATTGGCGACTTTCTATTACAAGCATAACCGCTATGATGATGCCTTAGAGGAGTACAAGCATGAAGCTGGTATTTGCAAGGAGCTAGGGCTCCGGCTTGAGTGGGCGACCTGTAACAGGATGATTGGGGAGATGTACATGTTAATGGCGGAGTTCGACAAGGCGCTGAAATACGAGGAACGGCATTTGGGTAACTATTCCCTGTGAATTTCAAGATTACTTTATGGAATAGGTAGAGTTCTTGTCATTAAAAGTAATTGCTATCATTCCCTACTCAATAATTGTAATATTTCAAAACTTAATTCAACAATAATTGGATGGTTTACAAACATTTGTTTCTTACCCATGACAGTACACATATGGGCAAGAAATTGGTTTCCATGCACACATTTGACTGTGTATGTGACACAAACTAAATATTTATTTTGAAGAATCAATATTGATACCAGTTAAAGGACAATAAATTGTTGAGACTATGCACATATTCAAGATAATGATGCCACAATTTTTATCCCACATTGAAGCACACATTTGCAGTAGATTAATTTTTACAAAACATTGATATAATATTGTTGTTTCTAATAATGGCAGCTGTTGCAAAAGAGTTGAAGAACCTTGTGGAGGAACAACGGGCCATGGCAACACTCGGCAGGATCTACCTCCTGCAAGGACAGAGCACTATTAATGAGAGTGAGGCTAAGACTTCACTCAAGGCTGGTGAAAAGGCTTTTATGAAGAGTCTTGTTCTCTGTGAAAAGTTAGTAAAACCTTATTCATTTCCTTTCTATTCAGGTGTAGAGTACGCTCATAGGTGGACTATGTGGTATTTGTAGTTTTAAGCAATTTTTCTCTTAGTGGTGCTCTAAAAGTTTTTCAAGATTTTAGAATACTTGCACCATTTAAACATAGCTGCTCAAGGTTTCTACTACTTCTAGATTTTATTTGTTTGCAATGAAAGTTACTTAGTGATTTTACTTTTGCTGTCTAGTAATTTTTAAGTAATTTTTCCTAGATTCACAAATTTTGTTTATATATATTTTCAGCCTCAGTGGGAAAACAACAAAACATGAATTGATGGACATGCGAGCTCGCTTGCTTCTAAACATTGGTGTGGTCCAGGAGCATCTGGGTTTCTTTGACAAAGCCATTGATTGTATAAGAAAAGCTATAACTATTTGCTCCAATGAAGACTTGTATGAAGTTTTACACAACTGTTATACAACAGAGGCGTCGCTACACTGTAATAAAAAAAAAGACTATGCTAAGGCCTTAAGTTGTTTGAACAAAGCTTTGGAAGTGGCTAAGAGACTTGAAGATAAGGTAATAACTAAGACTTATCTTAGCTGATATGTATTAGCTAGTTTTTAGATGTAGTCTAAAAAAATTATACTATTTGGGGTTGCCTACCATTATTTTACTAGATAAACATACAATAATAACACATTTCAAATGTGTAGTCATTGCCATTATTTAATATTGTATCAATATTTCCTTATTTTTCGTACACTAGATTTTTTTTATGTCAAAGGTGGCAGTCGAGCAGACGAATCACCTGATGGTAAGCGATTGCCGCCGCCCATTGTCACCCACGACACCTGTGGAGTCACAAGTGCGCTGCCAACCTTTAAACTCCCCTTTCCCCCAGATTGGGCCTCCGGTACCCTCACTCACGCTGCGAAACACAGCTCAGTGCTTCTTCACGACGGTTTTCTGTGAGGCTGTGGTAACTTTATATGTGCAATCTTTGTTTATTTTTAATTAAATCCAGATGGACAGCTTGACTTGCGATTGAGCAGTCTTTTTTTGGTTCACTATATTCATTTATGTCCTATCTACAGTTAGTTGTAGTCAATGTTAACCAAAGTTAGTAGAGAGCTCCTAAAATCATATTGTTTCTATACATATTAATCAATTTAATGTTTTCTATAGTGGTTTCTCATGCATAGTTTCCCATTTTCCAGGTCCTTAAAACTTGTGAGACGTTGTCTTTGAAAGCAGATATTCTGTGCAAAATGTCAGACTATCAGAGTGCAAAGCAAGTTCTGCTCAAAGCTTGGAAGTTAAAGTCACCTGATGAGGATGAACATGAAAATATTGAGTCTAATCTCAAAGTTGGTAAGTTTTATGAATAAGAATCACACGATTTTGCACATATCAGCTCATTGTATCGTAAGCAATTGGACGGGTGTTCAGCAACACCAATGGAGTCACAAGGTTGCTGCCAAACTCATTAATCGAAATAAAGCGCAGGTGCTGCTTCACGATTTACTTTCTTTATTGTTTCATTACTACTCATTTTCCCAGTTGCAGCCATGTGCTACACCGAAGATCTGCTAATCTCAACTGATCCATCAGACCACTCTACCTTCAAGAAATTATATGAGAAGTTGGGTGACGGTGCCTGCCACTTGAAAAACTACGCTGGTGCTGTGGACTACTATCTTAAGATGTTGGACCATGCAGAGTTGGCAGGGGACTGTGGGAAGACACTTATACCTATTTACGTGAGGTAGGATATAGGATCCCCTTATAAATCTATTTTTTACAGAAAGTATCATAACATTGAAGCATATGAATGTTTTCCATTGGTTTACAAGCTTTGATCTTTAATTTGACACACAGTGTTTGTGTCATTTGCGATGGTTCTGAGCTCAGTGGTTCTGAACGCTGATTCCATACGACACGTGGTTCGATTTGGATTTTTCTAATCTATGTGCGTATTTCTACTACTAGCTGCGCGGTGCGGACAAACATTTTGAGGAATTCTGCACGTTTCGTATAGTTTCTGAAACGTGTAACCATGATTTAGTTGGTCTGTCGGCTGCCTACACTACATCACACATATACATGCACATGTACAGGCCTTCCGGCGTGGTGCGATATGAGACAGATACAGACTATTCCGAATGTGTCTGGGAGAGATACGATACTGCCTAGCGCGAACGTCAACAAACTTTGCGATAACAATGTCAACTAGAGTCAACCATCTGTGTATTATTTGGTGCCAGCACCATTACCTTAAGTTACTATCAGAGATTGCTCTAGTCAGTATCAAATTCATCATCATCATCATCATTTCAGCCAATAGACGTCCACTGCTGGACATAGGCCTCCCCAATGTTCTCCACACAGATCGGTCCTGTGCCGCCCGCATCCAATGGATTCCCGCGATCTTCACCAGATCGTCGGTCCACCTTGTGGGGGGCGCCACGGCTGCGACTTCCTGTACGTGGCCTCCACTCCAGGACCTTTCTGCCCCACCGGCCGTCTGTTCTCCTCGCTATGTGCCCTGCCCATTGCCACTTGAGGCATGCAATCCTTTGGGCTATGTCTGTAACCTTAGTTCTCCTGCGGATCTCATCATTTCTGATACCATCACGCAGGGAGACTCCGAGCATAGCCCTCTCCATTGCTCTCTGGGTGACTTTGAGCCTCCTTAATCGGCACATTGTAAGCGGCCACGTTTCGGTTCCGTATGTCATCACTGTAATCATCAGATCAGTATCAAATTAAAATAAATAAATGTTTTTTATAATAAAGGCCTTGGGGTTCGCGGTGAGGTGGTAAATAAATGTATTAAGGGAAAAAGATTTATTCGGTGATAGATTTGTAATAAAGTAGTAAACAAGGTAAACAACACTTTTAAACCAAATTAAACAGAACATTTTTTTTTATTAGAATAGCCAGACATTTGGCCACAATCTCACCCGATGGCAAGTGACGATGTGGCCGAGGATGGATTATGCCTGTCTAGTAACAGCCTATTCACTTTTTTATTAAATAAGTTCAGATCATAGCGTTCAGGGAACACATCTTCCGGCAGAGAGTTCCATTCCTTATCTGTACGCAACATGTCATAAGAACAAGTAAAAAATCATGCCAGTAGGCTCCATAGAGCCTAGTTTACATATTTGAGATTAATCATAATCTACAGCAATATTTACCATGGGAGAGCCACGCTACGGCATGAATAGGCCGGCTCGACCGAAGTGATACCACGGCCTCACAGAAACCGGCGTGAAGCAGCACTGTGCTGTGTTTCGCTGTGTGAGTGAGGGTACCTTAGGCCCAATCCAGGGGAAAGGGCCCTTGTGACTCCACTGGTGTCTCGGGTGTCTATCATGGGCAGCGGTAACCGTTTACCATCAGGGCGAGCGGTCTGCTCGTCTTCCACCTATCACATAAAAATAAAAACATACAATATCTCATACATTGACCTGATTATGTACTAATTAGCTTAAGCACTTGGTTTACAGATATCAGACAACCCAACGACAACACGTTTAAAAATATACACTTAAATACACCCAGATATTGAAAAATATAAATAATAAAAAGTAATATGTGTATGTAAAATAAATATGATATTTCCACCAGGATGTTAATGCTACCTGTTCTTTTATTTTAACATCCTAAATAAATATCTTACTTCCTTTTCAGTCTGTATCAAACATACAAAGACATGGGATGTTACAACGAAGCTCTTGATTATTATGAGAAAGAGTATGAATTGATTAAAGATGAGCCAAAAGAATCATTTACAACACTGTACAATATTGCTGAAGCATTGTTCCTGGCCAAGAAACCTTATCATCAAGTCGAAAAAGCTTGCGTGAACGCAAGAAACGCTGTAAGTATTAAATAAAATCGTATAAAAATTATATAATGTTAACTTTGATGTGGTAATAAAAAGGCTGAAGTGGAGATGGACCGGCCATATACTGAGGGACATAGATAAATGCAGCAAAAGTATCCTTCTTTGAAAGAAGGGCAACGGAATACAGTTTAAAAAATGGGCTGATTAGATCAAAGCCGTAGCAGGGATCATGTGGACCTAGAGCTTCCATTTCTAAAACCGGTCCCCCCGGACCGGAAGCGTAAATACTCCGGATTTTAGAGCTTCTACTCCGGACATTTCAAATACTGTTTTCATACACATCTTGTTTTTAAAATATATTTTAGTTAGTACTAGTATCAACTCGGTGAAGTTGTTCGTAGAATCTCGTGGCAGGGGATCGAATTGGGGAGCGACCTACATGCTGTTTTGGGGGACATGAGGGTGAGTCCGGGTTTCACTCGGACTAAAGTTTAAACTCCGCCCGGACGTCTTTCAAACTAGGACAAACTGGGGAAATCCGGACGGATGGCAGCCCTATGTGGACCAGACTATTGAGGAATAGGATACAGTGGAAAACGCTGGTGGAAGCCTTTTGTCTGCAAGGCACACAAGCACTAGATCTCGATACATAATATTTGTACATGCATTTGTAAATGTTTTTTTGTTTGCATAAGTAATGCCGTGTGGTCCCCGGCAGAGTAGAATAGGCCACCCTCACTTTTACCGAGGTGTCGTAAAAGGCGACTAAGGTAAAGCTGCTAGCATGATCATCAGCACCCAGAGAAGGAAAACTCTGCATTTATATCAAAACCCTCGCCAACCCGTCTGCCAAGCGTGATGAGTATGGCAATTACCCCTCATGTGATTGAGGGAGGCCCGTGCCCCAGCAGTGGGGACATAAATGGGCTGACGATGATGATGATGATGATGAATGGCTATATTTGTAATCGTTTATCAATGTTTCCCAGGCTAAAGAATGGAACAAAAAGAAATATGAAATCAGAGTACTAAAGAACTTACTGAAGTATCAAGAAGAGTATGGCGAAACAGACAACATGGAAGACACGAAGAATGAGCTTCGATCACTGGGCTACGACGATTTCGACAATCTGGACAATTCTGAGGACGAACAGAGCTCGGTTGGTGGTGGTGATGAAGATACCACACATATTGGTGATGATGTGTGTCTAGAAGATCTTACAGGTAGGGAAAAATTTAAACTCAATTTTTGGTAACCCTAAGATCCATAAAATATAGCCTGATTAAAATATCAGTTATTGAAATCACGGTAAAAAATCTTCACATAATTAGTAATGAAATTCTATGAAATACAACTTGCTAAAATGGTAAACTATATGCTGATTGAAATAAAGGCCAATTTATATAGGTCAAGTTATATTAGCTTGATTAGAATTACGGATGAATACAGACATTAACTTGGGTTTGAGTTTTCATAAATTGAATTTGCGAGCCGCAAAGACTGTGTAGTACAGTCAGCATCAAAAGTAGCTTAACACTTTAGTACCATGTGAAAGTAACCATTCTGCCTATTATAGTCAGTTTCTAAGGGGTACAGTACAAAATGTTACTTCTACATGGTACTAATGTGTTAAGCTACTTTTGATGCTGACAGTACTTTTGATTTGTTTGTATGTATGAGCATGTAACAGTTTCTCTACTATTAAGTTAGAAAATAGATACAATTTACATAAAGTTAAAAAAGTGTCTACATTTTTTGCAGATCTTTCGGATACAAATGACGAAGAAATGGCAGATAAGACAAGAGAAACTAGGAGACGAGGAAAGGGTTTTAGTATAAAAAAGAATATGAAAGGGGAAACACAACTGCATGTCGTAAGTTAATTATCTAAAACTGTTTTATAATTAAAAAAGGGATTACTTTTAATCTTATAATTTAAGAATTTTGAGAACTGAAACATAGTGATCTCTCAGATTTCGCAAATGTTCATGGGCGGCGTTAATTACTTATCATCAGGTGAAATGTTTGCTCGTTTGTCTTCTCTAATAAAAAAAACCTCAGGTTGAAATGATTATGAAATTGAAACGATATTTTTCACTTCAGGCTTGCATATCTGGCAACAAGTTACTAGTCGAAAGACTTTTAGCCAAAGGGCACCCAGTAAACGTGAGAGATAATGCGGGCTGGCTGCCATTGCACGAGGCCTGCATCCACGGCCGCTTGGAGATAGCCAACATCCTCATCAACAACGGAGCCAACCTCAACGACCGGGGTGGCTCTAACTGTGACGGTGAGTGCTTCTGTTCGGTTTGTTGTCTATGGTTCAGTAGAGACAAATCTGCATCCACATCCGCCTGGAGATAGCCAACATCCTCATCAACAACGGAGCCAACATTAACGACTGGGGCGGATCTAACTGTGACGGCGAGTTCATCTGTTCTGTTTGTTGTCTATGGTTCAGTAGAGACAAAGCTGCATCCACATCCGCCTGGAGATAGCCAACATCCTCATCAACAACGGAGCCAACCTCAACGACCGGGGCGGCTCTAACTGTGATGGTGAGTTCGTCTGTTCTGTTTGTTGTCTATGGTTCAGTAGAGACAACGCGAGCTGCATCCACATCCGATTGGAGACAGCCCACATCCTTGTCAGCCCTTAATAATTCCCTTCAAACCGATATTTCGGTTACGGCGGTGAATCCCAGCGATCAGCCATCGACACAGTGCATATTATAGTGCACAAGTGTTTGCGCAGACGCAAGTGCACTCTCTTTTCCCTTACCCTCATATTTCGATGGGTCATCAGTATATGACACGACCAAAGAGGGATCAAGCGCAGTATCAACGGCTTAATTAGCTTTCCGAGGGACGGGGGTACAAGACCATACACTGCCAAAAGTTCCTGAACTGCCTGCCTAAATAATGAATAATAATAATAATAATCAAAAAAACTAGATTCCCGCTTGCAGGGTTGCTCGCGTGGCCACGTTAATGTTTTCCTGTAGGAATGAAACTTTATCCCGCAGTAAATTAGAATAGCGTATGTTAATCTAAGATAATTTAGCATTCTAATATTCTAACCGTAAAAGAAATGAGCAGAAGCACATTCCTGTAAAAAGAAAGAAAGTATTTGTCTATTAGTCTTAATTTACAACCATTAATTATTTATTTTAGCCTTTATTTATAATCTTGTACACTCTACTTATATTTATTACATAAAATTTATATGATAGAGTTATCTTGCTTTTTATTAGCGAAGGCCTCCCCAAGAGCCTTCCACGAGATTCTGTCTACAGCTTTTCTCATCCACATAGTTCCTGCCATTGACTTTGTCTCGTCTACAACAATATTACTATTTTAATTCCAGGTATAACACCATTGTATGATGCAGCAAGTAACGGCCACTTAGACGTAGTACAGCTACTGCTAGAAAAAGGTGCCATACCATCCCTCAAAACAGATTTTGGCGAAACCCCACTCAATGCCTTACAAAAATGGCGAACTAACAACATATTGACAAAAGACGATGAGCTAGCGTATAACAATATTTGCAATAAAATACATAGCTTAATCGACAAGACTGGCCCTGTAGACTTAAATAGATCTAAATCCAAAACTCCTGTTAAACCAATCAAAGATATATCACCTCCCAGTACCTCTAAAATGAGTAGCAGAATAAAAGAACTACAGTCTCCGATGAAAAGGAGAAACATTATTGACGACGATAGTGAAGACGAAATAGATATGTCACAAAACAATAGACATCAGACAGCTTTTCCATCCGACTCGGATTCCTCAGACGATTGTAAAACCAGTAAAAGTAAGTCGAAGACATCTGGTGTCAACGAGTATAAAAGTGCAATATCTGCTCTAAGAAATAGAAGTGCAAGTGATTTCCCTGAGGTTGACGTCAAAAAAACAAAATCAAAACCAGCTTTACTAGATTCAAATGAAGTGGACGATGATTGGTTAGACGACGACTTGGGCGTTAACAAAAATAAAAAGAGAAAACTTAGTGATCCATTGACAACCGTTGCAAAGAAACCGTCTTACGACAACCTTAAAAATAGCATTGAGAACATCAATAAACTAACAGAGCCATTGGTCGAGAGTAACAAGAACGCGAAACAGAAGAAATCACGGATTAGCGACGTAGTTGACGTTAGCGAGAACAGTTCAGACTCGGACTACTTCCAGCGGAATGAAAATGTGTGTCCAATATCGGCTTCGGAATCTATGGCGAACATAACTAGAGAACTGAATGATTCCAGACCAAAAGATAGTCGTGACATTATGAGAAGGAAATGGAAACGGCAGAGTACATTGTTGAAGGCTGGCTTCCAGCGAAAGAGGGATGATGACGTGTCTAGCAATGATGGAAGTGATAATGAGTTTGTAAGGAAAGATGTAAATAAGCGACAGTTGCCCACGGCTACATTTTCGAGGAAGTCTTCGATGGAGAATTTTAATTATAATAGCAATGATGGGTTCAATGTCATGCAGAGTATGAATCCAAGTATAATGCAGCCAGTGAATGTGATACAGCCGATCAATATAGTTCAGTCGAGTAAGAATGGTCGGCCAATGCAAACGCAGATACTGCCGCCCGCAGCGGTGAAGGTGCATGTGGAAGATAAGGTGCTGCTCATATCGTTGAAGCTGGATACGATAAATAGATTGACAATCAGCTGGCTGGTTGACGAAGTTAAATCTAGATATTATAAGTAAGTATGAAGATAATTTTCAGACATATTTTTGTTTTGCGTTTTTATGTCTTTTACAAAAACCTATGTTTACTTACAGATTAACAGGTGTAAGACCAGTGTTCAGTTTAATGACGTCAGATGGTGCTATACTGTCAGAAGACGATCCCTTAAGCTTAGTGCTTTCGTCGCCCGAGCTCAAGACCTGTATCACAAACTGGAAGGCGTCGCCGGCGGAAGAACGATATCTAGAGTGTTGCAACGCCTTGGGAATACGTAAGTCGATAATACATTGTAACCATAAGTTTCTGTCTAACTTTTTAATCAGTGACTTGGAAATGGCTTCCAATAGTTCCAATGTCGTTTTTAATTTCTGTCATAACAGGATAAAGATTTTTTTTCAAAATAATTATAAACCTTTACTAGAAAGAATAAAAAATATAAAAACAAAGACAGATATTATAAGTGCATAGAAAACTATCTTGACAGTTTTATTTTTCCTTTCAGCACCGTCAGAAGAAATCCAGCAAGCAGTAGGACGAAGCCACACAACTCACAGACTCGCGCTAGGCTCTAAGACCCTACCCTCGTCACAAATACGGCCCCTCTTCCGCGCCATGACGCACCAGACACACATCACCGCTGTCATGGTGCCAGACAACAACATAGGAGATGACGGCATGAAGTATCTCTCGGAGTGCATGTGTACCATGAAGCAGCTAACACACTTGGATGTTAGCAGAAACAACATCACAGCAGAAGGGACAAGATTCCTTCTAAATATTTTCGAAAAGGCTACACGACCTGTATGTCAAGGCCTCGAAGAAATAGACATAACTGCAAATCCAATAACAGATGATGGATTCAGAAATATACTCAAATTGTGTCAGTATTTAAGGTTGAGGGTGCTTAAATTAAATAATTGTAGAATAACAGATAATGCTATAAATGAGACTGTTAAATCAAATATGAATTTAGATAGTTTAGAATCAATAGATGTAAGTAATAATGACGTGAAACAAGTGATGGTGTCATGTTTGATGACTTCATTGAATCCGAATGCATTAACAGAGTTGGAATTGGACAATGTAGGGGTGGAGGGAAGTGCTGTGGGGTGTATAGCTGCCTTTATGGACTCTGCTAAGGAGTTGAAGATTCGAAGATTTAGCTTGTCAAATTGTAAACTTGTTGATGGACAGTTTATGAGGATTTTCAGGTTAGTGTTATGTCTTTTTGTAGTAGTAGTAAACATTAAAATTTTTTTTTTATTAAGATGGACTATGAAAACAATAACATTGAAGTATTTCTTCTATAGAAGAATATAATGTAGATAGTATTTTGTCTTTGTATAGTATTTTTTATCTTTGACAACCCTATTCATTAATCTATGGTCCAGTGGTTCCCTTGTCTATGGGTTGGTACCCTGGGCTCCGAGGCAATTGGGAATGGCATGCTGAGTTAAAGATTTTGATGACCCTATTCACAAATCTGCCCTTGTATATTTTCAGATCACTAGGCCGCGCCAAGCATCTCCAGTCCGTCACTTTAAAACAAAATATGCTTACATTTATATCCCTGAAGAAACTACTCCAACGGCAGCCTCCAGTTCCTCAAATCAACCTCGAGGGCTGCCAAGACATATTCAAATACTCACCAGACTCTGACTTCACCGTCTGGCTGCCCGCTATCAACTTCGGCCGATGTATACCAGAGATCAATGTGACTCCAGTTGCTAAGTCTGATGCAGAAAGAGAGAGCTTCAAAACATTTTCCAAGACTTGGCTTAATTGCTTCAATGGTAGAGGAATGATCGAGCATTCTGATGGTGGCGTGATTAGGTTCACGGCTAGGTGACGAAATACGAAAATGCGAGGAACTTATTATGAAATGTGTTGACATGTTTCTTTCATTAATTAGGAGGACTAGATAAATGATTATCATGCGAAGATGAACTAACGTAGATTTGGTTACGTATAATAAACTTCTGTAAATAATCTAATTTAATAATTAATAAACGAAATTTTCGTGTTTACTTGTATTTTTTATCTACAACCCTGTCCTTATACCTAATTTAGAATCCTAGGTTTGGATTGGAAAATCGGTGGAAATATGAATGTAACGAGGATCTCTAAAATAATAATTTTAAACTAGCTCGTGTATGTTAAGTGGAAGCCCTGATTTGATATCATTACAGAATACAGACAACCGCACATCAGGTTAGGTAGTACTACCGCTTTGAGAGTCGATCGAATAATTTTGACAGATTTGTCTACACTGTTTTCTTATTTCTGTGCTTTATTCAGCAGCAAGTTTAAATATCTCAAAAAAGCAAAGAAACAACAAGGCAACAAAACTTTCCTTTTTTTAAAGTCTGTAGCTATCAAAGAATTATTCTTTTGCTTCCTTTCTTTTGACAGATATAGAATTTAAAAAGAAAAATCATAACCTCAAAAAGTCACGTCCGTCACGTCCACAAACTAAGTAGAAGATACTACGTATCAGACAGGAATGTCCCATAGTGCTCCACTAGACCATTTTAGAACGACTGAACGGAATCAGCATTGATTTTGACAAATTTGAATGAATTGTCATACAGCAGTTCGTTCATTCAATGAACGAATGATTAGCAATGACCAGATTAATCCAAATAAAATATTCAGATTTTTTATGACGCCATTTAACAACAAAAATAAAATACAAGCTACTTATAACACGATTTAATATCAAAATATCACAAAACAATAGAATTCACTTTCATTGCCTCATATACATCCCTTAGAAAATAGTAATTTAGACTAGGCTGCGGATTATAGACTGCGGTCTATAACGGGAAATCCAGAACTGCGTGTGCCGCGCTGTGCTGCAGTGCAAGCATGCAAGGGGAAATCCTTGTAACATCTTCTTGGGTCCACAATCTTCGATAGGTGAAAAATATTGTTACCTACCAAGAATTTCATTGAGCGAACTTAGAACATATTATAAATATCTTTACGCTTCTGCACATTGTTTAATTTTCTTTAACGTAATAACAAATGTCCACAACGTATATTTGCACTTAAGATACAATGTTTTTAACAAAATTCTATAAAATTTTCTTCTTGACATAACTGCCATTTTGTTTTTCTGAGTGAATGAATGGTGGTGACAAGTAGGGATATTCCACATACATCGATGTATTGAAAACATCGATGTTTACAATGCGATACATCGAATAGATTCCGATGTTTTGAAAAGCTATCGTGATACTCAATGTATCATTGTTTTTCATAAAACATTGAATCGATGATAACCGGTTTATGTCAAAATACTCAAGTTTATGTAAATGATATTTAAAACTAATATTAATATGCTTTTACATATAAGGTTTTTTTTTTCAAAATAATGGCTTTGTATACATATCCTCCAACCTATTACGGTTATGGCAATATCCACGATCAGCCACGTATGGAGGATAGTGCTCAAGTGAATGCGGCGCAATCACAAGTGCACTCGCTATTCCCTTGCCCTCATATTCCGATGGGGCACCAGTCTGACACGACCTGAAAGAAGTCGGGTGCAGGATCAACGGCTTAACGTGCTTTCCGAGGCACGGGGGTACATTACCGACGACTTCCAAACTCTTCCAAATTTTTTTTAAATATATTTTGGCACAAACAGTCATTAAAGTAACAATTAATTAAATAATTATTAATACATATTTTTAACAGACAACGAGTGCCGAAACATATATTTATTTTAACATTAAATTAAAGTGTGTTTGTTACATGAACTACCTACAATAGTTGGTTCTTACAAATGTACTAGTACGAAATATGGAAAACAATAAAATCAAAACGAATAGTGTACAAAAATACTTTAGGGAATTTAAACTAAAACTAAAAGAAGTTTAATAAAATACCAAACCCATTACCAAACCCAAGAAATGCCTATCTTCCCTCAGTGTACGAGGGAAAACGTGTACATCCCACAGTTCAGCAAACAAACATTTTAGTAAGTATATATTATACATATATCTAAGTGAAAAGAGAGAGATAAACGGATACATATATAAGTAATCTTAGCTTTATGTATTATAGAACAAAGAGAAGAAATGCAATAGTCTTATGCATAACTCACAGGTTATAAAAATCAGGTTACATTAGGAATATTTACTAAAATAAATTTTAAAATTGATCTTTTAATACTATACAAGGACCAAATAAAAAGATCGTAATTCAGAAATTCTTTATTGTATAAGTGAATTGATCGGGAAAGAAAACATTTCTGTGTAAGTATATTTTTGTCGTAGAATAGGTGGTACGAATGTTTGAAATACACGTTGAAGGCGAACTGGGAGGCGGAATTTGCTTTTGAAGTTTATTTTAGCTAATAAAGAAGGACAATCGTTTACGGCGACCAAAGAGACTTAAGAACTCAATAAGAACTCAAGAGACTTAAAAACAAAATTATTGACTTATTGCGCAGCCGTCGCTTTATAGTGCGACCCAATAACCACTACGCCACCGAAGCAGTGAATGGGGGTGGGGTAGGGGGCGGTTGTAGTATACACAGATTCACAGAGACAACGAAGGAAGTTAGATCTATTATTTTATGAAAAATTAAAATCTAAAATATAATAAGGTACTGGATTTAGCTTTTTTTCATAACCTTCAAATACAAACATTTTCACTTTGAAATGATGACCTGTTTTGACACGCTTTTTTTGACATGACTTTAGCTTTGCAATATACTTTAGAAAAAGTACCTACCATCGAAAGACATCAATGTACAGTTTTGATGTATCGAATCGATAAAAATATTGATGTTTTTTCAAAGTGGACACCCCTAGTGACAAGTCAAAAAGCTCCTCAATCATGAAATGAACCAATGAGATAACAAAACTTTCCTTTTTTTAAAGTCCTGTAGCTATCAAAGAATTATTCTTTTGCTTCCTTTCTTTTGACAGATATAGAATTTAAAAAGAAAAATCATAACCTCAAAAGTCACGTCCGTCACGTCTCTTCAAAAATCAAAATACAGTTGATTGTAGATTTTTGTTTATTTCCTTAATATCTAAGTAACTTTAATTTTATTCGAATTTAGCAAATAAAGAAAACTATAAAAAATGGCGGAACAAGTGAATCAACGTATCGAGGATATGATAAATGAGTTCGAACAGATGCGACGGACTAACCTCTTTGACGACGAAGAAATAAGGTAAAAATATTTGATAAATGGTTAATTTTAACACTTTAAATATGTTTTAAATATTCATCAAGAAGTGTCAAAAAAATCTTGTTTCATTATATTACTAATATATATATACTTTCATTTTAAAATTTATATTTTTATGGTAAAAATTTACAGGGAAATTTCTCGTAAACGCAAGGAATTTGAATACAGGATACAAAGAAGAGTCAAACAGAAAGAAGATTTTGTTCAATACATAGCTTATGAAATAGCTTTACTCGAAGATATTTCTATCCGAAGAAAAAAGGGAAAGTTAGGTGAAAAGAAGAAGGATATAGAGTTCTCGATCGCTAAAAGGCTAAATAAAGTCTTCAAGCAATTTATTTACAGATTCCAGAATGAAATTGAAATCTATTTTGAGTACATAAAGTTTTGTAGAAGTGTCGGATTTGATCATGCTTCATCTGGAATAATCGGACAGATGTTGCAGGTAAACAATTTCATAGTAATTAATGTATTATTATTACAACATATTCTTTACAATGGACTGTACTCGCCATCTAGTTTTCACTTAATATTTTTTGCATATCAGAAAAGAAAGTTCTGTAATAGAATTCTTTGCCATTTATACTTGCAATTTATCTGAAGGAAAGCAAGATTTACTTTAAGAATAATTGTCAAATGAAGTGTAATATTATAAATTCAACAGTAGTCCATGTGATGTAGTCTGTTACCTATCTTTATTTTTTTTATTATAACCAATGATCATAGTAGGTATTTTGCATTGACTGCAAACATAGATGTTAATATAGACATGCCCTGGGATTCTGACTATGATCTTGGGATTAAAATAAATATTTATTTTAGAGTTAAATATTTAACACATTTTAATAATTAAAGGGTTTATCCATAAATGTTCAATACAATCATGTTTACTTACAGTTTGTTCCTTTCTATCTAACGTATGTATCTGGAATTTCGAAAGAATAAATAGTTTTTTTTTAATTAACATGGTGTCACAAAGCATTTATGAATAAGTTCGTAAGGCTGATGTTAATGCTCGTAAACTAAAATAACTGTTAATAGTATAAAGTATTCCGGGGTTCCCAGGATTCCAAGCATGTCCGTTTTATTTGAAAAAATCGCAAGTACCAAAAATAACTCTACCCACTCTGATCATTGATTATAACTGTGTCTCACCAGATAGTGCATGAGCTACCTTCCTCTGGGATTATTTAAATTATGTCAAAAAACGTAAACTAACTTATTATTATAAGAACTTATACAATGCAATAGCCTTTGTATCCTATTTGATAATAATGGTAGATAGCATTGGTTTATTTATCTGTTTCTTAATCTGTGTCAATTGTGTGTGTGTGATAAAATGTGAGATAGTATGGAATACCAGTTCGATCCAAAGTTATTACTTTGGTAATAATTACAATTATTTTATATTCTAGGTTCATGGTGATAAGCCAAAGATGTGGTTATTGGCTTGTAAATGGGAAAAAGAAGAACAAAATAACTTGGACAGTGCAAGAAGCTTTCTGCTGAAAGGAATTCACAGACATCCAAAATCTGACATCCTTTATTTAGAACTTTTCCAAATAGAGCTCACTCTTTGTTTTAAGGCTGAAAATGATGAAGAAAAGGTATTTCTTTGGATATTTCTATCTACTACAATTTCAATATAGCCATTTACCCGAATGTCCCCCCTATCATTAAGGATAGTCCCGTAACAAAATTTGGATTGGGATGACATGACATTTAGTATGTTAATAACTTTAGATCACGATTTAGAATGAGGTGGTATATGTCTTAACATTGTAACTTATACCCATGCACACAGAATGTTATTGAAATAAATTAGTCCAAAATGTTAATTTCAGGAGAAGCAATTGAAAAGAGCAGATATTGTATGGAGGAATGGTATTAAAAATTTGGAAGATGTAAATTTTTTGTTTAGTATGTATGATATTTGCATAAAGTTTGAAGCAGATAAATCTATAAAGGAAAGCATAAAACAAGAAATCTGGTCTAGAAGAGACTGCAAGGATGTGTGGTCTTATATTGCTTCAAAAGAATTAGAAGTTGGTATAATTATATTTATTCTAAATAATTTAATAATGTTACTTAATTAGTTACATTATAATATATATTTCAATTTATACATACATATTTACGATTTAATATAATGACGATAAACTATTTTTTAATTACTTTTCTAGGGTTGCCACTGGGATGAGGTAGAAGAATTCTGTGTGAATGATAATAAATACTCTAAGGAATTAAAATACTTTATAGGAACATATGAAGAGGCCTTGGAACAGGTAAAATAGTGAATTAATTGTTTTATTGTTATGTACATTTTTTTAATCATTAATTAAAGTATTCTATGAAAATCTTTAGTTTCCAGATGAAAAATTATTCACAAAATTTATCCATGATCTACTTGGTGCAAATGAATCAGTCTGTACAGACTCTCAAAAGATATCAGCTGTAAAAAGCGCCTGGGACTTGGGCAAACTTAGTGGATTACTTAGTAGTGACATGTTTGAATTTGGGTTCGAAATGTTGAAAATGGAAAACAGTCTATCTGAACAGGAGTTGTGGGAGGTAAACTGTGCAACTTTAAACTTGAATAAAGTATGTAAATTATTCTTGTGTCTTTAGTAAATGTTGTTTGACACTACTTAACACATTTCTAGATTTTGGATACAGTCCCACTAAACTTAAAGCAATCTAAATATGTATGGGAGCAGAAATTATTGTTGGCTAAATCAGACGAGAAGAAAATATTTAACACTCTCCAGGAAGCTACAAAAGCCGTAAAAGCTGATGGTGCTATTTATTTATGGAATCTAATGGTGGATGATGTTGTTTCTAATGATTTGGTAAGTAATTTTGAGGGCTATTTTATTTCTCTTACCCCTAGTACTTTTAAGTGGTTCATGTTCATGCTTGCAATTAATTTTAGTATTTTTAAATATTGTAATATTATTTGTTTCAGCTGAAAAAGTTATACAAGAAGGTCCAGAATTGTGAAAACTCTGTGCTATTGTCTGTTAAGCCAAAGTTATTAAAAAAGACTTATGATATGAATGGGCTAAAAGCAGCTAGAGATATGTATGAAGAGCTAATCAAGACTCCACCAACACAAATTGAAGTGCATACAGTTATGATTGAAATTGAAAAATCACAGGAGAAGCAAAGTTCAAAAAATATCAGAAAATACTATGAGTGTTTAGTGCAACACCATGGAAATGATAATGTTAGTGTTTGGATGGATTACATGAAGTTTGAAACTGAATCGGGAAGTGCTCAAGCTGCGAACATTTACAGAAGGGCTGTAGGAGCTCTAAAGAAAGAATTAGTTGATGAATTTATTAAGGCTCAAACTATGGCCAGAATAAAATAAATAATTATTATCAACAGGTGTTTTCCTTAAATAATAATGCTACTGACGAATAAATATATATTTATTTAAATATAACCACACCTTGGCTCAACAATCTAGCAAAAGGAATAACCACATAGTACACCATTTATACTAAAATTATTTACACTTTCCATTGTACAATATTTAAACTCTCTACAAGAGGTCGACTCTACTTTGGTGGTGGAATAACACTTAGCAAATAAACACAAATAGATAAATGCAATTCTTTTTATGTTTTAGTGATTATTGCAAAGCTGCAATGGGGGCTATGTAGTACCTAAAGATAAGGGACGAGCCGCGCTTATGTTGTTTGTTTCTGAGCAATTCCCTCCAGCAGTTCTGCCATGACGGGTATGCAGGCATTAGGGGTGGGTTGCCAGCCTTCAGGCTGCAACCAGCCACAGCCATGCAGGTTGACACGACAACCAGAGGATAGGTTAACGTACTTGTTACGAAGGTCAGCAGTGGGACAGTGTAGTATCTTAGATCTTTAGTTTTAATCAAATATTTGTTTACATAGTAAGCCAACACTCCTGTCACAGCTACACATGTCAAATCTCCAAGTAATTTAGGGATAATTCCATGGAAGAATCCACGTATCCCGTCATCTCTATAGATAGACACAATAGCGCCGATCAAGGAGCTGTAGTCTTCTTCTTTTCCAATAAAAGATGCCATCATTCTGACCGATACTACATGGAATGGATAGGATACGATGACTGAAGCGCTGTGCATTATCATGTCTCGACGACCGAGTTTGACATAATCTTCAACTTTAGGCTCTTCATCTGTGACAATATTAGGTGGATCATTAATTTCAGGAAGGTCGATACCACACGCATGGATTACTTTTGAAGTAAGTTGGCTAGACGCGACCAGTCCGAGTACACGTGCGGACAGGCCCCTGTAGCAACCAAAGAAGCCGTCTTGAGTCTTGATGTACTTGATATATTGGAAAACGTTAGGTAATATCATGGCAGGGCGTCCAAATAATGTCGTAGATCTGCGTGGCGGCAGAGGTTCGTAGCCGAGCTGAATGAGAACCTTCGCATATTCCATAGGATGGCATATTGTCGTAACGAGTAACTGGGACGGGAGTGCCGCTATTTTCTCTTTTTCAATTTCGTCCATGTTTTGACAATTTCACGACCTTCTGAAATCAAAAATGACTGCGACCATGGACTAAAAAATTATCAAATGACAAACAGACGTCAAAAGTTGTCCAATGACAATTTTTCTTTTTCTTTTTTTTTGTATGGCTCTGGACTAATATTTTAGCTACAAGGCAATTGAATAATCGATATGCTGTTCGATATGAGAGCGATAAAAATAATCGTCCGCGCCCTGCTTTACTTCACTTGGTTTGGTGATAGTGAAGGAATAAGGAGGTGCAAGTTCAATCAAACAAATGCAAATTACCCGAAACATATAGAGTAAGATAATAAATTAATAATAGTCTGGTTAACCCAAATTTATTATCAATGTACCAAAAAAAATCTTCTGAAAAAGTCATCATCGTCGCATCATTAATTTCTGTGTCTCTTAACCAGTTGTGTCCAAAGCTGTCGGTTTGGAGCCCATAGACTTAAAAGACCATGATCCAGGATTTTATAACTATCGTTTGACCTTCGTAACCTTTAAGTAGACAGGGAACTAGACCAACTGGTTCATGGGAATGTTGAAAAACTTTCCAACGTGTAGGTTTCCTCACGATATTTTTCCTTTCCGTTGACAGAGGTAGAAGCACTGCAGAAATACTCGCATATATTTGAAGAATCCAGAAGTGGGAGCTCTGAATTTGATCCTACAACCTTCTATTTAAAAGGCGCCCGTTGCCATAACTATCCCTCCCATATTATGGAGGATAATCATACAAATACGTTCTCAATGAAGTCAGGGAGTCAAATTGTAAGATAAAGTGATGATTGGTGCAAATGGGCCAAACATGGACGAAATTGAAAAAGAGAAAATAGCGGCACTCCCATCCCAGTTACTCGTTACGACAATATGCCATCCTATGGAATATGCGAAGGTTCTCATTCAGCTCGGCTACGAACCTTTGCACCAATCATCACTTTATCAATGGGCCGTGTGGTCCCCGGCAAAGTAGAATAGGCCACCCTCACTCTTACCGAGGTTCGTAAAAGGCGACTAAGGTAAAGCTGCTGGCATGATCATCAGCACCCAGAGAAGGAAAACTCTGCATTTATATCAAAACCCACGCCAACCCGTCTGCCGAGCGTGGTGAGTATGGCAATTACCCCTCATGTGATTGAGGGAGGCCCGTGCCCCAGCAGTGGGGACTTAAATGGGCTGATGATGATGATGATGGTGCAAATGAGCTTAGCTTTTTTTTTCTCAAAATAGTGGCCAAGGAAAAAACCTTAAAAAGTCGATAGATCACATCACAACTTAGCATCACCTTATAAAGCGTTAAGTTTTCGTATAAAGCTAATAAGATGTCATCACAAATTCTAATTCTATGGTAGGCATAGAATAATAACAAGATTAATTCTATGATGGTAGACAATAACGCGAAAATCTGACGCTTTAAGTACAAAGTTTTACCTCATGACATTCAATGTATTTTGATGTTACAGGTTGCATTAACGGCCGCCATTTCAGATGATTCGATGAGCCAGGCTCCATAGCAAAAATGCCAAACCCATTTCATGCAACTGTATTCAGTACCTACCTATTAACTGCCTCACTGGCGCAGTGGGTAGTGCGTCGTACTTTAAAGCGACGGCTGCGCTTTAAAGTACGACGCACTACCCACTGGTTCGAACCCCTGGTCGAGCCAAAATTTGTACCCGAGTTTTTCTATTAAGAAATTTTCAGTGTCAGCGAGTCTAGAACTGGGCGGTCTTGTACCTACCACCGTACCTCGGAAAGCACGTTAAGCCGTTGGTCGTGTGCCTGATCCCTCTTCGGTCATGTCACACTGGTCCTGCGTCGATGACTGAGGTTGACCGCCATAACCGAAGGTGACGGGTAGGGCACTCAGGCGACGCCAATCGATTTTAATTTTTAGCTACTAAACCGGATCTATTTTAAACGATTTCGGGGTTACAATCTCTCGACAAACTCTTATACTATTTATTAAATAACTATGCACAAAAGTTGGGTCCAACGCATACGCAAAAAATCGGCCACTTTTGGGGTGAATCAATATTTCAAGTGCAAAAATGGACCCAACATTTGTGCATGGTTATTTATTGCCGAGAGGTTGTAGCCCCGAAATTGTTTAAAATAGATCCGGTTTAGTATCTGAAAATTAAAATCGATTGGCGTTGCCAGTGTGCCCTACCCGTCACCTTAACAGTGTGAAGAGACATCTTTAAAAAGCAAGTTTTTTTTTTAAAAACCTTTATTCACACTTATGCAGAGGATGTTAACAATTCATTAGAGCCATCTTCGTCAATTTTGTAGGGAAGCTGTGTAGTCAATGTAGGGGGCCCTTTGTTTAGTTCTCGTGGTATTCGATGGGCGATCTGTAATCGAATATTTTCATAAGCACTGTATCGAAAAAAATAATTAATAAAATACCTACTCGGTACCAGAATCTAAGCGTGTAATTCCCGGTTGCGTCCTAACCTGTCGCTCTGAAGCCTGAGGTACCAGGGTATAAGGTACCAGATATGAATCAGGATTTGGAGTGTCTGGTAATTGCAATGGAGCAACTGCCGCCTGACTTTCGCAAAGCTTTATAAGTTTTAGAAATTATCCGAACCGTGAAGGTTTCCTCACGATGTTTTCCCTCACCGTCGAGCTAATCTTAGAAAAAACGCACATAGAATTGAAAAAATCCAGAGGTGCATTTTCAGATTCGAACCACAACTCTCCTCATGGAAGGCGCATTCTGAACCACTGAGCTACCATCGCTAAATATGTAAATTTTAGGTACATAAGTACTTGTAAGTAGTTTCAAATTAGGTACTTAAATGTATGACGATTTATTTGTAAGTGTGTACAAGCCTATGGAAAAAAATATTTTTTTTGACTTCAACTTTGTATCGCTTAACTTGGGTCCATAAGTAATTAGCTTTGATTACTCATATAATCAAAGGGAATTAGCTTTAATCAATACACCAAGAACTGAATGTCAGATAATATTGTAATCTACAGCTGATTCGGAACGTAGATTTCTACTAAGAAGATCCAACCAGAAACTCAGTAGATATGTAAGTAAGTACCAAAAATGGTCTAGGTCTACATCACAGAGAAAGGTAATAATACTGATCTACATCTTAAGTCCGCGCTACCAAAGAAGTCCTTTGAAAACCGCGCTTGAGTCGCCATCAACATTCAAATTTGAGCTTTATATCTATACACACAAGGAATACACGGCATATTTTCGGCCTATCTACCGCAGTGTCTCAAACCGAAAGTCTTTAATGTGTGTAACACACACGCATTATAGCCAGTGTTGCCATACGGAACCGAAACGTGTCCGCTTACAATGTTCCTATTAAAGAAGGTCAAAGTCACCCAGAGAGGTTCGTATCGAGGAGAGTATCATATCAGAAATGATGAGATACGCAGGAGAACTTAGGTCACAGACATAGCCTAAAGGATTGTATGTCTCAAGTGGCATTCGGCAGGGCACATAGCGAGGATAACAGACAACCGTTGGGGCGGGAAGGTCCTCGAGTGGAGGCCACGTACAGGAAGTCGCAGCCGTGGCAGGCACCCCACAAGGTGGACCGGCGATCTGGTGAAGGTTGCGGGAATCCATGGATGCGGGCGGCACAGGACCGATCTGTGTGGAGAACATTGGGGGAGGCCTATGTCCAGCAGTGGACGTCTTTTGGCTGAAATGATGATGATGATGACATAAGGAATCTTAAATTTTAGTTCCGTGTTTTTCTACGGTATTTCTTTTGGGGCGCGCACTTTATACAATAATCCCTAGCTTAGCGTTTTTTCCAGGTTACGTCCCAAGGTACCCCTCGTACACCTCCTTCACTTTTCACGGTTTTTGGCATCCATAGTTCCTAGTGGTAGAACGTCATTGGCAGTTATAAATCCATAACCAAACGTACTTAATAAATCGAATGTTAAGATGGATGTGTGGCGTGATGAGAATGAACAAGATAAGGATCTAATATACCTACTCTTGGAAATATAAGAGTTGACCCTATCATTGATCTTTCCTGGTATTGCCATGTAATGAGAAGAGTGGAAAAGGTTAATGTAAGTGATGGATAGATTGTGTGGAGAATGCTTTGAAGACTGACATGATGGAAAAAGGGGCGGATCGAGATCGAAAGGTGGGGGTCGATTTGCTGACGAATGACAGGGACGTATGGAAGAGGAAGACATACTGCGCCGACACCAGATAACCTGGGTAGGGCAGGGGGATGATGGTGAAAAATCGAGCATACCGAATTGACTCTTTCAGGGTCCTCGTTTTGCTCATCGTCGACGTGTTCATCGTCCGTGTCATCTTCTTGTGGCTCATTGTGGCTGTCTTCATCTTCATCTTCCTCATTTTCCAAAATCTCGTCCTTTTCTTCAAGCGTCTCAAAGGCGAGGTCCTTGTCTACTATATCTGTATAAAAATTTAATTTTAGTCTTTACACTTATGCAATGAAGTATGATTTAGTTAGACTTAAGTAACTTTTAGGTACCTACCTATTTTATATTTCATATAACTCACCAGCCCGATGGCGCGTTTGGTAGTTACCCAGCCTCATACGCCAAAGGTTCAATCCTTACTCTGGACTAACAGTGTAATGAAGACTTGTTTGTCCACTGTTTGGCGTAAAGTATGTCTTCTTCTTCATCTGAGCGTGTAATTCCCGGTTGCGACCAAAGCTGTCGCTTTGGAACCCAGGGTGCGCTTAGACGATGATTCAGGTTTGGGGGGTCTGGTAATTACAATGAAGCCACTGCCGTCTGACCTTCGCAACCCTTAAACAGGGGAACTAGACCAACTGAATCATGGTTACACGTTTCAGAAACTTTTTCCGAAACGTACACGTTTCCTCACGATGTTTTCCCTCACCTCCGAGCAGATGGTAAATGTAGAAATACGCACATAGATTTGAAAAAACCATTGGCACATGCTCGGATTCGAACCTCGACCACCTGCGTGGAAGGCCCGTTCGTATCATTGGATACGAACATGATACGAACATGGATAGCTCAATGGAGCTACCATCGCTTTCTCATAGTAAAGTATGTATTTGAGTATAATAGTTATTCGAAATTCCTCTGTAGTAGGATTTTTTCATGTGATAGGTGGCAGACGAGCATATGGATCGCCTGATGGTAAGCGATTGCCGCCACCCATAGACACCCCCGATACCAGAAAAGTCACAAGTATGGTATAAAGTCAGATTTGTATAGAACTAAAGCGTATAGCGCTGTCGTTCGTCGTTCATAGATTTAGTATTGTAATAAGATTGGTCGAATCGGCCCTTTGTACAGAATCAATAAGGTAAATAATATAAATAAATGTTTCACAACATCACATACATTGATCTGACTCCGAGATAGGTAGCTCAAACACCTGTGTTACGGATATCAGAATCAACAGTGGCATTACAAATATATACATATAATACTTTTTCTTTGTAAATGTATGTTATAGAGAACACCCAGACCAAAACAAACAGACATATTCATGATGTTCATGCACACAAATGTTTGTACTGTGCGGGGATCGATCGAACCCGCAACCCTTGGACCAAAGGCAGCGTTCACTACCTCAGTTCCAAACGGGTCGTCAGGTATGATAATGTTTATTTATTTATTTATTTTCCACACTTACAACTATCCTTACAGGCTAAACCTAATACAATAGTGTAACTACTTATAACTGATTACAAGTAAAGCAGTTTTAGTGAATTCACATGTTGTATGAATTTATTTATTTGACAGACAAGGGCATGAAGTCGTTATGCGATTATGAACTGATACGATTCCTAAAGTAATTGGTTATTTTATAACAATACATCACCTCTGAACCTGAGCGAACCTCTCCTAATGATCGGCTTTTCCTCATCCGCCACTTCAACGATAACGGTCGGCACCACATCTATCGTCACTCCATTGCTCTTCTTTTCATTTTCTTTATTGGCTTCATCGCCTTCTTTATTCAACTGGAGTATTAATATTTTAGTTATTTTGTTGTTAATTTGGGTACGCATCAACTTTTGAAACAAAAATGTAAACATGTGCAGAAAAAATATGCACAGTTTCTGATATTAAAGTTCATAAGATGAATGAAGACATGAGTTGCACTAAGAATAAGCTAATGGATTTTAATTGATGTTATAAGTAGAAATTAAGATGAGGGTAGGTACCTGTAAGAATGACACACTGGGTTCTTGCAGTTTGATCGCCATCTCCTTGTTCCTCATAATTTTTTCGTCGGTTTCCTTTTCTAGACGAAGTTTGTGAGCCTTATGCGTTCTCCACATCTAGAGAAAATTTACATTTACCTTTAATTTTATTGATATTTGGAATAGTTATGAAGTTACAGAAGTATGTGATTGGTACTTACATGGGAACCGCAATAGCAGAGTCCTAGTATGAATATGACTATTAAGGCTATGAAAAATTTGTCAGTGTTTTCTTCCTCTGTATCTGGTTGCTGGTATAAAGAATCATAAGGAATTCTGGACGGAGGGTCTTCGACCCAGGTTTTATCTACGCTCTGTGAAGAATGAGAATTATCAAGCAGTTGGAAGTTATCATTGATTGCGAAGACTTGTAAAAATCGCTTTCAGGGTTGACACTTGTAATTAGATGGAGTGCAAGAAGCATTGCTAAAACATTAAAGCTAAATAAAATTGTCTCTTACGATTAAAAAGCTTCCGTTGTGCGTAGACCCCAACTGGTCGTGCTGAGGCCATGCTTCGTCAAAGTCAGCAGAACACTGCGCGCTCCTTACTCCTTGGGCATTCACAGCGTTCACCTAAATATATGTTTTAAATTAATTTATTTTAGGACAGGAAAATATCAATGTTTAATTATTATGCTTGTAAGTTTTTGTTGTAAATCACAATTAATACAACTTCCAGAAATCTAAATTGTACCTTCTCAGAATCCGAACGGGTAAACAACATGTACTCCTCAAGGGGTTTCATTATGTAGTCGTTTATTTCCACGAAGATGTCTGTGGGAAATGTTACAAACGTTGATTTCATATAACAGGATTGATTTAATTTGGCGATGTTTAGTATATTATATCGTTGATTCTGTTAATTAGGAACATTTTCGACTAGAAATCACTAGGTGATTTTCTTAGTCATATATTGTACTTACTTGAAAGGCATCCATTATACCCCTTGTAGATTATCAGCCTTGGATCTGTCGTATTCAGGCCTCCTATCTGCACCTCATTTGATCCAACATCGAACACTTCCCATAGCCCTTGAGACGGTAGCTTTTCTAGAGGCACTTCTATTCTATCTATAAGTAATTTGGCTTCTTGACCTATTCTAGTGTAGTAGACCGTATGTCGAGCACCTGAATGAAATGTTCAAAAGTGTGATAAATAAAAACTTGTAACTTCGATAAACATAGAATCGAATAGTCAACTTTATTACCATTGAGGAAATTTCTATTTTTGAATTCAGCTCCATAGGCTGAATCTTCCCGATCTTCTTCAAATTTCAGATATCCATCTTGTGTTATTGCTACTAACAAATAATAGCTCCTCCTGAAAATATAATTGCATATTATTAGGTATATACATAAATACTCATAGCAAATTATGCTTTTAATAAGATTTTGCTTGTCATAAGAATTTTAGCTTACTTATTCTCAGTTTGTACCAATAACAACACTGTATTTTTCTGACGCAAATCATTACTTGAGAACGCCAATTTTATTTTCACCTGTAAACATCGAATTATTACATATAATTTACTACAAATTCAGTTTTTGAACTAGCTAAGGAATACAACTAAATACCCTTTCAAACAACAAATAAATTTTTTACCTTTGTAATCTGTCCAGGCAGCACAAACTTTCTCTGCAAGATGCTTTCTCCATTAAAATCCGCTCCCTTTTCTTCCATACAGTATTCTCCAAAGTAGCTAGTGAGTTCACAGTCACAACTGCTTTCATGGTTGGTAAAATCTTCAGTACATATACCGCCGTTCTTGCATGGCTCAGAATCACACTTCATGTTGCAATCTGGCAAAACGCCTGTGAGTTCTGAAGAGACAAGAACCACATGAAAGTTATTTGGATTGAAATGGTGCAAGCCCTCTTTATAGTTTATAAATGGAATACTCGGGATTAGGTGTCGAGCTTTGAAAGAGAAATTTTAATTCATACCTTGATCGACTTCTTGCTGTGCTTTCCGGGAGAGATCTACCACATGATCAGCAATCTTCAATCCTCGGACACAGCCTACATAGCCCCCTTGTGGAAGATAGTTTGCTCTTGGAGCTAAGTGTAAAGAAAAAGGATCAAATCCCCCTAAATTTATTTGGAAATAATCTGTAGGCGGCGCTGGCGGTCTTTGGGGACGAATTACTTCTGCAAACATATTTTGAAGAGATTGAGGTAAAAAAAAATAGAGAGCAATATATTGTCATAAAATTCTCTCCAATCCCAAGTTAAGTACCTAATAACAAATTTAGCTTACCTAGCTCAGGATTGATCCAAGGTTTGTTGGTGTAATTCGTTAAAAGTTTGGGAACTTTATCAATAGTTGTATTCTTGTCATTGACATGCAAAGTAGTATTATTTTCAGTTCTAATGATTGCAATTTGTACGCTTTCTCCTTTATTTATTTTCTCGTATGTTACATTCATTTCTACTATCTCATCTTCGTTATTGAATAGGTAAATGATTTGAGTGCCGTTATGAATGAAGAGATGGATGAAGTTATTAAGATTATCGTTTGCGTACAAAACTAGAGAGTTATCGTCGTAAGTTCTAAGGTTCATCAACACATTTTCTTCAGTCATCATTTTCTTAAGTCTTTGTTTCTCGGCATCTGTTGAGTTATCGACTAAGTAGTTTTTCTTTAAATAAGATTCTTTCGTTTGAAATGTTAAAGCTTTTTGATTAATGTCTGCAAAAATATAAAATGAAATTATGTCAGGATCTACTTAAAATACCCCTGCCTTTTTGGCTATGCTGTAGTCGAGAAAAATAATTATCTGTTAGCTGCTGTTGTATAGATTTTTTAGTCTTAAAATTTCTCTAAGTTTACTGCCGAGATTTGTAGTGTTCAAGAAAATAACAAGTAATGACTTACTTTCTTCGCAATGCGTTCCTAAATGTGCCCAAGGATTTTTACAAATGCACTCGTAACTGGACCAGAGTTCCTTACAAACGGCTTTATTCTGACAGGGGTTAGGGACGCAGGACGGTTTGCAGTCCTTGATGATCTCGGACAAATGGACGGACATGTAGCTGTAGATGTCGAGGACCTCTCCGTTGACCACTAAGCCTCTGAAGCAACCGATGAGGCCTTGGTGGACAGCTGATTTTTTTAAGTGCTCTCTGCAAAATAAGCTTGTCATTAGTATAACAAATCTTCATTAGTATTTATAACAAATCTTCATTAGTAAACATTAGTATAAAAAAGTCTTGTTATAAACGTAAGTAGAACAGTTAGGGGTATGAACTTCTGTTGTTTTTGCATCCACCGCGCTACTGTCAACATGTTAGTTACCTAAAGTTGTAATAAAAGATGATGTTTTGTACTTGTTCATTCGAGGTCACTAATTAATAGTTATCACCTGTCGCAACACCTGAAAAGGGCACCTGTACCGAGTGACCTAATTTTGATCATTTGTTTTCGATCTGATACCCGGATACGGCAATCAAACATCACCTGCACATACTTCCTTATATACTAACAATACTTACGCAGTGGCACCTCCTATAAACATAGACCCTTCAAACGGCCCGAACTCTTCTTCTAACAGCAAGTTGAGCATCTGGTACTCCGTGTTGAGCATGAACCGTACGTGGTAGAAGTTGTAGTCGATCCAGATTTTGTGCCATTCGCCTCCATTCAGTTTCCTTTTTGAGTTGATCACCAGTTTTCTGGTCGTGCCAGTGTTGAGGGTAAAGTTAAATGTAAGTTCGTGTTCTGTAACGGGAAATGAAATAACTACAAATAATTCAATGCAAATAGCAAATACTTACTTAGAAAATGCACATAATGACATGGTTCAAAGTTATTGTGAGGGTCCCTTTGACATTCAGTTCAACCTAGATAGAACGTTTTAAACTTCGTCGTATGTACGTATATGTATATAATGTCGAACGTAGTAAACTTTTTAGGATGTCTTTGTTTCTCGTTATTTGGAAACAGCGGTAGGTACCCATTTGGAATGAATATTTTCGTGATTAACGATGATATCGAAAGATCATCGAGGTACACACAAATTATGCAGTGTCATTATTAATTAGGCATATCAAGACACAAAGTGTTCTGCTAGAATTCATTGGCCAAGATATGTTTGTGTAAGAGCAATCATGTAGATGTATTAAGTTTGCAATTGCTCGTTGACACACATACATCATTTTGCAAATCATATTTCTGATTGCGATTTTTTATTTTTTGAGTGTTGTAGATGTACTCTATGGTAACAACATTCTTGTGAGATATTGTAAAAATTGCATTCTATAAAAGGTGTATAAAATATACTGAAATAAATTCTAATGGTATTACAAAATAATGCTAATCATGGGTGTACGTTTGGGCTTCTCATACGATTGTACTCAATACATAAAGATAACATGGACTTAGTTTTATTTTAAAATACCTCAGATTTATGAACTTACATTACAATGTTATATTAATACAACACGAAGGCCTAATGACTTGCTCAACACAGAAAAGATTTTAAAAGTTATTGTTTTCATATAACCATAACCACTTACCACTAGTTAACGCAACCATGAACGATGGATAGTTAGGCCTTATAGGCGGCTGGAACAATAATATGGCACTAGTTCCCGTGGTTCTAAAACTGAAGGCGATATCGCCTTTCCTCCACCCGGGAACTTCGATATACGACTGGGATGTTGTGAACGTCACCACGTAGCGTTGAGTATCTGGAATATATGAGTTACTTTTATGTCACTAAAATCACGGCTTCACATCACCGATTTAATAAGAGTTCGGCTAAGGTTCCATTTAGTACATTGCGCTGTGTTGAGTCGCTTCGTCGTTACTAAATATAATTATTATGATAACGACGCAGCGTCGACGACGTAACTCACTTATAAGATCTCACTTTTTCAGGATTATAAATCGATACATAAGTGGCGAAGCAGATATGAGAACATCTATATCTTTGAATGAAAAACTAATATACTTAGATGCCATTTAGGATTACATATTAGATCTGTGATTTGACAGAAAGCTTAGCTTTTTAACATAATTTAAGCAGTATAAAGAACGAAAAAGAAGAAAGTATTGCTAGCTAATCTAAATCAATTAGCTTTTAGTCTGCAACCTACGCCTACAACTGTTTCACTTATCTATAATGAATGTCACAAACGGTAAATTAAAAAAAAATTCAATCTTCTATGTCCAGTTAGGCAAAACTTAGATGTTAAAATAACTTCGGTACGTCGGATATCTAATTAGAATATGATGATATACTATAAAAACTTAAGTATAATATTTACATGCATCTAAATAAAATGCTTACTGGTCTCAACACATTCCAAGGGTCCCAGCGTAATCCTGCCCTGAGCTTCCTCCGTCAAGTCCTTTTGCTGTAAGAAGAACATCTCCTTGATGCCCAAACTCTTGGGGTCCACTAGCACTCCCTCATCTGAGTGCCATTTGTTCTCATTCGCGTCGCAGTTGCAGGACTGCGTGGGGTTCACACAGGTTGCGTTCACTCCGCAGGGACAGTACCCTCTGAAAATTAACAGCCTGCTCGATGTATGGGAGAAGTTGAATTTTCATAATACTTTGAGGTGAGAATATAATACGTTTGCCTACTATTTCACTAAAAAACACACACACACACTTTGGAGAAATAAATCAGAGCAGGTAATATTGAGAAGTTACTAGGTGTGTATCTTTAAGAGTAAGTTTGTTTAAAGGTAGAGACGAGATAAGAAAATATAAGCGATAAGTAGGAAACAGGCTGAACTAAGTTGAATGTTAAAAGCAATATAAATAAATAATAAAATCATCATACATCATGTCATAAACATTCATCAAATTCCGTACACGCGTTTGTACCTTTTATGTACGATTAATCTAATCCAGCCAAGAGAGGAAACAGAAATATAATAGATACTCAAAAACAATGCAAACGCACTAAACAAACAAGTGTTCCAGGCGAAGGTTTGTCCAGTGTGGGATTTGAACCCACGACATGACCCTTGGCATATAAGACAAATTACGTTGTTTGGTGATTTTAGGTAGTGATACCTTTATGATTTCGTAAATTAATCACCAAGGAATAGTAAAGTAAAATCTAGCGTAATTTTTGACTGGATTGGTGAGAAAAATTTTAAAAATCAAAGCAGGGGTAGTTCACTTGCCCTGTAAGTAAAAAATGAAATACGAATTTTAATTGTGAAAAAAGGTTTTACTTCTTACTTTAAAGGTTTATATGGAATAGGTTAATATGGTGTGTGATCCCCTCTTGCTGAAATCACATCTTGCATGCTGACAAGTATAATAAATAAATAAATAAATATTTCACAACATCACATACATTGATCTGACTCCGAGATAGGTAGCTCAAGCACCTGTGTTACGGATATCAGAATCAACAGTGGGATTACAAATATATACATATAGTACTTTTCTTTTGTAAATACATACTTATAATACATAGATAACACCCAGACCAATACAAACAGTAGTGTTCATGCACACAAATGTTTGTACTGTGCGGGGATCTAACCCGCAACCCTTGGACCAGAGGCAGCGTTCACTACCACTGTTCCAAACGGGTCGTCTAAGTATACCCCTTATAGTTTCCTGCGGAATACGTTCCCACTCCGCCGTGATCACATTCTTTAACTCTGTTTAGCTCAGTGCAGCCGGCTCCGCATGGTTTGCGGAGCCGGCTGCTCTGATCTCACTCGTCGCTTGAGAAGGTCCCATACATGCTCAATAGGATTGAGGTCGGGACTTCGAGCTGGCCAACCCAAACGACGGATTCCGACCTCCATCATGTAAGCGCCTACATCGCCTGATCGGTGGGCACGAGCGTTATCATCCATATACATTTTCACAGAACAGCTAATGTGGGTTGTACATAAGGTGAAAGAATTTCCGTCACGTAGCGATGTGCATTTAATATGCTGTTTTCGATAAAGACTAGTAACTGTGTACGATCTATAGAGTTTATTCGAGCTCAAAACATAACAGAGCCCCCACCGTAAGGCGTTATTTTCTCAAAGCAGACCTGTGCATAACGCTCCTCTGTCTTCACAGCACTCGCCGACGTCGATCTTCACCATAAAGTGATTTCCTGGCTTCATCAGAGAACAATACCCTATCCCAATTCTCTTAGTCCATGATACACAATTTCGAGCAAAGTAAGTCTGGCAATACGGTGCTCACGGAGTAATTTGACCGCGCGCGGGGCGGGGGAGCTTGACTCACCAGATAACGATCATCTCTGGGTTCAGTGGATGGCTTTCTTACAGATCCAGGCCTTCTTTTCATGGAACCCGTTTCTTGATAGCGCTGCCAGGTTCTTTGGACTGTTGAACGACTTACATTACGCCTTTGAGCCACATAACATTGGCAATAGCCCTCTTCAAGCAGCGCAATAATTTTGCTGGCTGTTACAATTTTATCTGCCATCATCCAGACTACTAAGCATTAAAAACAATAAATTTAAATGTCTATAAAAGCAGCTAATTCAACGAAATCTATAAAAATAGCCTAAAACTTCCCGCCAGAAATTGTACAAAAAATTGGTATTCTATTTAAAATAAGATCGGTCAAAAATTTGAATTTCGAATGTACATTTTTGGCATCACGACACATTTACGACCGGCCAGTAATATTTATGAAGAATTAAATCCTTTTTGTACCATATTGTTTTCAGGAGAGAAAAAAATCAAAACCGTCCGTTTTTTTGCAAAACAGTGTATTTCCGAATTTTCCCTTCGTAGGTAAAGCTAGGAAGACCTCAGATCCTAAAAGTCATGCGCATAATGATGATGAAAAGTAGAAAACAAATAAAAAGCTACCTCTTAACGTTTCCTAGAAAGTCAACAGTGTCGTTTGAAGAAGACGTGAACCAAGTAGCGCTATGCAGCTCCAAGGGTGCCATATTACAATCGTACTTGATGTACTGACGGCAAAACAGCGAGTGCGAAATCAGCTCCTGCAGCATTTCTGCAGTGAACTCACGGTACTTTATCTTGAAGCTGAAGTCTTGTCCAGAGGCTGAACGGACGTCCTGAAAATTAAAACCATTGACTAAAGTACGAAATGAAATACCTACTTCGACACAAATATGGAACAGTGGTTTGCATGCTTTTGAATATGTTGCATGTTAGGGTGAGTAATACAAGTTATACCTCTTATATACCAAGCCAAACACATTGTTTCTTTCTAGATAGTGGATTGACAAAAGGAAAAATAAAGAATGGGATCAAAGAACTATCTAAGCTAAAAACAAGTAAATCTTACCACTTGACTAGGCAGATTGTGCTCCACAACAGTAGTAGAAGAGTCTGCTTCAATTTGAAATTCGCACTTAACATGGGCAGGTGGAAATCTACCGTTGCCATCAATGTCTATGAGGTAGACGTCATTCCTGGTGTACCCTAAGAGAGCTAACTCTTCGCAAGTCTTTCTGAAAGTGGCGAAGTGGCAGTTTTCACCGATGTAACCTGTAAAAATTAATTCTCTAAAATGTTTGGAAAATAAGTTGTGTACAAAAACAATATATATAACTGTCATTAGCTTACATCGGACTGGTACCTACATATTAGAGTAGGCTTGATTCTCAAGCAAAACCTTAATATTAAGAATAGAGTTATTCAAGAAGAATAATATATTGGTGAAATGCGGCCTTCTGAAGTAGGTACAAGGCAGAGAGTGGAGCCCAGAGGAATACCCATTACTACAACCGCTGTCACCCTCATCGATATATTTAGGAGGAATCCCGCGTCGGTTCCACAATGCCAGTGTCAACTCCAACTTGTGAAATCAAACAGATAGATACCATGCCTGCAATCAAAATTCTCTATCAAGCCATATTAATTTGTTTCTGATACCTTTCAATGCTTGCAAGTATTTTTATGTAGATGGAATTCGGACAAATAAGTCGAGAGAGTGAGATGAAAGACTAACGAGGCTAGACCCGATAGTCAGCAGCTACCGAAATTCACGCGTATCCATAACATCAAGTTCATGAGTATCATTAATCGCGATGCGATATCGTAACAAAACATATCCCTCTCTAACGATGTTAAAGGTCACGTTTCTATATATCAACTGATACAATCTTATATTATCGTTTATCTGATGGAAATGCTCATGATCAGACTGATAAATATCGTACTGTTATATATGTTCTTAGTATATAAAAGTGCAATACTGCCTTTGTCATTAGATGACTATACTACTTGAGTATGTTTTCTAATTTCAGTTAGTTAGTTCGACGCTATCCGCGCTCCGCGACACTTGCCTAGAAAATCTCTGTAAAATTAACTGGTCAAAATCAAAATAAAATAAATTAACTTTTTTTAAAAAACCAATCCTCTGTTTCCTCCTAACAATTTGGTGGCAGCGTAAAGGGATAACAACCGCTGGTATCCCTGGACTCGTCTCCGTTTCTAAACTTCCTCGGACTCTGAATCAAAAGTGAAGTGTCATTATTCAATTTCCTCGCGGTGTCGAACTCGAACTCTGTTTCCTCGGTATTCTAAAAACTCTGTGCCGTGCCTCTGTGTCCTAAAAAGAAGAACGTCCTCAGTGACCTGAAAAGAAGAACATCCTCTGTGTCCTTGAAAGAAGATCACCACTCTGTGTCCCTGAAAGAAGAACATCCTCTGGTTCCTTGAAAGAAGATCGCTCCTCTGTGTCCCTGAAAGAAGAACGTCCTCTGTGTCCTTGAAAGAAGATTGCTCCACTGTGTCTCTGAAAGAAGAACGTCCTCTGTGTTCTTGAAAGAAGATCGCCTCTCTGTGTCTATGAATGAAGAACGTCCTCTGTGTCCTTGAAAGAAGATCGCCCCTCTGTGTCCCTGAAAGAAGAACGCCCTCTGTGTACCTAGAAAGAAGATCGCCCCTCTGTGTCCCTGAAAGAAGAACGTCCTCTGTGTCCTAGAAAGAAGATCGCCCCTCTGTGTCCCTGAAAGAAGAACGTCCTCTGTCTCCTTGAAAGAAGATCGACCCTCTGTATCCTGGAAAGAAAATCGCCCCTCTGTGCCCTGGAAAGAAAACTGCCCCTCTGTGTCCTGGAAAGAAGATCGCCCCTGTGTATCCTGAAAAGTAGAACGTCCCCCTGTGTCCTGAAAAGAAGATTCATAATCATGAAAATCATAATCCTACTGTAAGTCAGACAACTCTTATTTTAATCCGAAGTTCATAGTTATTAATATCCGTGCTTAATATCAGTCAGTATTAATATCGAGTTTGTTTACATTAAGTTCTCACGATAATAACCATCATCATCATAACACGTTCTATCTATCGTGAATAACAAATTGTATTCTCACAAACCTTTTATAACACAAGCTGAAACTTGATCCGCTGTAAGTTACCTACAGTGTCCGTCTATTACACCGTAACAACTTTTTATTTCATTCGAATTGAAAGTTATTTTAATTATTTGAAATGTCTGTAAAAGGTGAGAAAGAAATGGAATCAATCTCTATCGGAACATTATTCAAATTCATAAAGCCTTTTGATGGCTCTAGAGATAAACTAAGCTCATTTTTATCCATATGTCAAAGCGCTATAGATTTAGCCACTTCATCTCAAAGGCCGATTTTGTTGAAATTTATCCAATCCCAGCTACTAGGTAAAGCTGAGATAGCCTGTTCCATTAAAGACTTTGATGATTGGGAACAACTTAGTGAATTTTTGAAAAGTCAATTCGGCGAAACAAAACATTATGCGCATCTTCTTTCAGATCTTCAAGACTGTCATCAACTTCCTCAAGAAATGGTCAGTCAATTTGCACTCAGAGTTGAGACATGTCTGTCAAAATTAATCACCGAAATTACGTTGTCGAATAAAAAGAAATCAGAGTTAGTAGGTCGTCTTGCAGCTATGGACGACTTAGCCCTACACACGTTCTTACTGGGCCTTAAGCCTAGCATTTCCAATTTAGTCCGTGGAAAGAATCCACAAAACTTAAACAGTGCTATAGATTTCGCAACAGCCGAAGAAAAAATTCAAAAACTTATGTATAAACGTCATACGCCGTCTTCACAAAATGTTTCGATGTCTCAGCGTCCTACTCAATTCAAGCCAAATTTCAGACCCGTACATAATCTCAATACGTCATCATCCAATCAATTTCAAGTACCGATCTGTCGGTATTGTAAAAATCAAGGCCATAGTATTGAAAACTGTAAAAAACGCGAATATAATAATTCTTACAACATCAGGCGTCAGCCTCCCCAATTTCCGACTAAACCAGTACAATATCCTCAACGTCCAATTTCAACTCAATACCCCCAACGTCCGACTTCAAATCAATTTCAGCAGCAACCTCAAAGCAGCTTCAATCGAAAACCTTTCAATGGTCGTAACATTCGAGTTCACTTCGTAAACGATGATCATAACGATGATCATAATCAGGCACTTGATTCTGGATTTGAACCAGAATACCAAGCCCAAGATAATTACGACACCCAAGAAGAAAATTATTGTATGGAAGAAAATGAAGATTTAAACGAGTAACGGACTCCCAACGGTGTCGCGTCGAGTCCGAAATTCCATCTCATGTTAATTCTAATGGCACCATTCTGAAATCCTCTGTATCCTCTGATTCTACTATTTCAAAGGACTGTAAACAGAAAGTCCATAAACCCTCTGTATCCTCTGATTCTACTATTTCGAAGGACTGCAAACAGAAAGTCCATAAACCCTCTGTATCCTCTGATTCTACTGTTTTGAAAGAATGCAAACAGAAAGTTCATAAGCCCTCTGTTTCCTCTAACTCTACTATTTCAAAGGACTATACACAGAAAGTCCATAAGCTCTCTGTTTCCTCTGACTCTACTATTTCAAAGGACTGCAATCAAAGAGTCCATAAAAATCCTCTGAATGACTTAACTGTAAAAAAGATTGATAAGATTTATGAGATAAAATGTAATACATCTAAATTATCCTTACCTCATGTTCTCCTCAAAACTTCTATTTCTGATGAACCACTTACCTTTCTTGTAGACACTGGATCTTCAATCTGCCTCATTAAAAAGTCTTCAATACAATGCCCGCACCTGAAACTCAAAAAAGATAATATATTAAAATTAAAAGGTATAGATAATGATATGGAAGCCGTCCCTACTCTTGGTGATTTTGATATGAATCTTATTCTAGGAAGAGAATCTATTCCTTACAATTTTCACGTTGTAGATAAAATTAATTTACCTTACGACGGAATAATTGGTAACAATTTAATGACTCATTACCAATGTTACATTGATTACAATCGTAATATATTTAACATTGACAAGAATAAAATAAAACTTATCTTTAATGATCCTGTTTATTACATCCCGCCTCGTTCTGAAATTTTAGTGGAATGCTCTGTCCGAAATCCTGATATTAAAGAAGGAATGATTCTTGACGAACATCTTACTGACTCTCTTTTGATAGCAAATTGTGTTGTAAAAGTAAAAGAAAATAATAGAATAAATCTTACAATACTAAATACTTCTGAAAAACCTGTTAACTTAAATTCAAACCTCCAACTTACCTTATACCCTATTGAAAAACATACTTATAATTATAATAATATAAATGAACCAACTTGCCTTAATAGAACTAAAGAAGTCCTAAATCTCTTGCGAACTTCTCATTTAAATTCCGAAGAATCTGAAGTCTTACGTGATGTATGCTCCAAATACTCAGATATCTTTCACCTCCCTGGTGATCAACTAACTTCAACTGATGCTATTACACATCAAATTCGGACTACTTCTGAACAACCAATTAACGTAAAATCGTATAGATTCCCTGAAGTCCACAAGCAAGAAGTAAAAGCACAAATTGACAAAATGCTTGAACAAAATATAATCCAACCTTCTTTATCTCCCTGGTCTTCTTTAATTTGGATAGTTCCAAAGAAAATCGATGCTTCTGGCCAAAAGAAATGGCGCATTGTAATCGATTATCGAAAACTGATTGATATTACAATTGGCGAAACTTATCCGATTCCGAACATCACCGAAATTTTAGACCAATTAGGTAAATCTAAGTACTTCTCAACCCTTGATCTCGCGTCAGGGTTCCATCAAATAAAAATGAAACCCCAGGATTCTTGCAAGACAGCATTTAGCGTCCCACAAGGTCAATTTGAATTTTGTCGCATGCCCTTTGGCTTAAAAAATGCCCCGTCTACCTTCCAACGCTTAATGAATAATGTTTTAACTGGTCTTCAAGGTGAAAGGTGCTTTGTTTACCTTGACGATGTAGTAATCTACTCGCACGATTCAAAATCCCACATCGAAAACCTTTCCGCAGTTTTTCAAAAGCTTAGATCTTTCAACCTCAAGTTACAGCCCGACAAATGTGAATTTTTGAGAAAAGAAGTCGGTTATTTAGGTCATGTTATAACTGAAAATGGCCTTAAACCTGATCCTAATAAAATCAAATCCGTTCAACAATTTCCAGTCCCAAAATGTCCTAAAGATATAAAATCTTTCTTAGGCCTCATATCATATTATAGAAGATTTATTCCCGATTTTTCCAAATTGTCCAAACCTCTTACCTCTCTTTTAAAGAAAGATGTCCCGTTTATTTGGTCAAACGAACAGCAGCTCTCTTTTGAAAGCCTTAAAGATAAATTAATATCTGCCCCCGTTCTCACTTATCCTGATTTTACAAAACCCTTTACCCTTACCTATGATGCGTCCAATTACGCTATTTCCGCAATCCTTTCCCAAGGTCCCATTGGAAAAGACAATCCTATAGCTTATTCTTCCAGAACCTTAAACAAAAATGAGATCAATTACAGTACAACAGAAAAAGAACTTTTGGCAATAATATTTGGTTGTAAAAACTTTCGTCCCTATCTTTTTGGCAGAAAATTCTATATAGTAACTGATCATCGCCCTTTAAAATGGCTCTTCAATCATACTGACCCTAGCAGTAAAATGCAACGATGGCGTCTACAGTTAGAAGAGTTCGAATACGAAATTATTTATAGAAAAGGAAAATTAAATTCTGCAGCCGATGCCCTCTCGCGATATCCTGTGAATCCTATAACAAATGAAAATCCTGAAAAACTTACCGATTCTCCAACTTCTGCTAATCCAGTCCCTCCAGCACCTGAAAATCCTAGTAATGACAACGCCCTACTTTCTCCCTTTAGTCCTCTTACCTTAGATGATTTAGGTATCCCAATTTCTGACATAGATCAAATGAACCTCGATGATATATCTATTACGGATCTCCTGGAAAATGATAATCTCTTGAATCCTAACTCTGCATCTCCTCCTAAGTCAATGAAATCTACTGACGTTCAACCTCCTTCGGTCTCGATCCCTGAAAATAAAAATAAACCTAATCCTTACCTTCAAAATCCGCAACCCTCTACAAGTCGAGTAGATCCTGAAATAAATCAAAATCATTCGCCTAAAGTCTTACCTGAAATAAATGATAACTATTCTAAATTCCTAAAGTCAAATGCTTCCTGTAACACTCCAATAATAGAACATAATGACAACTTATTGAAAACTCGAAATAAAATATTTGTAATCCCAACCTCTCTTGATCTCGATGAGTCTATTCCCTATGTACAAGATATACTATCAAATTGTCCTGACTCACAATCCTTTATACAGTCTGAAAAAACGTTACATTCTTACAAATCTCTTTCATACAATGACAAAACTTATTTCTTTTTATTTACAAAGGTACACCACTTTGATGACTGTAGTTACTCTGATATATTTGAAACACTTAAAACTTTCAGAAATCACTTAATATCTAATTTAAATGAAGAAAAATCAATCAGCATCACTGATTTTAAAAACCCATTTGATCGACACATTTATTCAAAATTATATAATATGTTAGCCTACTTATTTGACAATACCGGAATAGAAATTCATATTTACAGAAATAAAATATATTATCCTAGTCCAAGTGAAATACACAAGATACTTATAGAAAACCACGATGTACCAATAGCTGGTCATCTGGGATCAAACAGAATGTTTAATAAAATCCGTGAACAATTTTACTGGAAGAATATGCGCAGTGATATAGAAAATTATGTAAAGAAATGCATGTCCTGCCAAACTAATAAAGCTCTTCGTCAAATAAATAGAGCCCCTATGCAAATAACTAGCACCTCCACTGTCCCTTTTGAAAGACTTTCTCTAGACATTGTTGGACCTCTCCCCGAATCTGGAACTGCTAAATTAAAATATATCTTAACCCTTCAAGATGATATGACAAAATATTCTACAGCTTATCCCATAAGAAGTACAACTGCTGAAGAGACCAGTGACTGCCTCATCCACTTCATATCCCTCTTCGGTATACCTAAGTGTATTCTCACTGACCAAGGTACCAACTTCACGGCAGAACTATTCAAACAAACTTGTTCTTTTCTAAAAATAAAACAGCTGTGGTCATCTCCTTACCACCCCCAGACCCAAGGCGCGTTAGAACGTAGCCACTCAACCCTTAAAGAATATTTAAAGTCCTACGTTGACGAATCTCAGTCCGATTGGCCCCGGTATGTATATACCGCTATGTTAGCATATAATACTGCTATTCACTCCACGACTAATTATTCCCCTTACGAACTTCTCTTTGGTCATAAACCATATCTTCCAAATTCCATCTATGAAACTTCTGCCTCTGATGCTACATATTCTGATTACGTAAAAATGCTGAAACATCGACTCCAATTTACCAGGTCTAAAGCCATAGAAAATATTAACAGATCTAAACAATCATCAAAAGCCTACTACGACTCCCATTCAAAACCTGTAAACTATAAAGTTGGTGACTATGTATTCCTGAAAAACCACCTCAGGCTCCGAAAAGCGTTATCGCCAATTTGGAAGGGACCCTATAAGGTTGTTAAGATAAATGGTAGAAACAGCCTAACTTTACTCATAAATAGGCGTCACGTGACCCATCACTTCGATCAGGTCAAACTAGCACGTCGCGGTGGTGACTAAAAAATAATAAGTCCCACTTAATCAAAAAAAAAAAGAAGAAGTATAGTTCTAACTAGTTTTACATTAAACAAATTTTATTTCAGTTTCGTGACTGTAGTGAGCGGTAACTTCATTCAACCAGCTACAAAAAGTCCAGGTATCCATTTTGACCCCATTGGCTTATTGAAATTAATCGATGGTCACCTAAACATAGTTATTCCTACAGATATTTCATTTATTAAACCGCACCTAGAAAATCTGAACGGTGTGATAGGCACCCTACGGTACTTGTGTAAACAAAGTAACGCATTCAATGAGTTAGAGTGTCATAACTTATTACAACCTTTATCTGTTCGTTATTATGACTTAATAAGAGACTTTGAATCAATTTCGCATCTTATAGAATTTAGGTCAAAAAGGTCAGCTTGGTTTGGCATCGTAGGTACTGTCTTTAAACACTTATTTGGAACTATGAACGAAGACGATGCTATTAAATATAGCAGCGCCATTCAATCTGTGGAAAATGATCAAATTAAAATATCAGAATTAATGAAAGAGAATATTTTGGTAACAAAATCTACACTTTCTTCTTATAAAAATACTATTAATGATATTGGAAACAATGAATTGAGATTAAATAGCGCTGTTGAAAATTTATCAAATAATTTGAAGAATTTAACTCTGCTTACTAAAAAAATTGAAATTAAATCAAATTTCAACGAAATGTTTAATATGTTAGAGAGTAGTTTACTAACCCTATCATTTAAGTTAGAAGATATTGTAAATGGAATAATGTTTAGTAAATCTAATATTTTACATCCTTCGATTATAACACCAAAACAACTTTTTTCTGAATTAGTTGACAATTATAGATTTTTACCAAATTTTAGACAATTTCCTGTTAGCCTGTCTTTAGAAAATATATATGTTTTACTAAATATATCCGAATTAGCTACTTTCTATAGTAATAACAAAATTGTATTTGTTTTAAAAGTTCCTTTAGTGACCTCCAATGAATTTAGTTTATATAATTGTATCCCATTTCCGATGTTAAACAAATTCGAAAATAGAACTTATACAATCATTATTCCATCGACGAAATATATAGGTATAACTAGAGATAGGTCTTTGTATTGTAAACTTGATAGCCTAAATATCTGTAAGAGAGTTTATGATATGTTTTATTTGTGTGAATTTATTAATGTTTATTCTACATCTGCAAATGCGATTTGTGAATCCGAAATAATATCTAAAGCCTTGAACTCTGTACCAAAACAATGTGAAATTAATTTCTTTTATGGTGACATAGAAATTTGGCAAAGACTTAGTAACAACAAATGGATTTATGTTATTTCCGAAAAATCCAAATTAGCTGTAACGTGTCAAAAATCAGGAGATAGCGAGATCAATATTTTAGGTACTGGCATTCTGCATCTCCCTATTGATTGTATAGCCTATTATAAAGATTTAATACTAATTCCTAAATATACTAAAATTATCGAGATACAAACCGTTAATTCGACATTCGACTTACTAAATGACAAATGTTGCGACTTCACTAAATTAAATAATATTAAAATCAGTTTACCAAATTTAAAATTACATAATATTAACCTTAACTCTATTTCCATGGAATATAATAAAGCCTCAGATAAAATTATTAAAAATCTGGATAAAATCATTGAAAAGCCTCATATTGTTCTATATGGTCAATATTACTCAAGTGCAACTGTTTGTATCTTGATCATCATTATATTAATAACATCCTTTTTATTTTATAAAAATTGTAAAGGCAAATGTCGAAGAGTATTTATAACAAGGCATCAAGGCATTGCCGAAAATAATGACATAGAGTTAGAAATTATTGAATCGCCAAAGGTAGCAGCCCGCATTAGACCTACATAGTTTTACTCTGAACTTAAACTTCACTTTTAAGTAAAGTTTAATTTTAACCTTGGGGGCTGTTATATATGTTCTTAGTATATAAAAGTGCAATACTGCCTTTGTCATTAGATGACTATACTACTTGAGTATGTTTACTTGAGTAAAAAACCAATCCTCTGTTTCCTCCTAACAGTACGCACCTTGGAGTTTGCATTGTGAGTGTTTTGCGGAATGTGGCCGTTTGGCGAGCATTTGAAATATTAAATTATTCTGCATGAGTAAGTGGACTAGATAAATACGAGAGAGAATCATGATAATATTTTGATCATTTTGGTGATATGTCGACGCTTTTAACTTTTATGCAAATGTTGTTTCGGCGTCGTCTCAAGTGAAATCTCAGACACCTCCTTAATTAAGAATATAGTGGCAAGGACACGGAATCCTCATTATGTCTGGTTTGATGAACTTTTCACCGGAAATAAAGCACGCCTTTTTACTGTCACAAACAAGTTATGCTTATTGATTAATCTGTTTGGATTCGTATTGGATTTTGTTCTCACCATTTCATGCAAAATTTGCTCCAATTTTAAACTTTTTCGCTTAGGAATCTTAATCGCGTTTTCTCTAAAAGTTAATGACGCCGATTTTTTATTTCAAAATACTTGGAACCCAATTCTCGTGCTCGTGAAATTTATTACCATACGACATATATCACTAAAACATAGTTTTTTTGGTATGGCTTTCAGGTGATATCCGCCATGTTTTCAAAATATCACGAGCCCGAGAATTGGGCTCTTCGTAAGCTAATTTATCACTGAGTATATTAAATGCGGAAGTATCACAACAAATATACTCCTGGTTTTGGGTATTCAATCAAAAACATGTGTTTATCACAAGGAGCAACGATTTACATTTAGACTATTAGTTATATTTAACATTCTTAATTTTATTGCGAAGGTCAGTTAGCTTGCAAATCCTCAAATTCAACGTAGCAAATAAGTCATAGATGTCTAGTCATATTAGAGCAAACGTGTTGTTATGTAGAACAGGTAATCATTTCATCATTCATTTTAACTACTAGCCTTGTGTTAGTAACAGAAAATTCAAGTATGTAGACTAAAAAGTTATTGATGCCCATTTTTTCAACTCTTAACCTTAATTACACTACCTAAAAACTGTCTATTCATACCTGCAAAGCTTTGGTTAACACATGAGACAGCGAAAACAGCAGACTTCTATCAGTAGACAACTTTCGTTAAAGACGATAGCGGACAACACAAAATTCAAATAACAATGACAACTATAACTCATAAGTGACTAAAAAACAAAAGCTATAACATGGTACGATAGATACCTAGATAGAACTTTGGGAAAATATTGTGAGGAAAAAGAGTAACTGGCGAGTTTCTTGTCGGATTCTCTCGTCAGAATCAACTTTCTGATTCCGGTGGTAGAATCACATTATATTTATTCATTTCTGGGTATATTTTTAGTATCGACATATACGTTTTATTACACGCATAATATACGTAGTTACAATTTATATTTTTTCATGTATGACGATTTTTAAGAGCTGTATACAAGCCTATGCAAATAAAGTACTTTTGAATTTTGAATTTTATAGCCATTATTCAGTTGATCTGGTTCCCCTGTTATAGGGATGCGAAGGTCAGACGGCAGTCATATCATTGTAATTACCCGACTTCAATTCTCCAGGATTCTACTTCCCGATCTTGAATCATAGATCAAGCGCAGGCCGGGTTCCAGAGCAACCAGGAATTATACGTTAAGATGAAGTGATACCTAGATAGAAATTATACATTAAACTGTGTTTTATACAATAATGTATTAGCTATCTATCTATACCTAATAATATAAATAAAATAATATCCTCCAACCGATTACGGCTACGGCAGCCTATCTCAACGATCAGCCACGTATGCAGGATATATCCGTGCCTGGCGTGAATAAGTTGACAAGTCTAAAATGGCTACTTTACAGGGCGGCAGTTTTAAAGTTTGGCTTCGCCTGGTAAATCAGGATATTAAATTAATGAATGGCTGTACCTTTGTATAAAGGTATTTTTTTCTGATCTTTCGAACAGTGTAAGCTTTATAGCTTAATTTATTATAGTTTTCTTTAAATTAGACTTGTCAATTCATTCACCAACGACTTATCAACTTGTTAACCCATACATTGTGGATAATTTATTTAATAAAAATATCAAAGTATCAAGATTCATTTATTTAATCACAATAAACTTTTTCAGATACACTTTAAGGACATAATAATATTTAGCAAAATTAAATTTAATTACATTTTAAGAAAGAAAGTTAGTTTGGAAATTACTTTTTCATCCGAAGGTAATTTTTTTTTTTTCATATCAGCCCACATCCACCTACTGCTGAGTATAGGCCTCTTCTTTATCCCGCCATTCCCTTCGGTCCCTTGCCAGCCTTATCCATTGTTTCCCTACTGCCGTCACAATATCGTCAGACCATCGTGCAGGCGGTCTACCCACAGGCCGCCGTCCCACTCTTGGCTACCATTCGGTAAGCATTATAGTCCACCTATCATCTTTACGCCTTGCCAGGTGTCCTGCCCATCTGCACTTTAGCTCACACACTCGCGTGATAACGTCCACTACCCTGGTTCTGTTTCGAATTGTATCGTTTGGTACGCGGTCTCGTAAAGAAAGACCGAGTATGGGACGCTCCATAGCACGTTGCGCCACCTTTAACTTGTGCATAGTTTCTTTAGTCAACGTCCATGTCTCGGCCCCATATGTGAGCGTTGGGAGGACACAATGGTTAAATACCTTTGTCTTAAGGCACTGCGGGATTATAGATTTAAAAAGGTAGCCCTAACTTCCCGAAAGCAGCCCATCCCAGCTGGATCCTCCTCGTGACCTTCTACATTACTAGTGGCCCCCAACTAAAAGATAAATTATGTCCAAGTTAAACGTAATCATTGACCACCTCTAATGAGTGACTACCGACAGTTATATTCGGTACAGTTTTAGGATGATTGGTCATTATTTTGGTCTTGGACATATTCATCTTAAGGCCTACCCCCAACGAAGCTTTGTTTAGCTGCGATAACATCAGTTGGAGGTCATTATTTGTCTCGGCAAGGATGATGATGTCATCTGCAAAACGCAGGTGCGACAAGTAGCTGCCATTAATGTTCACTCCTTTTTCATCCCAATCCAACGGTCTTCATCACGTTCTCAAGTAGGTGAAGAGCTTTGGCGAGAGAGTGTCACCTTGTCGGACACCTCGTTTGATTGGGATGAGTTGGGTAAGCTCGTGCATTCGCACAGCGTCCGTCCCGTACAGCTCTCGAAGGATATTGACATATCTCTTGTCTATGTTGCAACGATGGAGAGATTTTAATACAGCCCAGTGTTCGACACTGTCGAATGCTTTTTCGTAGTCTACGTAAGTGCAACACAGGGGGCGATTGTACTCTCTGCATTTCTCTATCAGTTGCTTTATCGTGTGGATATGATCCATTGTGGAGAATCCGCTACGAAAGCCAGCTTGCTCGACGGGTTGGTAATAATCAAATGAGGAAGATAACCTGTTGCATAAGATTTTGGAAAACAGTTTGTACATCTGTGAGAGGAGGCTGATCGGGCGGTAGTTCGTTAGTTTGTATTTATTCATTTCTTAAACAATATGGTCACTACTGCGTTCTTCCAAGTGTTTGGTGTTTTAGATGTTCGCAAAATGAGATCAAATAGCTTTAACAAAACAGATTTTAGGGAAGTGCCTCCTGCTCTTAGCATTTCTGCGTAGACGCCATCTTGCCCACTAGCCTTTTCAGCTTTCGTTTTAGCCAGAGCGAAGTCTATTTCAGCCTCGGTAATGTCTGGAAGTTCTTCATCCCCAGTGCGTTCTGCCGGATTTGCCCTCGGGTCGGTGTCAGATTGGTTCAAAGATCTGTATGCTTATGTTGTATCAGAGCCACTACTCTTCTACAATCTCTCAAATGCGGTCGCGGTCAGTAGTTAGCACTCCATTTTTATCTGTAATTTTATTTATTTCAGACTTATTGTTATTTATTTTCTTACTAAACATTTTGGAGCCTCTGTTTTCTTTTATTGTGTCCAATATTATTTTAGTATTGTAATGTCTGATATCTTTCCTAGTTAACCTATTTATTTTTCTGTTTAGCGCGAGAAGAGCTTTGTGTTCAGTTAATGATTCCTGATTAAGTTTGCGACGCTGTTCTAATAGGTCTAAAGTTTCCAGCGTAAACTTCTGATTTTCAACTTTAACAGATTTTATGTCGTCTTTAGTGGGGTTGACAATAATTTCACAGAGAGCACCATGATAGCGAGTCCACGTCGAGATTTTTCTCATTCAAGCCTTCAAACTGGTTTTTTAGGTCTAATCGGTACTCATCTTGTAAAGTATTGTAAATTATACTGTCGTACTTTATGTTTTGTTTACACACAAAAAGTGAGCTAACGGCCAAGAAGAGTAGTGTGGCCAGATTTAATTTAACTAATCTACTGCCTGTGGTGGTGAAAAACTACTAAATTCTACCGGCAGAGGTAACAACCAGGAACTACCCTATATACCTATTTTGTTCCAATAGAGGTGGGATTCACCAACAGCTTTCCCTCTCGAATAATTAATATGAGAAAGAATATACTCTGTCAATAAAGTTGTGAAAATAAATTATGGCGCCACTGCCGCCTACTTCATAGTGCATGGGGACCCCATTGGTTATAAAAGTAAAAAAAAAACACCGTATTAGTTCCTCAACAATAAATTACACGACTCAATTGAAAGAGTATAGTTACAATTACTTCGATAAAAAGGGGAAAACCGCGAAGTTTTTTGACAAGTTGGCCATATGAAGGCAATAAAAATTACCAGAATACTTGAAAACCATGAATTATACCAAAATACCTATACCAATTACCAAAAAAGCCGTGTGGTCCTCGGCAGAGTAGAATAGGCCACCCTCACTCTTACCGAGGTGTCGTAAAAGGCGACTAAGGTAAAGCTGCTGGCATGATCATCAGCACCCAGAGAAGGAAAACTCTGCATTTATATCAAAACCCTCGCCAACCCGTCTGCCAAGCGTGGTGAGTATGGCAATTACCCCTCATGTGATTGAGGGAGGCCCGTGCCCCAGCAGTGGGGACTTAAATGGGCCGACGATGATGATGAATTACCAAATATTTTTTACCTTCTGAGCACTGTTACAGGTACCTACCAGGTACAGAAATCTACCAAAAAAGTACAAATCTACTAAATCTGGTCACACTGGAGACGAGTGCAACGTGACAGGCTCAAAAGGGCTAGAACCCACAGCCGTAAAAACATATTAACAAAAAAAAAAAAAGTGCAACGTGACACACCTATCCGTTAAACGGTGTTACCAGCACATAAATATAAAAAGTGTTGAAAGTAAAAAATATACCTACAAGTTAAAAAATAATAAATTTCGAATTTGTAATATTGAAAGCATAAGGCATATTAAGTAAAACTGCTTAACAAATATCATATCTACATCAGTGCCTCAAATGGCCAATCTGAACGTTATCTGAACGGCTTACACATAAAAATAACCAAAATTTAACAAATATGTACATTTATTCAATAATTTAGACATTTGTAGCATTGTTAGAATTTTAACAAATATACTTATTAGGTTTGAATTGACTGGCATGACGCGGGAATAACTTGACAACTCGACTTCTCAAACTTTGATCAACCTATTTTAAGCGGTAAGAACTTGATACCTAAACATGTCAATTTATGTTTATTCGTATTTGAAATTCATAAATGAGTAAGTCTAGTTGTATATTTTTGTACATTTTGATATGAATTGACCATAAATTGATAAGTCGAGTTGTGAATCTTTATTCATAGTGATAAGTCAATATTTAATTTGATATGTCAATATGTCCGATGATGTTCAGTAAAACTGTAGTTATTCAGTTGTGAACGACGACCATTTTACCGCCATTTTTTAATATTTAGAGTTTTGTTTTTTTTAGGGATGTGTCTTGACCATAGAAAGCCAATGAACAAATAAAAAAAAAATCATGCAAGTCGACTTATCAATGTATTCACGCCAGGCACGGATATTAAAGTGCTCAAGTGTTTGCGCAAACACAAGTACACTCTCTATCTATCTATACCTGTGTTGTCGCAGTTGCAGATGACTCGGTCTTCCCTTATGGAGCAGATGCCCCCGTGTTCGCAGGTGTTGGGCCTCGTGCACGGGTCCACGTAGCGGCAATCATCAATGGCCACTTCGCCAACTACCCTCTCGGTATTTATCACGAATCTGGAGATACCAAGGGCTTAATTCATAACCGTTCAATGAACCTTTGCTAACTAAAACGGTGTTATAGAGCAGTTTTGACGAAACAAAAATTAATCATACAAAATTTTCAAAAAGAGTATGAAAACGACTTTATAACAAAGGTTTAACTAACATTGATGAATAAGGCCCTAAAGATATATTCCAAATCCTTTAAAGGTGCTCCCCTCACCGGGAGCAATCGCATGTAATGTAACGTTACAGATTTGAGGATTAAATCAGTGAAGTAGGAGAATAGAGTTACCGAGTATTACAATGTTCACCTTGTCATTATACAATGTGCAATATTTTGATACAACTTGTAAGAACAATGAGCTCTACTACCAATGCTTAAAGTCGAATCTATAATGTTACATTTTACGACAATGCACGTCGGACAGGGAGGGAGTACTCCACTGGTGTCGCGGGTGTCCATGGGCGGCAGCAATCGCTTACCATCAGGTGATACGTCTGTTCGTCTGAGACTTATCACATAAAAAATAGTATTGTAATCTAATGCATTAAGACTGTATGACTTGGTATGAGGATAATAAACCATTGTAAAAAAGTTGGCGATTAAAAAGAGTAACTGGCGAGTTTCTTGCCGGATCTTCTCGACCAGAAACAACTTTCCGAGCCGGTGGTAGAATCGTATTATGTTTATTTACTTTTTTTTAGTATATTTTATGTATCAACATATATATGTATTAACATGTAAATTATTACATAAGTACTTATAAATAGTTTTAAATCATTCAAATGTATGACGATTTGTAAGTGCTGTGTACAAGCCTATGCAAATAAAGAATTATTTGATAAAAAAAAATATGCTCAAACTCGAATTTATAATGTAACATTACACGTTAATGCTACCACCTTTGGGGAGCATCTTTAGACTATTAATATTAAAGAACAGAATTTGATAAGAAAAGTAGACTGAGGTAAAACGGTAAAATAGCTTTGACATATTTAAAAATATAAATGAGTAACTCACCTTGGTTCTATCAGTAACCCATTAATTTTAATGTTTCTCATGCATCCGATCAGGCCGAGGTTAGCAGATTTAAGACCGCTACCAATTACTATCTTGTCTTGCAATTGGAAATCTAGACCTAAAAATTAATAGTTAGAAACGGTTTAGCGAAAATTTAGCCTAGAATATAAGTAAGAATACAAATCTTCATAGTTTAATATTTTATATAAATAATATAAATATTTTTGACAAAATCACATACATTGATCTGACTCCGAGATAGGTAGCCCAAGCACCTGTATTATGAATATCAGAGCCAATAGCGGAATCACAAATATATACATATTATAATACTTTTCTTTTGTAAATACATACTTATAGTGCATAGAAAACACCCAAACCTATTGGTTTGAAACAGACATGTTCACACAAACGTTTGACTGTGCGGGGATCGAACTTGCAACCCTTGCACCAGAGGTAGCGTTCACTACCGCTGATCCAAACCGGCCGTCAACTCAATAGTTAGCTAAACTGGTAATGTTTGTCTATGTATTTATAGCTATGTCTCTTCTTCAATAAGAAGTCCTTATGTAAAAATGGTTAAATGGTAGAAAACTTTCAGCAATATGGCCACTGAAGTTCTACACTAAACGTCTGTCAAGTTGTGTTTCGCTGCGTGAGTGAGGGAATCGGAGGCCCATTTCGGGGGGGGGGGGTTTAAAGGTTGGCAGCTCACTTGTGACTCCATCTGTGTTGAGGGTGTCCATGGGCGCCGGCAATCGCCTACCATCAAGTCGGTCCGTCTGCTCGTCTGCCAGCACATAAAGAAACATTATACAAATCGACCCAAGTTCACCATAGAACAATAGTTATTGTCTTGACTGAAGCAAGTATTTGATAAGAGAAAACATAATCCAATAATTTATTAGCACATAAGAAGTCATTATGAAAACCAAGACATTATTCTTGAATGTGTAATAAATATGAGTAAGTTGTCTTAGGCCGCTTCCTTATAGTTAATTACACGTACAATGCGAATTTATATTATACGGAAATATTTCCGACGGATTTTTGAGTTAAGTGCATGCGGTAAGAAATATTTGGTCTAATAATTAGCAATGTTTGTAACTAACTATCGTTATTTGATACTACTTATGTCTCTATACCGTTTCTGCACTCTAATTAAACATCTTTTCTCGTAAAGATTTTATTTTGTTTTAGTGTGTGAATACTCTTCCCCCGTAATCTCGATCACTGAGCAAATAACAATCCTTACTAATATTATAAAGGCGAAAGTTTGTTTGGATGGATGTATGGATGGATGTTTGTTCCTCTTTCACGCAAAAACTACTAAACGGATTTTAATGAAACTTTACAGTAATGTAGCTTATAGATCAGAATAACACATAGGCTATAATTTATAAAGATATCTATAAGACCTTGCTTTTATTCGAATTACACGCAGACGAAGTCGCGGGCAAAAGCTAGTCATACATACGTCTAAGTGACGGAACATAAAAATATTTATCGTGATGTTATTGTTCCATTGACTTAAAACTTCTTCTTCCGTTCACATACGTAAAGTATACTTGTACCATTAGTTACTTCTTAGTACCCCGGTAGAAGGGGTAGACACAAAAAGATTTGTTTGACGTCGTAATGTAACATGCTTGCTATTAAAGAGAGAAAGAAAGAAAGAAAAAATGTTTATTTTGTACCAAAATAAAATAACACAGAAAATCAATAAAAAATAGAATCCACTTGCAAACTTACAAAAAAAACACAATAATTAATAAAACAGGTACCAAAATGGTCTCCGCTCAGTATACGGCTTATCGTGTCATGCAATGCCACGCTAAGCCACTGGTATTCTGCGGATTCCAACCAAGGGATGAGCCTCAACAGACAACAGCTATCTTTAGTTACTAAAACATTATGTTTACAGTAACAATACTAATTATAATTAATAATTACATATAAAATACGATAAATATTGTAAAGTAAAATAAATAAAGTAATAATATAACACATATTAACCCCATTACTATGGATGTCAAAGACCGTGCGTGAAGGTGCAAGAGGTTCAACAGGAATGCGGACCCTGGGCGAAATTAAAGCTTGGGTGGGACGCAATCGGGAATAGACGCTAAGAGGTTTTTTTATGTGATAGGTGGCAGACGAGTAGACGGATCACCTGATGGTAAGCAACTGCCGCCGCCCATGGACACCCGCGACATCAGTGGAGTCACAAGTGCGCTGACAACCTTTAAATTTTTTAATGATGATAATGAGATGACTTTTACTATAACTTTCTTACCAAACATCTGCGCGTGTTTATTATGATGGTCGACGGTTAGTTTTATCCGTCCCTTCCTGTAGTCCAGCTCGACGTTGTGCCAGTCATTGCTGACGTTGAATTTCACCGACTTCAGCACCGTCACATTCTTGCCCACATCTGGCACCAGCTCAAACCTGATCTCCTCTTTTACCATTCGCACCTAAAACCAAACATTGAGAGTTCTATCCTATACATAGAGCTGATTTCGTACTAGCATACGCATTTTTATACAGAGGATTACAAATATAATACTTACCAACGCAGTACGCAAATAGATTTGAAAAATTCAGAGAGAGTCGTGGTTCGAATCCTACCATAGGGATTCGAACCACGACTCCCCGTGTATGAAAGGTGCGATCTTATCGACTCAATTGGCATAATTATTTTCTTTTCTACAATGAATATGACATTTTCATATTTTCCACATTTTGGGTACCTACTCCAGTTAATGATTGCTATGCAACCTATATTTATGATATAGGTGGGTAAACATAATTTAAAGAATATCTCTAGGCAGACAATATATTCTATTCTTGTGGTAATATCATATAGTTCACGTAAACTGTTTCTGGATAACCATACATTAAGTGGAAAGCGACAATTTATCTTATTCACAACCACGCGGGTCGCAGCTCCATACATTTTGTAAAAGATAAAATCAGTAGGCACAGACCTCGTTACAACAGTTTATGCTTTTACGCTCAATATCGAAAGTAAATTGTGATTGCACGGACGGCGCCCAAGAGGTTTTCCACGTCGTCTAAAACTAAAAGCAAAACGAATACTCAAATCGCTCGGGGATGCTTATAAAATGAAATACGCGTAAAATGGATTCCTCACAGAGAGCATCAATGAATCGCATCACTGATCTGATTCCAACACTTTTTTAAGATTTTGCCAATTTTTACGCTTGCTTACTTTATATAATTTAACATTGAATCTTTCGAAACGTATCCAATTTGTGAAAAAAAGAGAATCAGGTTGTGAATTAGGGTAACTTGGTGGGAAAATCGTCGATTTTGAACATTTGTCTAGGTAATAAAATAAGACTGCATTACAAACTATAATTAGATTATTCATTTATTAATGCTTGGATTTGAATATAAAATTGCTTCGACTATTCTCGATTCAAAACACAATATCTTCAATAGTAATAACTATGTATGTTAACCTTTGTGATAAAAGTTTTCATTGATAATATTGAACACCGTGCAAATAACTGTCGTAAACTTCCTTATATGGGTGCACCCATATAATGAATTTTACGACAAAGAGAGTAAAATAAATACATTAAAATCAAATATCGTAAATTAAAAGTCCTTACCTCCCAATAGCCTTGTCCGGACGTGATCTGACTGTACGCCAAAACGGCCATATTCTTGCTAGTCTTAAAGTCAAATATCAAGTTGATGCTGTTGCTCTGATTCAATGGCCACCATATATGGGACGTCGCAAAAGGATATGTGATCGGTATCACTTCTATATCAATCTCTTCGAACTCAGGATCCAGTACGCCAATGTAGTGGACTTTAGTATTATTCTGTTTTAACTCGTAAAGGATAGACACATCATTATAATAAACGTACTTTAAGTTTCCAGCAAAATTATTGAACGATCTCAAACCCTTCATTTTGTGTAAATCAGGACCACCACAGATATAGATTTCTGGATCGATGCACACGTATCGGGCGTCTCCAGGGATTTCGTAAGTTTTAGTTACGTCATCCAAGTAAACAAATATAGTTTTCTCTTGCAAAATAACTGTTATGTTGTGCCAGCGATTGTTATTGACTTTCGCGCCGATATAATCCTCCACGGGGCCGTCGCCCAGGTCTATCTGAATGGCGACTTTTTCTTGGTGTATTGATAGCGCAATGTAATGGTGCTTATCGTCAATTTGGCCGCTCGCGTAGAATAAGGCTGAGTCATCGAACCGCGTCTGTAATTTTTTAGACATTTTGATTTTGATATAAAACATAATTAATTCCGACGGCTCAATATCTTTTGCATAAAGTTAATAATGGATTGAGAGTTGAGACACTGGATCCAGCGTGACGTCAGAGCACACCTTTTAGCAATAGATATTTATAATTATAGCGGCTTGTCTAGACATATTGACATTAACACTAAAACGACAGCATTCTCAGTAGGCTAATATTTTTATGATTTTTGAATGGTAATAATTTTGGAATCATATAGATTTTGAAACAGAACAGAGCAGTTCAAGTTCATCTGTGAATTAATTATCCATCCATTTAAGAGAGTGATTTACATGAAAATTTAGCAATGGTCGTAATTACATATGATCATATTGGCAGCTTCACTCTTAAATCAAAATAAAGACCGTCTCATAACAATATCTTACGATTTTTACTGCATTATTAGGTGTGTTTTAGTCGATGTTATTATGGGGGAAAAGTGGTTTCCTGCATTTAAAACTGTAAGGATAACAACTATGATATATTTTATTTTAAAAAGAACTGGAAATATGAGAATTATTTCACTAATTTGTAAAAATAGCTGCTTTCTAAGCGTGTAGGTTGGCAGACTAAGTAATTATATTATATCTTCCTGTTGTCTGTAAGTTGATCCTGTCGTTTTAAATAGATTTTGTATTGTCTTTTGTCTAACAATGGCTAATTTCTCGTTAAATTAATTGGAGATCTTCACATAGAGTAGTAATAATTATGTTACTAAGAAGATTAATCTTGAACACGGTTTTTAACATTTTTTAGTCTCTAGTTGTTTTTTTTACTTGAAGTATAATTAATATTTTATCAACAAACCTTAAAGTGCAGACTGACTCTAGTGTTGGTGGAGTGGACCCGGTCCTTCCAATCGTAGACCCGGTAGGAGACATAGCTGGACCCTCGTAGAGTGAGCACAGTGGCGGCTGTAATTTGACGAACAATAGTACTAGATAATATTAAAAATATATTTTGTTTCCAACTTAACTCTTGTGTTTAAACACAAGACATGAGACTAAGTTAAAAAATTCAAATCTGTGGTAAAACCTATCAGTCATGAAATTGTTATTTTAGAAGGATGAATCTTAATGGTGACTGAATGAACACCCAATAGAGAAAAAGTCATTCTCTATGAGTATGGTGGATCTGTGCATAACATTTTAATTTGACTTTCAATAAAAAGCTTTATTTTAATCCATAAAACAAATTTGAGAGGAAAGTCTGTAAATTATAAAGCCTACGATAAGTTGAAGACAGGCTGTAGATTAAGCAAAATCAAGAAATTTTTACTTTAATATTTTTAACTTTCGTTAAAGGCGCACATTTCGTTTTTTTTTTTAATTCTAATGAAATTCCACGGACACTGGTTCCGTGCCTTTATTGTGCTTGTTTTTAAAGTGTTACAAATTATTTTTGATATTTGCTCCGCGATAAAATTAAACTAAATTAAATTACAATAACAATCTTAAGTTTAGGCAGTCGTGCATGGTTAATGTTAATAAAATGTACTGTCATTATTATTATTATTATTTTTTTTTTTGGGGTTGGGGGTATGGTGATTTTATGTAGTTAAGGACCTCAGAGGAGGGTTCAGGGGTATGTTAGTAATTTATCTTTTATTTGCAAGCTTGTCCCTAACCGCGTCATCGCCCCGGCGGATCGCCATTTTGAGGTTGTACTCGGTTATTTTTTCGATGGTAGCCTTCGATGCCATGGATATTAGGCGCGCTGTGGCGTCGTTAGTGGCGTTATCTGTATAATATACACAAGTTCTTGTGTGTCTGGAGATGGCTACCACCGCGTGTGGGACACTTTGCAGGAGATGGGACTGTTTGGGAGTTGTTCTGACTATCGCAACGTTCTCGAACGTCTGTCCCTGGGCTTCGTGGATTGTCAGAGTGCGCGATCCTTCGTCTGATCCGTACCCCTGGCTGATTAAGAGAGCTTTCTCGGCCTGGGTGTGAACGAGATACAGGGTTCTTTCGGACTTGGGTATCTGCGCATCTGAAAATCGTTTCAGCTGTAGGGACTTAGTTCGGGTGTTAGCCGAGTATATGCCACTATAGATTTCTCTAAGGGCATACGCTACGTCTTGTGGGTTGCGATAAGTGCACAACAACTCCTTTGTGATGTTGGTGATTTTGTTTGGTCTGTTGTAGTGTAGGGGAAAGAGATTGCAGCGGTCAATATAAGGGAGTTGGTTGTTGTCACCCAGCAGCGTGACCTTGCTGGCTTTTACTATTTGGATGGCCAGGACTATGGATCCGAAATGGTTCATAAAGGCTTCGTCCACCACTAGGTGTGTACACGATTCACCCTTACTCATACCATTTACAAGTAGGGATGCCATGGTCCTCACTCTTTTCTTCGCTTTATCTCCAATTCGTAATTCCAGCTTCTCTCTGAGGTCATTTGCTGCTTCTGTGGTGGTGGTGACAATCATGTCCTCTTCGACGTTTATTTGGGACATGACCCATGTCGTCTTGCCGCACCCTGGGACTCCGTTGACCCAATCAATGGCAGGTTTTATCCAGTGCTCCGGTTTTCTGCCTTCAGACAAATCCCCAGAAATAGTGTTGGCCATTTCCAAAATTTTGTCGTCAAGCATCACCTTGGTGCACTAAGCTACCACTACTAAAGGGTCTCCGGCAGGTGTTCTAAAAGTAATCTTCCCATCCTCTTCCTTTTGGTTTTCGTCCAGATTCACGAAACCACACGACTTGCTGTAGCCTGCCATATAGGACCCCGACATCTCTCCCAGTAGGACTGTAGAGGTGTCGTTGTCGTATATAGCTGCCTCAGCTTCCCTCAGTTTGATTTGCAACATTCTGCCGTTTAGGCCGACTAAACCTCTCCCGTAGGTCGTGATGATCTCTTTGCAGATATCCTCATTGACTTTCCGGGTGGCTCTAGTGACTGCTACAAATTCTATGAAAGCATTGAGCATGTGGTCTTCTGGTTCTACCGCAGGTCGGAGTTCGGGTGGTGTCACTTGTCCCATGTCTGCTCGGGTGCGGTCTTTCGGTGTTGATGGCTCTGGTCCCAACTTTTTTGTGGGGGTCGCCATATTTTCAATCGCAGATTGGAGCGCTGCAATCTCTCTCATCCGTCGCAGCCTTTTCGCTACCACTTCTGGGATTGAACTTATTGCTCTACTTAGTGTGGAGAGTGCGGATTCCTTTTTTCTCTCCTTTAGGATGTCGCTCTCTTTTGTGCTCGCATCCTGTGAAGCCTCAGCTCTTTCCTGGACAATCCTGTTCTCCAACCGCTCGGACCCGCTGATGTCTGTTCCGCACATTTCGTTTGGCTACATTATATGTAGAGAGGTAAGTACCAATAGTCATATAAGTTATGTAGTAGTCATTTTTTTATGTAATAGGGGGTAGACGAGCAGACGGATCACCTTATGGTAAGCGATTGCACCCGCGACAGCAGTGGAGTCACCCCCCTTCCCTCGGATTGGGCCTCCGGTATCCTCACTCACGCAACGAAACACAGCATAGTGCTGCTTTACGGCGGTTTTCCTCATTCATGCCGAAGCGTGTCATGTGTTGCAATCTATACATATAAGCTCAGAATCGGCGCCGCAATTAGTGAAAGTGACGCCGTTTTCGAAACAATTCCACCGACTATACACATGCACATTGTGTACTTATATTGCATAGCTGTTATACTTACTTAATTAAATTAAGTTGCTTAACATGTAAAATACTAGTTCAATTCAGTGTCATGGCAAAGGAGACCCTTTTAAATTTCAGAGAAAGATATTTATTTATTTATTAGGCTCCCGAGATATATTTTAAACGCAATTTTTTGCCATAAAGCTAATAGTAATAAAGTTGGTCAAGTAATTAGGGTTAGTACCCGTAGCTTCCCGCGTGAAGAGCGATTTACACTTCAATAAGTTCAGTATTGAGTTAAGTTGCTTCATCAGCGAAAGTCATAAGTTTTGTCGTGTGAACGGCAAAAATGTAGGTCGCTGAAGTGTAAATCGCTCTTGAGTTAAGCGTTGATAGAAATCTTTTGGTAAAAAAATATACCTTCGCTCGCAGATAGAGCTACTGTCTCTTGTTAACTATGTATGTATGTATACAATTCAGCACCATTAAACACTTTGAATGTAATAAGTGTACATACTATTAGCATTCAACCTAACACAGATATTCCCGTTATTATGAAAACACTGAACCATCCTGTGTTTATAAATAGGAAATAATATCATTTAAAGGTTGGCAGCGCACTTGTGAGTCCATTGGTGTCGCGGGTGTCCATGGGCGGCGGCAATCGTTTAGCATCAGGTGGTCCGTCTTTTCGTCTGCCACCTGTGACTTAAAAAAAGGCCGAAATTATGAAGCTATGAGTAAGTAGCCAATATCAAATAAGTATAAGAATAGATATTATGAAAGTAACTGGGGAATATGTAAAAATACTAAAGGCATTTCCGATATCTAAAGATCAGTAATTAAGTTTTGAACAATAAGCTACCAACTTTTTAAAGCAAGTTTCCAATTATTAGAATCAGATAAAGTCGTATTTTGGCTTAATTTGATCTGAGTACTTTCAAGTAGGTCCTTATCTAAGAATATAATCTCAATAAAATGTAACGTGATTCCCATTGTATCAATGCACCAGAAAATTTATGCCGATAATCAGATCACTGGACCCAGTTTGAGATCTGATTATCGGCATACATTTTTAGGTAGTTATCACACTTCGACTTACTAGTTCTTGCACCATACATAATATTATAATTAAACCTAATACTTACACGGAAGGTATGAGTATAGTAATTGTGCAAAGGAACTAAAGTGTATACATTTTTTGGCAGTCTATTACTATTTCTATGTAAGGGGATTGGTTCGTCATAATTACTATGTTATGACAAAAATAAATGAGTGATAATTAGCAACACACAACAGTCCACTAATGGACATAGGTTTCCCCTAATGCACGCCACTGCTCCCTATTTTCGGCCACACTCATCCAGCCCACACCAGCCAGCCTTCGAATGTCATCATCCCATCTTGTCGCAGGGCGTCCAATACTACGTTTACCGAGTCGTGTTCTCTACTCAAGGACTTTATGGCTCCAACGGCTGTCAGTTCAGCGGCTAATGTGACCACTGCCACTTCAGTTTGCTAATTCAGTGGGCTATGTCGGTAACTCTGGTTCTCTGTCGGATTACATGATTTCTGATGCGGTCCTTCGGAGTATATACTCTACTTACTGTAAACATCGCATAAGTGCTCTTCATACAAGGTACCGAAACAGTCACACCTATAACCGTTATATTCATTTATACATCTTGATCCTTCGAAGCACAGGTTTTCCATAGTCCTGCATTTATCAATACACCCTTCTTTTACATTTTCGTGCTTGGTAGCGATCAAAGGAACAATAGGAAGCAGGTCTGAAGCTGCTTTGCCTGAACTGAGCACCATATCGCTGATGCAGCCGACGAAAGATTCTATGATGTATTTTACTCCGTGGAGTTTCTCTTCTGAGCTTAGTCCTAAAATAAAGGAATAATGGTTAGGACTATATAGTAAGGGATAGTTTACAAATTGCGATAATTTTAGTCATGAAAATGTTTGATTTATATTAAATTTAATATTCTGTATTGATATTAATGTAGTAGGCAGATAACATTTAACCACAGAATTTATGTGCTGTTATATAGTTGCAATACTAATTATGCCGGCGCATTTTTGGATTTTGTTATTGAAATGTCAAACATGGAATTAAATTTTTACTGGTGAATAATAAAAAAAAAATTGCCTCTATGCTAAATGACTGACCTCTACACAATGCGTCAGACAATTCACAATACATATCATCCAGACTCACATTAGGGAATTCTTTGTACTATAAATACTGGATGACGAAAGAAGGGGACGTCGTCTAGCACACCCAAATCCGGGACAAGTTGAAAAAGTTAGGTGTATGCCCGACCAGGTATCGTAATTCGTACCCGAGACTTTGATCACTGACTTATTTGTATAGGTGTCTAAAATGCAAAATAATCGGTGATCTCAACAAGCAATCAGACTTGGAAATCTTTATGGGGAGGCCTGAGCACAAAAATAAGCAATAAATTACGAGGAAATTAAAAATGATGATTTATGATAAAATGTAAAGATCACCTCCAATAAGTATGACCGATGTTAAGTTGTCCGTAATCCCATAATTTGTGTCAAAACTTAAACCCTGCAAAAAATACATTGAACATTTATGAAATTTTATTCGTCTGTAAGGCAATATTTTGTTATTTATTGATCTCAATTATGTTTTGATTTGTTAGAAAAAAGGAAAACTTTTGCAGGTGCGGCGATGATCACTTTATGGTTTATAAAGTGATCATCGCCGCTCTTCATGTCAGTCGTCAGATGCACCGCAAGCAAATATTTGTAAAAGATCACTTGCTTTACTATTTTTGTTTGATTATTGATTTCTTGATACCTTTAAATACACTTCTTCCTTCAAATGGTCGACTTTGGCAATAAGTCTCGCACCATGGACATCGATAGTAACAACCACGCTGTGCCACTGGTCCCTGTTCAATGCCCGCCCTACGGTTACAGAAGTTAGATGTTTGCCGAATACGTGGACCACTGGAAAAGATTGATGTTATGCTATGAGAATTCTATTTGAACCTATTTATACAAAAAAGATAAAGGACGATAGTTTTTTGAATTCCAACCTTTATTTTTTTCTGCTACGTGCTATAGATGACATAGTTTAGTAATAAGAGTTTTGATTTGCATAACATCGTTATGAGGACAAAATACTTAGCTTACTGCAAATCTAGTTCAATGTTTTATTTTCTCATATATTGTCTGGTAGAAATCATTACTACCGCTATATACATTTCTTGCTTTATTTTGTAATAAAACTCTATCTACCTTTCTATTGATTTTGCAAGAGCATTTAGATATCGAGATTAAGTATATTATTAAAATGTCAGTGGGCGTCTCTTTCAAAAAACTGTTTAAAACATCTCAGTTAAGACGAGGTACAAGTTCTTGGGTAATTACTAACCAATTTTCGAGGTACCCTTCACAAGACATACCTTTCAGTTCTCCCTTCTCCACGATGACGTATAGCGCATACGGCTGCATCTTGAACACCGGGTTCTTAACATTATGATAAACGAGTAGTCCGTGTGGTAGCCTTGTACGGAATTTGAACGAGATCTCTCTACACAACCTGCAAGAGAAACAACTTTTTTAAACAAATCAACACCGAAATGACACTTTGTTGACATGCCAGTTGGATTGCACTTTCAATATATTTTTTATAAAACCTTTACTTTGCAACACAAAAGTTTCTTCTGTAAAGCCATTCCTGTAAAGGCAATAAAATTACTTCTGACGTAAGTTAACTATATTTCTATTATAATCACTTTTACTCTCATCAAGCCACATAAGTAGATTAAGCACTTGTGTTATGGGTTTCATAATCAACAAAGGTACCGTAAATATAAATCTATAAATATTATATCTGTAAATAATAAAAATATTATAACATCTTTTCTTATAACACGAATATTCGTTCTGGTTGCGAATCGATCCCACTTTCCTTTGAAAAAGATTCATAAACCATAAAACCTTTGTTAACTGAAACAGTATTTTATAGCTTTTCTTATTTATCACATTGTTGTGTTGTGTTTTTTTGTGTTTCGAACATCAAAACTTCTTTATAACACCGTTTAAGCCTAAGGTTTAAGCTAAAAAATTAAATTAATTGTTTTTAAATAAAGCCCGATTTCAACATTACAGAGCATAGCATCATTTTAATTATAAAACATAACACAGGTACATTTGAATATTTTTAGAATCTGTTTTGTGAAATAGCTAGCAATTAGTTAATCCAAAATAACAGATTATGCAATTCATCCAGCAACAACAACAATACGATTATGCAAAATTATTTACGAGTGAGTATTCACATGTTTTATGGCCTGAGTGCAATAGCGATTTTATTTTTCGGTTTCGAAACGTGACATACTTTTATCTGGTGGTTTTGTCCTCATGATTAAAATGTAGGTATTGTACAATAGTCAGTGTTGTCCACTCTTGAAAAACCTATTAAATTGTGGTCTGTTTAAAAAGAGCGAATGACGAATGAGACAAACTGAGTCAATTAATTCATACAATGCCTTTGAGAATGACTATTTACTGCCGGAAAATTTGATAACATTAAGTGTTTCCTCCTGTTAAACCACATCATTTCAACATTATTACACAAAAAATAAGACTAGTAACAAAATATTCGATTATGCTACTTATGTTTTTTGTAGTCACTGACGATGTTGTTACTATGAACAATGTTAAAGTTGTTAAAAGTATGTTACCTCAATTGAAATCTTTGGATGATGTCACCGTCCAGTTGTATAAAAGTGTTGTCCTTAGCGAACATGAAGGTCTGGTGATGGCCCGACTCGGCGAATGTCAGGAACCTGTCCCTGTTACTAGGGGGGATGGGCGGGATGGCCGTGGCGTAGGTGGACGTGGATATGTTCACGGTTGTGGCAACGGACGACGTTGATGTGAGGGACAAAGTTGTTGGCGGTGGTACTGGAATCAACAGTTATGTATGTCAGTAACTTTTTTAAAGTATGTGTTATAGCTTATGGCTTCCAGTTAACGACAAAATTCTTGTACGCTAAAAGATAGAGAATGCAAACATTGAGTATCTAAAGTAGGTACGTATCCGCGCAAAATAATGTACTTGTAAGTACCCAACAAAAGCTGCTTGTAACATCAAATAGCATTAGGATACAATATGGACAACGTCCCAAATAGCAATCTCGTCTAGACGTTGTTAAAATATAAGCTTAATAATAATAATAATAAATAATAATAATAAGGGGTAGGGCACACTAGCGACGCCATTTTAATTTTTAGCTACTAAACTGGATCTATTTTAAACAATTTCGGAGCTACAACCCCTCGGCAAACACTTATCATCATCAGCCCATTTAAGTCCCCACTGCTGGGGCACGGGCCTCCCTCAATCACATGAGGGGTAATTGCCATACTCACCACGCTTGGCAGAATCCAACGCGTACGCGAAAAATTGATCCGGTTTAGTAGCTAAAAATTAAAATCGATTGGCGTCGTGATCTACCCGTCACCTTAAATCTTTTTTTTATAATGAGATTATTTACGCAGCTAAAACTTTTTTAAGCGAATATTTAAGAGTTATTTTAAAGCAAAAATAGTAGACCCACTTCCAAAGTATCTATTTATTACTTTTTGCATAAAGTTGGTGAATATGCTAGAATGTAGTGCATATCATTGAAAGTTCTTATCGCATGCCGCTTGGGAACTGTATGCACTGATGGTTGTACATTATGTTTATTTAAAAAGTTCTAGGAAAAATCTGGTACATTTTTAGAAACTTTCGACGGTACGTTTTAGAATCAAAATAAACTACATTGAAATACATCGCTTTGGCAATGAAAATATACAGACATATAGCCACAGACATAATAAATCTATTCATAATGTATTACTATAACTGTAATATTATAAATGAAGGATCTCCTCAATCATTGAATGGGGTGATTTGTATATTTTAATGATTGTCACTAATAAACTTAAAACTATGTACTGATCAGATTTTTAAAAATTCATCAGTAGATAGCAATTGCTTTGACGACCCGTTTGAACAGTGGGTTCAATCCCCGCACAGTACAAACATTTGTGTGCATGAACATGTTTGTTTGTATTGGTCTGGGTGTTTTCTATGTAATAAAAGTATTATTTACAAAAGAAAAGTATTATATGTATATATTTGTAATCCCACTGTTGATTCTGATATCCGTAACACAGGTGCTTGAACTGCCTATGTCGGAGTCAGATCAATGTCACATACATTTGTGAAAAAAAACCTACGCTATCCCTAAGTAAAATAAGCTAGATTGCACTATCGAGAACGCCTTATTACTAAGGGAAAACTTCATCATTTTAAACCATGTGGGCACACTGCCGCGAACGGAACAATTTTATGATCGGGGTTTGGTTGGTTTAGCAAGAAGTATCTAACTCTCTTCTTGAGTAACTATAAAGAAAATATAGCTTAAATTTAAATGTTAACCTTTTTCCTCTGAAGCGAGATCCACCGGCAGACTGCACTGAACATCAGCTGTTCCACAGAACATTATAAGTATGATCAACCTTATTCTTCTTCTTTGCGACAACATTCCCATCTTGCTCGATTGCGGTCATTTATCTATAAAACACAAAGACAAGGAAAGGACGTCGTAAAGGCAGATTAATCAGCTTGTTTGGAAATAAAAGCCACAAGAAACGGAATGCATGAGTAAGGTAAGATGAGCCTTTTAATGTTTACTTGAATTATATTTTCAACATTCACAGCTTTAAACGCACTCCAACCACAAACTAAGAAGAAGATACACTCCAACTTTTTACGGAAAGAAAAACAAACGACGGTCGGCCGGTTTTCCCGCGCGTTCCATTTTCTTTTTTCTTCTAAACGTCACAGCGTGTCGATTTGTAACCTCTACACAGATAAGGAAAGAGTTTGAATAACTGTAGTTTGGAAATAAAAGCCACAAGAAATGGAATGCATGAGTAAGGTAAGATGAACTTAAACATGTTACTTGAATTTTAGGCTTGTATGTTTTTATTTAATAATTAGTAATCAGAGGAAATTTCAAAAATATAAACATCGGTGAAAGAATGACTCTGATAGATTAAAAACTCTCCAGGGTATCACAATTCAAAAATCGTAAAATAGACGCTCCCAAAATGATCTATACAACAGATTGGTCCATCTAGTGACGTCAATAAATATTTTTTCAATTCCTCACACCTGGGGGTATCCAAAAATACCCCATGTATATTCAGCATTTTTTTTTGTTGTTTTCGAGTTTTAATTCTTTAAGGTTTTTTTAGAGTATTCTGCCATCGAGGTTTGAAAAAATCATATCTTTTTTTTAATTAGGTATTTCGCAATTCTTTTTTATGACATGATTTTCAAGAATGTTATTTATAATCTCTGGTTGTCTGGTAGAAATTGCTTTCAGCGATAACACTGCCGAAATTGTACACACAATTTCTGTAATGCCTAGCCTAACAACTTAAGTAGTTGTGTATTTTGTGCAATAAAGTATATCTCTCTATCTATACAAATACAGAAGTTATGAAGCTGTGTATGTACATATCATGTTTACAGTTATTTCTTCATTTTATTAAAAAAATCTTCTGATCTCCGACCTTGGAAACAAGCCTATTAAAATCGCAAGGACAATAAAAATAGCAGTATTAAAACAAATTCAACCAATAAACAGATCCAATAGACATTGCCTAAATAAAATCAAATGCTAGGATAATTTTCTCAAAAACATATCCGCTTTTAATACTTAACATTATAAAGTCAACCTTAAAACATTGAATCAAAGCTCAATTTGATCTGTGTTACGATTGCACGCGGGTATTGAGCGGAAACATGGAATCAGAGTGTGTGGTGTGGGCCGGCTAAAAACCCACCAGTATAAAATGACCTTCCACGTCTTTAGACCCGTTCGGAGCCCTTCAAATGAGGAACTAGAGTGACAAGTTGAGGGGTCTGGGTATATTGGACTAGTGGTCAAGCTAAATTGGCTCAAGTAACAGCCGTTGTCTCGAGATGTTCTTCGCGTTGACACATCGGGTTCTGTTCGGTTCTGCATTCGACATGTTTATGAAACAATAGTTTCCTGGTTTGCGAAAGCAATTGGAATGTAAATGTACAATGAAGGTATGTACTAACGAGGTATGTTAAAAAATAAGAAAATTGATGAAATTTCACAGATATATTTTTGCTAAATTCTATTAAAATCTCGTATAACACAAATGGTACTCACATAGTGACGAATTAGAACTGTAAAATAACTGCACCAATCGAATAACAATTTTCAACATTCACAGTTTCAAACGCACTCCAACATTTTACGGAAAGAAAAACAAATGACTCTCGGCCGGTTTTCCCGCGCGTTCCATTTCCTTTTTTCTTTTAAACGTCACCGTGTGTCGATTCGCAACCTCCGCAAAGATAAGGAAAGAGGTTGAATAACTGTAGTTTGGGCGTTTTTTTTTATCCTGACAGGAGGTTGGTAACGCGTCCCCCGACAGACGGCGCGCACTGACGCGAACTTTAACAACGTGTAATAACACGACAATTTGTCCTCGTGGGTCACAGTTCTTGGGAACAGGACATAGTGCAGGAGCGGAGAGTTTGGTTAAGCGGAATACTTTTATTTTTCGACCTAAGGGCAGTTATCAACTAAAACACATCAATAACAAAATCAAAATCAAATGTCCTCTACACAAAGATTGCCTGGAAGAGATAGCTCATGTCGCCCTTATTTGTGGAGAAAGCCACACATCAGGTTACTACAAATAGTAAAATTTTGTCAATTTATATTGAACTTAACGTTTTTAATAATGTTTTTTGAAATGAAGGTATATTTATTTAAAAAATCATGTAGCCAAGAAAACTTGAATGAAAGATGTTATATTTAAAGTATGGCATAATTATAATGTATGATTTTTATATGGGTTCACATATTAATTCCTCAAAAAACATGAGGTATTTACAATTGGGCATTAAGTTCATAATAAAATCATGAAATTTTGTATCAGATTTGAGACTTTTATTAAGAAATTTCTATTGTTATTAAGAAAAAAATGTGTAATGCTTTCGAATTGGTAGTAAGACGATACAAACGCAACGTAATGTGTTGTGAATTCTTTGAAAAGATCATATTATTATAATAGTAAACATAAAATAATATTAGAATAGTTATTTACGGGATTTCTACCATGCCTACCTTATTTTTGAGTTACATGGTAGAAATCCCGTATATAACTATTCTAATGTTAGTGACCGTGAAAGTTTAAAACAAAAAAATAAAATAATATTATTGGGAAAGTGTGTGTTAACCCTAGACTTATGATTAGGTGTGTTTATTCTATCTGTTACTGTCTAGTATCTATTGTAATGGTTATTGATGATTGCATAATAGAGTTAAAAAAGATATAGAGCTCTCATAAATGTATCTGAAGAAATAGTAGTAGTACGAGCACCAGCCTATATACTGTCCCACTGCAGGGCAAAGGTCTCCATCATAGAAATCAAGTCATCGCTTCTATGTTTGGATTAGGCTTAATCACCACGCTTGCCTAATGCGGATTGGTGATCACAAACTCGAGCAATGTTCGAAAAATTCGAAACGTACTTTTTGCTCGACCCGGTACTTAAACCACTAGACCAACAGGGCGTCTGAAGAAGATAAAAGGAAAAATAATATAGTCAAGAAGATTTTTTTATTTTACCTTGTTGTATGTTTTTTATTTTTTAACCCCCGACGAAAAATCGACGGCCCCCCTCACGCGACAATATTTAACCAAAAATGTTCATACGTAGGACAGTCAACAGGAGTAACAATTTATTTTTGGACTTTTTAATTTTTTTTCGTAACTATTTTCGATGAAGAAACCATTATTGTTCCTTGGTTGTAATATTTTCGATAGAGGAATTACCCCATGTATGAAAAAATCGGCCAAGTGCGAGTCGATGCGACTCGCCCATGAAGGGTTCCGTAGCAGCGAGTAAGATATATGGAAGGAAAATTGCGGTCTACGGTTTATAACGTATTAAAAAAAAACTAGGTACTTACTAGATCTAGTTCACACCAATTTTCTTTGATAGTTTTCATGATAATGTATGTCATATATTTTTTTAGTTTTATAATTATTTTATTATAGAAGTTAAAGAGGGGGGACGGGGGATGGGGACGCATTTTACCACTTTGGGAGCGTCTCTTACGCGTTTGAGCTTGATGAAAAAAATATTTAAAGTTTCAGTTCTAAGTAAGAGGAACTCCCAATTTTTTTTTCCTATTTTGGTGTAAAAATCGTAATTCGGTTAACAAAATACATCTATTTACCAAGTTTCAATAGTATATAATTCTTATAGTTTCGGAATAAGTGGCTGTGACATACGGACGGACGGACGGACGGACAGATGGACAGACAGACAGACAGATCATAAGGGTTTCGTTTTTTTCCATTTGGCTACGGGACCCTAAAAACTACTGCCAGTGCTTGCCAATATCTACAACCCTAGTTCTCTTTCGGATAATTTCGTTGGGTATTGGGTTAGTCGTCAATAACCATAGGTACCTATCGGTTTAGCAGCGTGTTTCAAGAAGTTTTTTATTTTTATTAAACTGCACTTGCACTACGAATGCAGCCGAACGTTGCATGGCTGCGTTTCGTGATTGCACTAATTAAATACTAGCATCCATTTGACACTTGGCAATTTAAATCTTGCTGTTAATTGTTCACTGCACTAATTTGATTCTTGGACAAGTATTTCATAGCATGTTTTTTATGAGAACGGGGCATAATGTATGTTTATTTGTTTTGTAATGTACTAGTATGTATTAGTATTTATAGCTAGTATATATTTATTTAATATAATGTATGTATGTATATACCATACTCGTATTTATACAATGTCTTTTTTTTTTCTCTTTTTCTGATTTGCACTGCCTTACCCCTTTTCTTAATTCGCTATACTTTTCCTCTACCCTGAGGTTGTCTGAAAGAGATCGCTATTAGTGATAAGACTGCCTACATTGTTTTAGTATAATAACTTAGGCTAAGATCTGTAAATTTTGTGCAATAAAGTGTATCTATCTATCTATCTAAAAGCAGAGAGATCACCTGGTGTTAAAATGTTATCATGTTTTTACGCTAAACTATTACAATGAAAGGATATTAGGGATTTAAAAAGTATCATTTACATATAGTGCAACGCTGCACTCCATTCGTCAACATTGAAATTTGAGCTATATACACCAGGAATCAAAACGAGTTTTGCGGCGGAACTTCTTTCGTGGCGCGGACTCTACCCCTAACGTCTGTTCTCGTTCCACTTTTAAATTTTTTGAGATCAATCACGAATTCACGAACGGAAAGAAGTTCATTCATAATATTTAGTTTTACGTAAAATTTGGGTATTGAAGGCACTTTTTGCTACAACAACAATCTAATCGACTTTCTTTTTACATCTCTTCACAATGTACAGGCGATTCACAACGCTTTCCATCTAGTTATTATCATGTTTGGTCATAATAAAACGCCAAACGCGTGACAATTTTTTTTCATGCGTTAAACTAGGTATTGATCTGAGTTATCGCACGAATTCAACTTAATCTGAGACTTTAGTTGCATGAATTGATCCATAAAATTTCTATTTTATTTGAACCCTAATCGTAAGTTGTTAAGGTTTTAATTGCAGTGTCGGGAAAAGGTTAATTAAATTTCTCCCTAATTAATCTTAGATGAAATTTTTAAAAGCTTAACAAACTGTTAACAAGCCAAAACACTGAACGATAATTTGTATTACATGCCTGTTAGCAAAACAGGATTGAACTTCTCTGATATTGACATGTTTCACCAGATCTTGGCCGACACAACGTCAGAACGTGCAGGGTTTCTGCTGGATTTTCCAATATACTGCATCAAAACAAGCGGCTGAGAAGCCACCTGTCTCATTTATATTAGTTATTTAATACTAAGTGTAAACAAATGTACCTGTTGTCGTATAGGACTGATATGTATCATCATCGTCATCATCAGCCCATTTAAGTCCCCACTGCTGGGGCACGGGCCTCCCTCAATCACATGAGGGGTAATTGCCATACTCACCACGCTTGGCAGACGGGTTGGCGAGGGTTTTGATATAAATGCAGAGTTTTCCTTCTCTGGGTGCTGATGATCATGCCAGCAGCAGCTTGGCGAGGGTTTTGACTGATATGTACTTTTGTATAAAAGTCCTTAAATAAAGAAAAAAAAAATCTCTTGTTTTTGTGAAATATTGAAAGTAAAAGTGTACACTGATTAGTTCAATAAAAATACTTAAAAGGAATAGCAATGCCTATTTATGGTAAAGTGACCGACATTTGTATATTCTGCCAAAGTTGCTTAATTGACTAGTCAAATCTTCAAAATTGTTCTGAGTTCGCTCGTTAAAATTATAAGATATTTGTAACACTACACTGAGATTTCCTTGTTTTTTTTTTATTTTGTTGATTTTTATTATGAGATAGCGGAGCAGCAATAGCGGAGCAGACGGATCGACTCATCCTTGATTGGCATTATCTTTTATTAGGAGAATGAATTAATAAATGAATATACTTTTATTGCACTGAAAATAAAGTATGAAAACTTAAAACTAGAAATGTGTTACGATTACGAGTAAATATGTATAAAATCTGTCGCCCATAGACATTCGCAACACAAGTCACGAGAGTGCGCTGCCAACCTATAGTCAAAGTCAACACTTACAGCACTTACAAATCGTCAAAAATTTGAATGATTTAAAACTATTTATAAGCACTTATGTATGTATAATTTACATGTAAATTTTTTGACTGACCGGATGGCGCAATTGGTAGTGACCCTGCGTCTTACGCTAAAGGTCGTGGGTTCGATCCCCACCCTGGACAAACATTCGTGCGATGAACACTTGTGTTTGTTCGGTGTCTGGGTGTAATATATGTATTTAAGTATATATTTGTGTTCCTCTGTTGTCTGATATCTGTAACACAAGTGCTTAAGCTACTTAGTACGGAATCAGGTCAACGTATGAGACGTTGTGAGAATTATTATTATGTAAATACATAAAATATACTAAACAAATAAATAAACATAATGCGATTCTACCAGCGGCAGAAGATCCGGCAAGAAACTCGCCAGTTACTCTTAAATCGCTAAACTTTTATACAATGTTGTCTCTTCATCATACCAAGCCATACAGTTTCATTGTAACACAAAATAAAATAAAGGAAATAATAAAATAAATATAATATAAACTTCTCTATCCCCAGATAGGGCCTCCGGTACCCTCACTAACACTGCGAAACACAACGCAAGCGCTGTTTCACACCAGTTTTCTGTAAGGCCGTGGTTTCACTCCAGTCGCGCCGGCCCATTCCATCCAACGGCTCTAGCGCCGTTAATCCTCTATACTACACGCAAAGACTAGCGGCAGACGGTAGACTATTTTATTCAATAAGAATGAATGATATACAGGATGTATCTGTGAACATTTACATCCCTTTAACCACGTGTTCTACTAACCATTATGAACAACATTTGTTCTATCACTTTTGGAAATTTGCATGGAAAAATTTCATCTTTTCATATAAAGTCCGTTACGTGACTTGGTAATTTTGTATGTGGAGTCGAAAAATAATTTCGATGAATTTAAAAAAGTCGTTGAACAAATGTTGTTCAGAATGGTTGGTAGAACACGTGGTTAAAAAGATGTAAATGTTCACAAATGTACACCCTGTATGACAAAAATTGATTTAAATTGTCAGTAGCTTAAAAACGAAGTAACTGTTATACTCGAGCCTAATATTCGTGGCAGTCGGTCTCATATTTCATTCACTATTCTACCGCAAGTTTTTGCGTGTACACACGGCGTCATATAAAGTTACCCTTGTTGGACTTTGGACCGTCCTTATATCTGAAACACAAGTGCTATTTTTCCACTGCAGGGGGGTAACTTGACCTGACGCCTTGTGTACATTGGGGTTAAAATATGAAATTGCCGTTTTTTTCTAGATTGTATAACTCCTTTATTAAGTAAAATGTCATCATTTTTTTTATTTAAGACTACATTTGTATGGTTTATTTTATAATAGAGATTAGACATTGTTGTATTCTTGATGCAAAAATAAACTTGAAAATTACTTTTTTTTCTTGGCAAATTTGACGTTTTCATCAAACATAACTTATTTAGTATTTAGTATTTTTTTACTGAAAAACTATGCCACATGTGCCTAAATGTTGTCCGTTAAAACACAGTTAATTATGGGGTAGATGTATTATTAGTTACTTTGCAAATTAAAAAAATGTTACTATGGAAAATACAATTTCTAAGAAAATCGCCATCCATCATCATCATCCATCATCAGCCTATCGCAGTCCACTGCTGGACGTAGGCCTCTCCAATCGTTCGCCACTGTGATCTATCCATGGCTTCTCGCATCCAGCTCTTGCCAGCCATCCTGCGCAGATTGTCCCCCCACGTCCTGCGATCGCCAACCCGCCTGCCCAGCGTGGCGATTATGGGCAAATCCTCCAATGGGAGTAAGAAAATCGCCATACAAAACGTCAATTTCATTCTTTAACTCAGGTACCTACATTACAAATGGTGTCCCTACTCCGTCCATTCTAAGTAACAACTTAACAAATCGTGATTGTTTAGACGAAATGAGGAACACCTCATTTCGTCTAAACAATCACGATCGATCTAATTACCAAACAATATGCTCGAAATAGTATTCGAAACAGTATTCGTTGCTTAACAGAGTCAAACAAACAATACGAGATCCATAGACCGGCGCGCGCGCACGACGCTGTTGACCTCTGTCGAAACGACCATTGGGCTCGCCCACGACCTGCATCGGACATAATAACCTATCTTAATGTAGATCCATATTGTGTGCCTACTCTGGCTTGGTCACCAAGTTTACCTTCAAGATGAATAGACTGCACTGCTCCGTTTTTAGAATTCATTTTCTTATATTGACCCGTTCAGTTTCGCAATGGACAGAACAGGACGATTCGATATCCCAATCAGTATTTTTTTTACATTCTGTTAGTTTTACTGGTAGTTATCTCACTGTTATTGGCACATGGCAAAAATCAGAGCTAATGCTGATTTGATATTTACCCATAGAAAAAATGTTGTACAACGCCCCCCTGTCAATACCACTAAAGTGCACAGAGTGAATATCAATAGAAACATTTTGACAGTTTGTGTACTAACTTTTACGTGCTGTTGACTATACTCATACCAGTGCAATAACTTTTCTTAACTGTGAACGAAAGATTACCAAGACCAGACTTGTCTGTTACCAAAGAGTACTAGGTTACTTTGACCATATCGCCCGGAGACAGTCCGACAACTTGGACATGTTGGTTGCTGTGGGGAAGGTCAATGGTAAAAGACGATGAGGCCGTTCACCTCTTCGTTCATCTACTCGTTCGTAGACCAAATAAGGGATGTTACCGGACTCACTTTGCCGATTGCCCTAAGACAAGCCGAGGATAGGGAAGAATGAAATGATCTTGTCATCGACTCGGTAAAGGCATCTCGGCAAGACTCGGAAAGTCACGACCTTCAGCAATGAAGAAGACTATGAAGAATGAGCTAAAGATTACTTTTTTAGTTCATTGTTATTATTCTAAAACATATAATGTTACATATAAGAAATGTACTACTTCTTTCAATAATAGTCAAATTTCTCAAAAAAGTCAAATAACTCATTTGCTAAACGAGCCAGGTGTGAAAATGATCGTAGGTAACAGACCGAATAACGTTAAATAGCTAGCTAGCTAGAATTTTCTAATCATAAACATTCAAAAGAAAAATGTAATTTGAACACTTTCAAACTTCAGCTTATATTTTCGAATCTCATTGTGTATTTTCTTTCTTAATTTTTTATTTCGTTACTCCTTTCGGTCCGCCAACCACTACTGCTTTCCAGCTACCGTCACAATCACAATATCTAGGACATCAAAATTAATCAATTTGGAGCTAAAATTGAAAAGTTTTATAAGCTAGTATTTATAACTTCAGTTGAAAAGAAAATCCAGATTGGAACCAATCATTGATAAGTTTTTTAAACTAAGTAGTTACCTATTTATAATTTCAACTGAAATGAAAATTCAGATAGACTCTCCCTGTCTAAGACCCGTTTTTTTCCCAGGGGAAACCGTCATGGCCGTCACCTTGCTTTGCTAGATGTAGGGAGTAAGGTGGTGTGTGGGACTCAAACCCTAACTAAAACCCCTGGGGTGTCCATCTCCGCGCAATCGCGGTCGGAAACCCGACAGCCGGGACTAGACCGTACCGCTAATCGCGCTCGCCGCTTCACCCCTATCTGGCGCAATACAGCCCTTCGACGCTGTACGACCTACCAGGACACCCGGTAAGATCGTTCACTGCGGAGTCGTATGCTGAGCAAGCCACTCCCCAGCAGTGGATACGATCACGTACTCCAAAAGCCTGTTTAGTCGCTTCTTACGACAGGCCGGGAAAACCTTGGCAGTATTCTTAAACGCCCCTAGCCACAGGGCATAACCCTGTCTAGGACCCAGCCCTAACTCTACAAACAACATTAAGATACATGCATTGTTATTCGCTGAACAGATGCCGGCAAAAGTAGAATGCTGTCTGCATTGCTAAATCAAGCATCGCCAATGAGTCACTCGTAACGGGGTGATCATAAGCCAGCGTTTCCCAAACGGTGGGTCGCGACAAGTAACGTACGAAATTAACGGGTAGCAGCATTTTCTTCTTTTAAATTGAAGAGGATACAGAGCTTATAACACAAATCCTAAGGCTACGTATATACCAGAGATGAGCGATATGTGTTGTGAGGAAAGTAATTTTAAGAGCCAATAGGAATCGCTTCATTAACCTAGTGAAGCGATTCTATTGGCTTTTAACAAATAAAGAGCTACTACTTACTTTGAGATTACATCGATGCACTTATTGGTCTGTACGTCGATGTACCTATGTGCTGTTGTCTGACATATCAAAACATGTTTTTATTAACGATACTCGTAACTTATGAGTATTATTCGCAATAAAAAAGAAAAAGAAATGTTTGTAATAACAATTTCGATAAGTGCCTAGAACAAGACCGCTCTACATAATGATAATACGGTATAACAAGATCTATTTTGTTATACTGTGATAATAGCATGCGATTTTGAACTTCGCGTTGTACCTAAGCCAACGCGTTGTCTGATATTCGTAACACAAGTTAGTACGGAATCAGGTCAACGATGTTGCATGAATATTATTATATAGAAGATTTATATTTTATTCAAAGTAAGTTGTAACGCGGGCAAAAATGTCATGTCAAGCACTAAGCGCTAATACTTTTGCACTTGTTTAGTTTCGTCGCGTTTATATCTACATATTTAGCTTTAATAACAGTTGTTCAACTAAATGTATACACCGTTATTTTTATCGTTTACATCCCGAAAACTTCATAATAGGTATGGTGAATGAAGTCTATTTAGCATGTTAGATAAACTAAATAAGCGAAAAATATTCTGGTGTTCCATACAAAATGGAATTTCCATTTAGTTTATCTAACGTGCTAAATGGACTTCATTCACGATACCAATTATGAGTTTTTCCGGATGTAAATAATAAAAAAAATAACGGTGTATAATCCGTGAAAATGTTTAGTGGGTCATAATTACTGCATCCTTATGAGTCATAAGGATGCGAAATAAGCAATAGCCAAGTTTGACCAATGTTTGGGAAACACTGTCATACGCTCACTGTTACCGATGAGGCCGATTCATATCTCTGTGCATTAGAGCATACTTTAGGAAACATCTGTGCATAAATAAGATTAGATCAAATACCTAACGCTATGGGAGCTTATGCTGATGTTAAGTAGGTTTTTCAAATTCATGTCCTAAAGTCTTAAATGGCGCGTATAAACTGCCGTTTGTCAACTTGGCGTGACTTACCTTTAAAAGATGATGTCTATTTTGACGGCATAAGACTGTGTAGTATAGAATGACATAGTTTTTTATATATGAGATAGTTGGCAGACAAGCAAACCTGATCCGGATCATCTGATGGTAAGCGATTGCCGCAGTCCATGGACACCCGCAACACCAGTGTAGTCACAAGCGTGCTAGCAATCTTAAACACCCTTTCCCATGGATATTATTCCGGTACCCTCACTCACGCAGCGAAACACAGCAGAGACACTGCTTTCGCCGATTTTCTGTGAGGCCGTGCGTATCACTCCAGTCCAGCCAGTCCATTTATGCCGAAGTGTGGCTCTCCCATGGTTAATTAGTAGATAGAGATTACGTAGTGCAGTGTACTAAACAAATTATATTGCTTCCAAAAATATAAGTGTAGATAATATTATACTACAAAGAGTTCATCGAAAATAGTTGACCTTTCTAAAATAAATCTTTCATACTTAGTATGGAACAAAATTATCAAAGTTTATTCGTAGAGAGTGAATTAAATAAATTTACATTGGGGAGGATATTTCTTAGAACCAGTTTGTTATTACTTAAGTATAGTATAACAAAACTGTACCTTTATATATATTTTACTTCAAGTGTAGATAACACTATTGTGCCCTATTTTAAGATTAGTAAAAGGTTGTATCTTTGCTCGACCTCCCGTGCCGAAGACCGTCCTAGACCGTCCCAAAGATTCCCGAATCGAACCCAGGACCCCGAGATCACGGCCTGGTACTTCGGCTATCCGCATTAGGCAAGCGTCATCACGCAAGCCTAATCCCATAATAGTAGCGATGACGTGATTTCTATGATGGAAGGCCTTTGCCCTGCAGTGCGGCAGTATATAGGCTGATACAATTTAATTTAATTTAATTTTACAATTTCATTTCCAATGATATGTAAACGTTAATCATGGTGTGTACACTTACCGAGGTGTCGTAAAAGGCGACTAAGGTAAAGCTGCTGGTATGATCATCAGCACCCAGAGAAGGAAAACTCTGCATTTATATCAAAACCCTCGCCAACCCGTCTGCCAAGCGTGGTGAGTATGGCAACTACCCCTCATGTGATTGAGGGAGGCCCGTGCTCCAGCAGTGGGGACTGAAATGGGCTGACGATGATGATGATGATGATGACACTTGTTTAGGAATAAGGTCTAGATAAGCTATTTTTAAAAGTACTATTTCAATAATTACTGTGACGTAAATCTGTAAGTGTACCTTAAATAAATAAATAAAATAGATACAAGACTTACTTTTAAAAGGTTGTAACAATAACTTAACACTTACGGTCGACAATTTTCGAAGCAACGTCAAAGCGCCATACATAACGTTGTGACACTTGCAAGATGCTTAATACCTATATTTTGCAATCACGTTACATCTGCCTGATTTACATTCACATAAAAACCTAACAGCACAAAGAAACTTCTCATTTTGCACTCCTAGCTCTTTAAGACAGCCTTGTAGCCGTGACGTAAGCTAGCCAACCACGATATCGTGACCTCTTTCGCTTTCAAGTCACTACATTGAAGCGAAAGATGCAGAGGTCTATATAAAATGGTAATTTTAATGATACAATCGAAGCAGCGATTGGAAGCAAAACAAGTAAAATATTTTTGTTATTATGTAAGTGGCGAGATACTGAATCGGCTCGTTAAAGCGTCGTCAGTTAAAACGGTGAATGGCGATAGGCTATCATTTAAGAAGGTGGCAGTCCATTACACCACGTCAGTGGATTAAAAGTTGTTCCTAGTTTGTGATTTCAACAAGTTGCTACGTAAAAAAGTAAAGTATCAGCCTATATACTGTCCCACTGCAGGGCAAAGGCCTCCATCATAGAAATCAAGTTATCGCTACTATGATGGGATTAGACTTAATCACCACGCTTGCCTAATGCGGATTGGTGATCACAAACACGAGCTATGTTCGAAAACCTCGAAACATACTTTTCGCTCGACCCGAGAATCGAATCCAGGACCCCAAGATCACGGCCCGGTACTTAAACCACTAGACCAACAGGTTGTTCTACGATTAAAATGCTACTGTAAAAAACATTGTTTTTGAACAATCAGAACGAAGAAAAAGAATGAGTTTCTATTATTTAACACAAGATTTAACACGACATTGTTTTTAACCCCCGACGCAAAAACTACGGGGTGTTATAAGTTTGACGTGTCTGTGTGTCTGTCTATGGCATCGTAGCTCCCAAACAAATGAACCGATTTTGATTTTGTTTTTTTTTTTGTTGGAAAAATCGATCCAAGATGGCCGGTGTCCCAAAGATTTGGATTTTATGTTTAAACACAACTCCCACAATATGGGTATCATATAAAAGGGCTTGAGTAGCAGAATATATGAACTGTGAAACATTTCAAATCCAAGATGGCCGCCGTCAGAAAATGACGAATAACCTATTTGTTGTTCCAACTGCCTCAATATAGGTATCAAATGAAAGAGCTTTCGTTGTGTCGGGGGGTTTTTTAAATTTTCAATTTTATATTCAAAGATACGATACGTATATCCATAAATATAACAGAGAGTCTTGTTTGTTACAATACGTTGATTTGCTGAATTCGTCATGTAATTTATGAGTACTAATAGATTATATAAAGGGCGTGCTAAGAGAGCACACCCAAACCTGAAACAATTTAGAAAACTAATGTTTTTACACTGCTAGCACTAATGCGTCAAACGAAAGGGTGTCGTGGTATAACACGAGGATGTTTTTGGAAAACTGTTCTTTCAGCAAGCTACCCCATTAAAGTGAAATTATTATTTACTTCGTATGCTTAATAAGATGCCTTTTAGGCAGGGATAATTTTGTATTTTAACCGCCCTAAAACATTGGAGTTTAACAAGACAACATCAAATCGACTCCAAATGTTTCGGGGAGATTTGTTGAAGTATACTCTGGCAATAAAGTTGTGAAAGTAAATGAAGGCGCCCTGCTTGTCATAAGGCATGAGCAACCCCATTGGTTATCATTCAAAGGAATCCGTTTAATCTCTCAAGAATGAATTTCGCGATCTAATTGACCAATTTGGTGTAGGCCTCCTTCAATCTTCTCCATTCCATTCGCTTACCATCAGGATATCCGTCGGCTCGTCTGCCAACTATATCATAAAAAAAAACTATTCTATTTTAGGCAGTTGAAGTCCAGTTGTGCCCGCTAATCTTTGCTATGTCATCTGGCCATTTCATTTGTGATCCTCCACTGTAGCATTTCCCTACACCACGAGTCTGTTGTTCGGGCTATATATCCCACCCATTGCCACTTGAGTTGCGCTACCCTTTTTGTCAGAGTATAGGTTTAATTTTGAATTCTCGTGTCATCCAGTCTACTGGAAACAGCTCTCCGAAGTCGTACGTCCGGCGTCAAGCGGCGGATGCGTCGACGAGCCGCTCTGTCCGTGCCCATCGGCGTTACGATCGCCCCACATCCCCACAATGATGACGCCCGAGGTGAGGAACAAAAACTGACTTTGTACCTTATAATTAATTGCCATAGAGACTAAATTATGGCTATCTTCAAAGTACTACGTATTGTTTAACTACTCTGCGGTGTACAGACACAGAGAATAAGAGACACCTACAGAAAATTCGGTGTTTTTGCGTCTTATCTTTCTCTATCATATCTCATCATCCTATAAAAACGGATTTTCACACCAATCATGAAAGAGTCTTGGAGCCCAATGGACAACATTTCATATTTTTAACATGTCCATATTGTTTTTTTATATGAAAGTAGACATAAAATGAACAGACCCATATTTTTTCTTTTTTCAAAATTTGTCCATTTTCATGCATAAAATAATTATTGAAATTCTTTTTATTCTAAATAGACGTAAGCGCCAAATGACGTCATCGGACGGCTGAATACAGCGATATTCCTTTGCTTATCCATTGTTTTAATAGAAAAAAGGTACTACTGTCAAAGGTAAATAATACTAGTGTCAACATTGTCAACGTCATTCATACATTCAACGTTGACAAGTTGTTTTTTTTTGACAGTTACATGTCATGAGTTTGGCATTACGTAAAATTTAAAACTATAATGTGCTAAGCAAAGAAATATTTTACATTCTGCCGTCCGATGACGTCATCTTACGTTTTTTAGTTTTTAATTTTTTTCTCAGTAAATAAGCAATTTAAAAAATGAATAAATATATATTCGAGCAGCGAAAAAGTAAACGAAGAATTGGTATTTTTAGTTTCAGAGCTTAGCAATTTTGAAATGTTGTCCATTGGAAAAAACATGGCAGATATCGCAAGAAAACCATTCAAATAACTAGGTTTTTGTAATATAAATCGATTTTCGCTAAATATCACAAGCACGTGAATGGGGCTCCTGTATTTTACGAAGTTTTATTGCCATGACAGGGCAGTAACTTAGGTACCCCGTTTTTTGGATTCCAAAGAATACAATATTACATAATATTTGCTTTGGAAGTACATTCTCCAGCTCAAATTTCATCTATGGTGGCCCATCTCGATGATAAGCTGAGTAGGTACGCGGTATAATTGGTATGAGTGACACCACCAGAAAAGGATTAGGGCTTAACGTAATTTCCGAAATGTATGTAGGGCTGTCACTGAGAATTTATTTACAGAAAATTCGGACACGGAAATGAAATTCGGGAGCTTTATTGTAACGACATAGCTTCTACGTAATGAGAACATTTTACTGATAGTCAATAATACTATTTCGGAAATACCGCTATCACGTAATAACTTCGAACGTTAAAGAAATATAATAACTGTACCAATTTATTTTCACTTTTTCTTCGTACTTAGGTACAGCAAATAGGCTTTGCGTGACCGATTCTACACAGATACTTTTTAGTTTTATCACAGTACTTAGATAGCCAGTAGTGCGATAAAAACGTTTCATAGCACGCCGTGCGCCAGAGACGATGTAAACAATAACTTAGTTGTGATTTTCGAAAAAACTAACTGAAAATATAATAAAAATAGTTTTTATTCAATCTTAAACTTAGTTCTTTACCTAATAGTCGACCCAAACAAGCCCTGCTGCCGCCTCGTTCTAATTTTGTTAAAAAGTTTATTAAAAAACAGGGACATAATTGCCCAAGGTAATGGATACAATGACATACATAATAAAAAATATACGCGTCGAATTAAGAACTATACGATTACTCCGTTTTTCGTCGGTTAGCATAATGTCGAAATTTTGCTCACTCAAGTTGGAGACCGAACACTGCGTTACGGCGAGCTCTCAACTAAGGTCTTGCTCACATTGAACGCCCGCTATCCATCCACGTGCTCCCATAAGTAGGTACACCAAACAGGCAAAGCATGCTAATGAATAGCAATAATTAAATAATTTGAAGTTATATCATTTTCGTAATTGCTAAAATCATCGATAGCATGAAATCGTGCGAAATCATAATAGCACAATAATTAATATTACCATAGAAATTGTATCAACATAGCAATACCACGTAGCATTCTATTTTTTGAAAAATAGCATGCTATACAACGATAAGCCATTTGGATCAGTTGTAGTGAATGCTGCCTATGGTGCAAGGGTTGCGGGTTCGATCCTCACACAGTACACACATTTGTGCGCATGAACATGTCTGTTTGTATTGGTCTTGGTGTTTCTATGTATTATAAGTATGTATTTACAAAAGAAAAGTATTAAATGTATATATTTATGATTCCGCTGTTGGTTCTGATATCCGTAACACATGTGCTTGAGCTACCTATCTCGGAGTCATATATCAATGCATGTGATGTTGTGAAATATTTATTTACTAATTTATTATAGAAAGTATCTAAAATAACCGATAATTGTCAACAATAACGTCCTCTGCCCTCTGCTTAGCATTGACTCTTGAGAGTGTATATTATTATGATCAGCTACTAGCTGTCTTCCCACTGTGGCTGTACCACAGTTTTGCTCACTCACATGCCTGTTATGATGAAGTTATTTCGTTATGTTAATGTCTCTATAATGGCGGTACATTGTTGAGTTGCCCGAAATATGTCCGATTTAAAGCAATAAGGCGAATAAAATGTGAGTTTAGAAGCAAATTATGATGTATTACCTCGCAAAGTACGTTCTAAGAGTGAAATGCTTAAGGGCATGATGTTGTTCTTTCTTTTTTCATTTCCTAATTTGACGTTGTCATCTAATATTTACTGTTAAATATAATGTTTGTTAATTTTACACGATTTACCAAATGTGACTTTAAAGATAACTGATTGACTGACCGGATGGCGCAATTGGTAGTGACCCTGCCTCTTACGCCAAAGGTCGTGGGTTCGATCCCCACCCTGGACAAACATTCGTGCGATGCACTCTTGTGTTTGTTAAGTGTCTGGGTGTAATATATGTATTTATGTATATATTTGTGTTCCTCTGTTGTCTGATATCTGTAACACAAGTGCTTAAGCTACTTAGTATGGAATCAGGTCAACGTATGAGATGTTGTGAGAATTATATTATTATATTGAAGTGGTCTATTTCACTTGAAGGTACTGTCTTTTCTTTCTATATCTTAGGTGTTACAAAAAAAAATATAGCGGACAAACGAGCAGACGGCATACCTGACGGTAAGTAATTTGTTCAAGTATTGTTTCCTTTTGCACACCTACAAATGTGACCGGAGGAGAAGAAGAACCTTTTTTCATTTTTTTATTTAGTTTTTATGTGATAGGTAGCAGACGAGCAGACGGTATCGCCTGATTGTAAGCTATTGCCACCGCCCATAGACACCCGCATAGACCTTCAAGAATAGTGTGTTTTTAAAAGGTCAGCAGCATGCACACCATAGTGACTATTAGTTTTAGTTCTCCGTGGACATCGGCAATCTCTTTCCATCAGGTGATACATCTTTATTTTCAGCCCCCTATGGCATAAAAATACTAATCCTTTCACTATTTTAAACAAAGCTTTGATACACATCTTAGCATGCTTTTGACCGTGGGAGAGCCACGCTTCGGCATGAATAGGCCGGCTTGACCGAAGTGATACCACGCCCTCACGGAAAACCGGCGTGAAGCAGCACTGTGCTGTGTTTCGCCGCATGAGAGGAAGAGCGGGGTTTTACTGATGTCGCGGGTGTCCATGGGCGGCAGCAATCGCTTACCATGATCCATCTGCTCGTTTGCCACCTGTAATATAAAAAAGCTTATTTTGGCTATCGGGCCCTTCTCCATAATTGAAAGTAGCCAAAAATTAGGTAGCGTTTTCCCTTTAATTCAATATCGATAGGCAATTGAAACTGCCAAATGTTAATTATAACTCATACCTACGAGTACATAATGTTTCTGTACCGGTAGTATAACGGAACTTGAATAGTGGAAGCCTACTAGTATTTTTATCTCATCCGCCTAAACTTGTCCTTAGATTACCGGTAATCACAACTAGGTAGACTAGTGATGTTTCTGAATGATTGGTTTATTGATAACAGTTCACTTAACAAGCAAATTATTATCACTCATAAGAAAGAGTGAGTATCGGAACGAGCGATGAGATCTTTTAGTTCTTTAGGTTAGGTTTTTTACGTGTTAGGTGGCAAATAGATCATCAGATAATAAGCGATTGCCGCCGCCCATAAACACGCGCGATACCGGTGGAGTCATAAGTGCGCTGCCAACCTTAAACGGCCCTTTCCTCCGGATCGGGCCTCCGGTACTCTCACTGACACAGCGAAACACAGCACAGTGCTGCTTCACACCAGATTTCTGTTAGGCCGTGGTATCACTCTGATCGAGTCGGCTCATTCATGCCGAAGCGGGCTCTCCCACGGTCTAATCAAAAGGTTGCTGCTTGAGTGACAAAGAATAAAATGATATATATCTAGTAATGATGATAAAGCAACTGTAACTAGACAGTTACTCGCCCAATTCAGAGACTTAAATCATAATCGGATTCTCACTCTGGAAAAACATTATTTTTATATTGAGTGAACTGTTTTGCTCAAGTCTACAGCTAGGCATGTCCGTGACTTTGCTAGCATTGAAAACAATTTGTTCTGAAGTTTTTACTGTGGAGTAGAACGGCCAATTGAAGTTCCTTTTGAACAATTTAATTGGCCAGGAAATGTCTAATTTATAAATGCTTGCATCAAATTTCTGGACGTCGGAACTCACGTTTTGCTTAGAAGTAAAAACTTCTGCGTTTAATCTCGTTAATCTACTTGATAATCAAAATTACTGTGAATTAAATGTTTGGTTGGCTTATTTCATTATAGGTATATATAATAAAAATGAAATAAAAATTAGAACTGCTAACCCCGAACTAATCGAGCCGATAGTAATTATTTATAAGATTTTAAGAGGCTTTAGAATAGTTATTTGCCGGATTTCTACCATGTACCTTATTTTCGAGTTTCGGATATTTCGGCCTGTAACTGCAAATAACTAGGTATTCTAATGTTAGGGACCACGAAAGTTTAAAAAAATATATTTTAAGAGGCTGTTTTAATATTTGTGTTGTGAAAACTTTGTGTGTTTGTATTTGTTATGTGTGTGTATTATGTCTGGGTGTGTTAGTCTGGATCATGAATTTGAGTATACCTTAGTAGGTAAAAGTATAAAGTATCAGCCTATAAACTGTCCAACTGCAGGACAAAGGCCTCCAACATATCAAGTTATCGCTACTGTGATGGGATTAGGTTTAATCACCACGCTTGCCAAATGCGGATTGGTGATAACAAACCCGAGCTATGTTCGAAAAATTCGAACCATACTTGTAGCTCGACCCGGAAATCGAACCCACGACCCGGTACTTAAACCACTAGACCAGTAGGGCGTTAAATTAGAAGTACGTAATAGCTCGAATGGAATGATACCACGGCCTTACAGAAAACCGGCGTAAAGCAGCACTGTGCACTGCCAACCTCACTCACGCACTTTCGCTGCGTGAGTGAGGTTGGCAGTGCACATGTAACTTCTCTGGTGTCGCGGGTGCCCATGGGCGGCGGCAATCGCTTACCATGAGGTGATCCGTCTGCTCGTCTGCCACCTATTACATAAAAAAAACTTTGTGCCTAGGTCGATGGTATGCTGTCTTATATTTTTTTATCTCATTTTCATTATCATCATTTTGGTCAAGATACGCCCATATTGTTGGATACAGACTTCCTCCAAGTTTCTCCAAACTGATCAGTCCTGTCTGCGTCGCCACATCCAAGGGATTTTTGCGATCACCACTATGTCGGTTGGCCTTGTAGGGGCCTACCACGATTGCGACTACCTAAGCTCGAGATCGTCTTTTTTTGACGTTGGGGAATACCTCCTTATGCATACCCTCCTGCCGGATGTCAGGCGGATTATGTCGGGCTCTTTTGCATACCGACTAATCCCTAGCAACGCTCCCTCATCGCCATTGTGGGGAGAGAACTTGAGGGTTGAAGAACCTTATTTCACGTCCTCGTAATGTACAGGTACCACCTTTAGGGACTAGTCTGCTTTGGTTTACCTCATATTTCGCTTTTAATTTGCTTCAATTTTAATTTGACAACCCGATTGGAACAGTTGTAGTGAACGCTGCCTCTGATATAAGGGTTGCGGGTTCGATCCCTGCACAGTACAAACATTTGTATGCATGAACATGTTTTTTTGTATTGGTCTGGGTGTTAGCTATGTATTATAAGTATGTATTTACAAAAGAAAAGTATTATATGTATATATTTGTAATCCCACTGTTGATTCTGAAATCCGTAACACAGGTGCTTGAGCTACCTATCTCGGAGACAAATCAATGTATGTGATGTTGTGAAATATTTATTTTAAAAAAATCTGTTTTGTATTGCATTAGATGATTAGACTGTATGACTTGGTATGAAGATAATAAACCATTGTATAAAAAGTTGGGGATTAAAAAGAGTAACTGGCGAGTTTCTTGCCGGATCTTCAGAAACAACTCTCAGAGCCGGTGGTAGAATCGCATTATGTTTATTTATTTCTTAATATATTTTATGTATCGGCTTATATATGTAACTACAGAGTGAAATATGATTACATGAGATTGAATACTTCATGTTAACTTACGATATCTTATTTGCAATAATTATACAAAAATATTTACATTTCACAACAACAACACAACATCACATTACATTGATCTAACTCTGAGATAGGTAGTTCAAGCACCTGTGTTACGGATATCAGAATCAACAGTGTGATTACAAATATATACATATAATACTTTTCTTTTTGTAAATACATACTCATAATACATAGGAAACACCCAGACCAATACAAACAAACGTGTTCATGCACACAAATGTTTGTACTGTGCGGGGATCGAACCCGCAACCCTTGGACCAAAGGCAGCGTTCACTACCACTGTTCCAAACGGGTCGTCAAACATTTAAGGTTATCTATATAAATCCTATTTGTTCTGTCTTTTGTTCTGGTCTTTTGTTCCAAAAGATGTTAATGTATGACGATTTGAAAGCCTATGCAAATAAAAAATCCTTTGACTTTGCCCTGCCTACTGCTACTTGAGACTTGAAATTCTTGCACTATATCTGTTACCTTGGTTTCAGTTTCTTGCGGATTTATTTATTTATATTCAGTTAATTGTCTGACCGTAATACATTTACTCATAAATCAATCTGGTTCGGTTATGTCATTGTAATCACAGTAGGACTACGTTCGCACTTTGTTTAGCACGTTGCAATGCTTTATCGGCGCTTGCGCAAACCGTTGTGTAAGACAAATATGTTTAAGAGCATATCGTATGGAAACTGCATTTCCTGTACAGACTACCTAGTTCCACGAGAAAGCAACTATAGTATTATTTGATTTATACTTAACTATGCCAATTTCATACCGCATAACTTTTGACGTGGTTTTTTATAATTTTTTGATATTTTACAATAGATACAACTCATTAAAAAACCTTAACTTATTTAAAAAATGGCTGATTGATGGCTGTTTTTATGTTGAAGGAGCATTTCGGGACAAATAACATTAATATATTTTTTTACCATTTGAAATTAAAATAAATTGACATTATCTTGACCATATATTAAATTTTGACATTAAATTACTTCAAATGAAATACAATCCATTTCCTTATACTATTAATTAATTGGTATTGAAATCTATGTCCAATGTGTTTTATTAAAATCAATTTCATAAATGATGTATGGCTATTGTATGACTACAGGTAATTGTGTGAACTATGATATTTGTAAGATCTGTATTTTTTTATATCACCAACATTTGTAATACAAAAGTTTTTATTTACTTAAGGAGATGGGTGGGGCACACTAGCGACGCCAATCGATTTTAATTTTTAGCTATTAAACCGGATCTATTTTAAACAATTTCGGGGTTACAACCTCTCGGCAAACACTTATACTATTTATTAAATAACTATGCACAAGTGTTGGGTCCGTTTTTGTACGCGAAAAATTTATTCAGTGGCCGCTTTTGACCTGAATCAATTTTTCGCGTACGCGTTGGACCCAACATTTGTGCATGGTTATTTAATATAAAAGCTTGTAAAATAGTATAAGTGTTTGCCGAGACGTTATAACATCGAAATTGTTTAAAATAGATCCGGTTTAGTAGCTAAATATTAAAACCGATTGGCGCCGCTAGTGTGCCCTACCCGTCCTTAGTGCTTACTTACTAAACAGACACATTCGTATGGTGTAGGTACAATTTTGGCGCTCTTATCGCTTTTACGTGTGGCTTGACATCGTAAAGGATGACTTGCGTGCCACAATGGATGCACAAGATTGGGCGTAGTGGAGGAGTCGAAACAGGAAAGAGGACCCCGGGCTCCGAAGCGACAGCCTAGGACGCAACTGGTAGATAAACATTTCTACCATACCTTCAAGCAAAGAAGAACATCAGATAGTAACGAGTAGAATAAATATTTTACAACATCACATACATTGATCTGACTCCGAGATAGGTAGCTCAAGCACCTGTTTTACATGCACAAGATCGGGCGTAGTGGAGGAGTCGTAGCAGGAAAGAGGACCCCGGGCTCCGAAGCGACAGCCTAGGATGCAACTGGGACAAAACCATAAGATGATGATGATTATCGCTAATAAGCATTTCTGCCATACCTTCAAGCAAAGAAGAACATCAGATAGTAACGAGTAGAATAAATATTTCACACCATCACATACATTGATCTGACTCCGAGATAGGTAGCTCAAGCACCTGTATTATAGATATCAGAACCAACAGTGGGATTACTTTCTTTTTGTAAATATATACTTATAATACATAGAGAACACAAAGACCAATACAAACAGAAATGTTCATGCCCACAAATGTTTATACTGTGCGGGGATCGAATCCGCAACCTTGTACCAAAGGCAGCGTTCACTACCACTGTTCCAGACGGGTCGTCAAAATAAGAAGGAGACGTCTAGTATAGAAGGTATGTATGAAAGTAGGTGTGTGGTATAAGTTTTCTGCTATTCAGATGGACACGTGTACAATAATATTATCAGAAATCATTAAAATGTAGGTTGTAGTTATGTGGCAATATGTAGGTACTAATAACTTACTCAAAATATTTTACAAATGATTCTTCTACTATTGATATTTAAGAAACTATAACTTACCATTGTTTTATGTGATAGGTGGCACACCAGGTGGCCTATAGACACCCGCGATATCAGTGGAGTCACAAGTGCGCTGCCAACCTTTAAAGCCCCCTTTCCTCGGATTGGGACTCCGGTACCCTCACTCACGCAGCGAAACACAGCACAGTGCTGCTTCACGCCGGTTTTATGTGGTATCACTCCGGTCGAGTCGACCCATTCATGCCGAAGCGTGGCTGTCCTACGGTCAAATCAAAAGGTTGCTGCTTAAGTGACAAATAATAAAATTATATATATCTAGTAGTGATCCACACAGTCAAAAATTTTCTTGTTGAAAATTCCGTATGAATCCCTTTGAGAGCGATTAGTTGAATGTGGAGTGAAATAACCATAATACATGAACAGATCGTTAGGATTTGAAGGAATGTATTTTATGGCAACCTGCAAGTAAGTACCTAATGGTTGTTACGCAAGGTCTTTTCCATCCCAGCGTAGAGGGTTATTATTTCGAGTGCCGATTGACACGTAACATCCGCTGGTGACTTGCTCACATGCCTGAGCGCAGGGTTACTCAAACTTTTACCTAGTTAGCGAACGTATGTGTATACCTATGTAATGTAGTAAAGTATCAGTCTTCTTTAGCTATGTTTCAAATGTTCGATTCCGAATTTTCAAAATTGGATTCCCGAATCGAATCAGTACCTATGTAATGGGGCACAGTATTTAGCTGGCAAAATCGCTTGCGTTATGCGTGAGCGCAGGAATTACTTCGCGCATCGCGCTACGTGTGTTTTTAGTTGCTGACGGAATCTTTCCACTAATCCATTAGAGATGGATGGTAAGCAGTGGTCCTGCTGTGCTGAAAACCGGTAGACTTTGCCAATGCATTAAGCGATTATGACCTATCGCTGCCACATTGCTAAAGTACTTGACCGTACATACGGATCAGCAAGGATGGAAAATGGCAGTAGTCTAGCCAAACTAGCCGTAGATCTGACAGGCATTTTGGGGTAAACGAGTTCTGGAGTGGGGTCACGTCTTTTTATTACCTCACTCTCATATTTTGATGGGACACCAGTATGACACGATTGAAGCGGAATCAGGACTAACGGTTTAAAATGCAGCAACAACAGGCTTAACTTCCGAGGCACGAGGGTCTGTAGGAATGAGATCGCCAACTTTCAGTGCTGACACAGATAATTTCTTAACAGGAAAAAAACAGCTATAAATTATGACACGATCCGGTAATGGAACCCGTGATCCCAGCACAGCCGTCGATTTAATTGCGACCTAATACTAGCCACTGCGATCTTCACCAGATCGTCGGTCCACCTTGTAGGAGGCCTGCCACGGCTGCGAATTCCTGTACGTGGCCTCCACCCAATCGGGGAATCCATTGGATGCGGGCGGCACAGGACCAATCTGTGTGGAGAACATTGGGGGAGGCCTATGTTCAGCAGTGGACGTCTATTGGCTGAAATGATGATGATGATGACTAGCCACTGTGGTATCGAGGCAGTCAAATAAATTGAAACAAAATACAGACTTGTTTAGCGTGATTTAAATGAATGGTGTGGAATATAGTGATTAAAGTCTTTGAATGAATGAATGAATGAAAACTTTATTTGGCACAATACAAAACAAGGAAACTTAATTAGAAACATAACCTAGACATAAATCATTAACAAAAAGTAGGACAACATTATCCCTGTATGCGCCAAAGAGGCGGCCGCTCAGCATTAGTCGGTGCTGATCAACCAACCCCGACGCTGGTTTTCAGCGACTACCATAACATTATTGCGCATCTGTTCCATATCTATGCAACAGTCGCTTGCATAAAATTTCGATTGAGATAGCAAAGAAGAAATAAATAATAATCTTTGGATAATTATTATGTTTTCTATACATGAGAAGTCGGGATAGATTTCCAATTTAGATAAATTCAGGTATGCTTTCTTACCATTTAGCCGTTATTGTTTTTTTTAAGATCTCCTCCTGCCAAAGGCAAGACGTTGTCCCCATTTTGAGAAGCACTGACATAGCGTGATGGAAAGCGTTTGCAGTTTTATTTCGATTTTATTAACTATCCCGCTGAGGTCATAAGTTCCTTATTGTATGTACGATTGGTTTTCGTTTTTGTTGTATTTTATTTATACACACACGTTGTATATGTCACCGGAAAATAACAAGACCCGTAAGTTTATCAATTTACTAGGAAGTTTATCAACTTTCGTAGGATTCTAAACGGGAGATAAATTGTATTTTTTACGTCCACATTTTCGTACATTGATAAACTTACTGAACTCACTCGTAAAATAATAAGTAAGCAATATCCAAACGCTACGCGCGATCTGATTGGCATTGCCACTATGAACATTGATCAATCAGAGAGCAGTGTGTTATTTTACGTATTTCAAAGATTCGTTTATTTAAAAGAGTTTCAGTGATTGGTCGAACCATAAAATTTTACGAATAGATATCCGTTACTTTATAAATTTACCGCGTGACGTCGGAAATTGATTAATTTACGAAAGTGTGGACGTAAAATTATACAATTTATCTCCTGTTTACAATTCTACGAAAGTTTATAAACTTCCTAGTAAATTGATAAAATTACGGATCTTGTTATTTTCCGGTGACATATACACATGTTTTTGGGACTTTAAATAATGTGATTTGTTAATTTTAATGCTTTGTTGTTCTGTTTGGTGTGCCGATAAATAAATGGTCCGGGCCGCCACTACACGTCTAGTTACCTCATCGAGTAAAATCACCAAAGCCACAAAAGCAAAAATGCCACAGCTAAGATTGCGAGAATTGACGTTTGCTAATTAAATTAGATATCTTGAAGCTAATAGCACCGTGATTGTACACTGTGACACCGTTGATCGTGACTAAATTCTTCGTAGTCTTAGCATGGCGTTGATATCTTTTGTACGACGTTCAATGCAGTACTTTGTAGCAGAGAAATTTAATTAATTAATGTTCATAATTATAATTTTAGAATGGATCTTTTTATCACATGGTTGATGGTGAAAGTCCGTACAAAGAGGTTTGAATCCTGTTTCCTTATTCGTACTACGAAATAGTGGAATCAGCTGCCTGAGGTGTTCCCTAGAGGCTACAATTTGGGGTTTTCAAAGCGTGAGTGAATAGGTATCTTTTAGGTAATTGTGCTACATCTTAGACCATATTGTCACTTACCATCAGGTGAAATATGGTCTAACGCTTAACTATCTACAGTAAAAAAAAAATTAGAACATAACCAAAAAATGTTTCTGCTTTGCTGTAAATTGTAGAAGCAGCTAATGCTGAGGTCGGGAACTGATTGACCACACACTATCCACATCTCTTTGTCCCTCTTCTGTGTAAAATTTGTTGTTTTAAACCATGTACCAACTGTATATGTTTGTTTCCTGTGTATTGTGATGGTCAATAAATGTATTTTCTTTCTTCTTTCTTTCTTTCTAAAGAAATAAAAAATTTAATTAAAATCTGATTATTAAAAGTGTTCATAATTATAATTTAAACATATTTTTAAAAAATTTAAAAAAATTGTTTGTATTTTAGAAGATAGAAAAAAGAAGAAATGGTTGAGGTTTATAATTTTGCCATACTCACCACGCTTGGCAGACGGGTTGGCGAGGTTTATAAATACTTATTAGCAAAGTACTTCAGGACTATAGCTTAAGACGTCTCCTAGCACACCCAGACCCGAGTAACTTTGCCTAACCTCACAGGGAATGAACACGGGTCTTTCCTTTGAGAACGACACCATAGTACCATAGCTTCTGCGCCATCGAGTTGGGCCATAATTAAGCAAATGACAGGAGATTACGTTGACCCCATGCTTTCCTTATGGAGATTGGATAACATCCATCCATAAATCGTTAACTGTACTTTCCTATGTAAGAAGTATAATGCCATTAAAATTATAGACTACGGGCGGAATATGAGATAACGCGCCTAATGATGGGAAGCGTCAACCAAATGAAAGTTGTTTACGTGAAATTGTGCAAAACAAAGACTTTCATTAACCGCATAAAACATTACACCAGATTACAAACAGATATATTTGAATGCGATGGGAGGCACTTACTTACTATGCTCAGCGATCCAAGATAGGTCTTGGCCTCTGACGTCATATTTCGCCATCCTAAGATTTTTTTTATGCTAGAGGCAGACAAACGAGTAAACGAGTCACCTGATGGAAAGTAATCAACGCCGCCCATGAACATCCACGAAATCAGAGAGGTCGCTAATATGTTACCGGCCTTTTTAAAATAGAGCTCTTCTCTTGAAGGTCCCTAAGTCGTAGCCGTCTGGAAACACTCCTGCAGCCAAACCGTTTCACAAAACTGAGGTTCGTGATAGAAAGTTCCGCGAGAAACGCTCAGTATTAAACCGCCATCCATCGAGATGATGAGGATGGAATGACAATCGCTTGCGAGTTGTTCGATGTAGGAATTCAGAATTACTGCAGAGAGTAGATCAAACAGTTCCTCTGAGCACTCCTCATGATAGATGCGGTATTGAATGCTGAGGAAAGCTATGTCCCACCGCAGTGCTAGAGGATTAAGTCGACTAGAGAGAGTCAAGTCACCGACAATTCGAGCAGCTCTACGTTGTACGCGGTCAAACGGAAGAAGTTGGTACTGAGGTGCACCAGCCCAATGATGGGAGCAGTAGCAGCATTTATTTATTTAAACTTTTGCACAAATTTTGATACAATAAGGCGAACTTAATGCCAAGAAGCATTCTTTACCAGTCAACCTTTGGGTCATGCAGAAAGTGCAGTGGTGCGGCGAAAAGAAAATTTGTAGTTACTAGTAAGGAGAAAAAAAAAGACTAATATTAAATAACTACATTATATACATACCTACATATATAAATATATTTAAATAAATATATTATTAATAAGTACATTATATATAAATACAATCATCATCGTCAGCCCATTTAAGTCCCCACTGCTGGGGCACGGGCCTCCCTCAATCACATGAGGGGTAATTGCCATACTCACCACGCTTGGCAGACGGGTTGGCGAGGGTTTAGATATAAATGCAGAGTTTTCCTTCTCTGGGTGCTGATGATCATGCCAGCAGCTTTACCTAAGTCGCCTTTTACGACACCTCGGTAAGAGTGAGGGTGGTCTATTCTACTCTGCCGGGGACCACACGGCCATAAATAAATATATAAATATAAATACAATATATGATGCTAACTAAAAACAAAAAAAAAAGTAAAATACATAGGAAAAAAATATTACATATAATATGTTATTTATATAGCGCACCCTTAGTAAAATATTTATTTATTTATTTATTTAATATTGCACAATGTACATATGACACTTACAAAGATAGGTTCTTAGGGCTATGTATGTACATGACCCTGTTAAGTAGGGTATTGCAACATAATTAAAATAATCTTAAAACTATCTTAATCTTAACTTAATAATTACGTATTAGATCTGGGATGTTTTGTCATTTAGAAACTCATCCACTGAATAATAGCATTTTTTAATAAAAATAATTTCAGGTGCTTACAGAATAACTGGTCTTTTTCTTGACGTTTGATACAATCTGGTAACTTGTTATATATTATTATTGATCTATAATAGGGGCTATTTTTGAAAATTGTTAACTTAGGTTCTGGAAGCAATAATTTAGTATTACGACGGGCACTGGTTGTGTAATTAAAGTATGATATGTGTTTTCTGACAAATGTTACAATCTCTAGGATATAGAGTGATGGTAAAGATAATATATTTCTTTGTATAAAGTGTGGTCTGCAACTGTCTCTTCTCTTAAGGTTGTAAATTATTCTTAAACACTTCTTCTGCATCACGAATAGGTCATGTGCGTCTGTACTATGGCCCCAGAGGAGAACACCGTACTTCAGCCAAGCGTATGCGTAGGCATAGTATGCTGAAAGTGCACATTCTGTGCGTGTGTTTTTCTTTAGTAAGCTGAGGGCGTAAGTGAATTGAGATATTTTTGACTTTATTTTTGCTACGTGTTCCTTCCAATTTAAGTTCGAATCAATCAATAGTCCGAGCAAAGTACAGCTATTTACCTCTTTTATATCTAGTTCTTTTAGTATTGGGTCAAGGTTTAGGGACTGTTTCTGGTGAGGGTGGAATTGTATTATTTTGGTTTTTTTCATGTTAATTTCTAGCTGATGTTCTGTGAGCCATATTTTTATATTCTGAAAAGTGTTTACTATATGGTTATAGTTGTTTCCATCCTTACATTTAAATAATAGTGATATGTCATCAGCAAATAGGAGGCAATACGAGTTTAGAATTTTGGGCAAATCATTAATATAGATTAAGAACAAAATACAACCAAGGACACTCCCTTGTGGTATTGACCAGTTGGTTGTAATCTGTTCCGACTGAATATTTTGTGTTTTCCCTGTATGTTGGTTAACATGTGTAATTTCCGTTATCTGCTTTCTGTTTGCTAAGTATGATCTGAGCCAAGCATATGCTGCTCCCCTTATTCCTACCTGTTTTAATTTTTCCAGTAATATGGAATGTGATATTTTGTCGTATGCTTTAGATAGATCCAGAAGGAGTCCTACTGCATAGTTTTTGTCTCTAATGTAGTTTAAAGTTTCTTGTATATAATGATATAAAGCTAAAGTGGTATCGCGATTTTTCCTGAACCCGTACTGATTTTCATCTAGTATCATATATTTTTCTAAAAATTTTGCGATTCTGTTCGCCATCGCCTTTTCAAAAACTTTTGATATTGCAGGCAGTATAGCGATAGGTCTATATTGAGAGGGATCATCAGGTTTTCCACCCTTTTTGGGGATAGGCCTTATTTTAGCCAATTTTAATCTATCGGGAAATATATTTTCTTCGAATGATTGGTTTACAAGTTCTGTTAATGGTGGGGTTAGTTCTTTGACACACTTTTTGATCAGGCTTGGGGGAATATTATCTACACCACAGGTATGTTTATTAGGTAGCCTGTTTATTATCTGGTGTATTTCTTGTTCTGTTACAGGTTCAATATAAATGGAGTTAACCGATGATTTCAGTCTTGGATTTTGGGTAGGATTGTAGTTTGGGTCGGGGATGAAGTTCTTTGTATGTGACTTGGATGGATCACCTATCGCAGCGAAATTTTGGTTAAAAGTGTTAGCAATTATATTAGGACAATCAATGATACCGACCTAACTCAAAATTATATAGTTATAATATAGATGCTTAGTGAAAATAGTATCGGCTATAATCCTGGAATGAAAGGTCATCTTACAACAATTTTGAGTTAAGTAAATAGGTACACTCACATATGAACACGAGACGAAATTTGAGGTGCGTTATTTACTCAAGACTACTCAAGAATAAATTGCAAAGAATTGCTATAAAAATATCAAAAATTTTGAGTTAGGTCGGTATTTTACTAAGGGTGCGATATATATAAGCAATTAAGTCATGCGGAAAGATTAGATGTCAAAAAATGCTCACGAACCCTTTTCTTGAATGAGTGCCTATTCAGTGAGGTTTTGATATTAATAGGCAGTAATGTACAGCATATGGAATATGGAGCCAAACTTGTGCCTCATAAAGTTGTAACCAATGAGCTGGTGTGAAATACCGCCCCGCTCTATTAAGTACACCAAGTTTCTTTGAATTATTTATCTATTTTAGCTTTGTCTTCCAGATGACCGCGAAGCTGGACATCGCTCGAAATGTAGACCCCAAGGATCCTGATAGAAAACTTGACATCAAGGGGAGTGCCCTGAAAACTGATTGGCACTTCAAAAGGACGTCTTTTAGCGGTTAACGCGCACACTTGTGTCTTGGAGGGACTAAAACGGACGGAATTAGCACATACCGAAAGCAATGGCAGATTAGAGGAAAATAACGTACGAAATGGTGGTTAAGCATGCACGTTTTTCAAGTTTATGTGCGTATTTTCTTCCATTTTGGCTTGGTGGTGAGGGAAAAAAATCGTGAGGAAATCTGCACGTTTTAGATAGTTTCGAAAACATTATATCGGCAGGTAATATGTGTTTTTGTTAATAAGAGCCAATAGGCGATTTTTATTATTTTAATATGAAATCTAGGCATCATATCTATAATAGCGATCCATATATCTTTTAGAAACGAAGAGCACAAGAGGATTCGTTATTTCTATTTTTTTTTGTGATAGGTGGCAAAAGTGCAAACGGATCACCTGACTAATTTAGTTTTGTTTTATGAAGGAGGCTATCGAGCCACTCGATACGTGATGATCACCACCTTTCATTGACATCCTCTAAAGTTATTTGATTGCAAATGCATTGCCGGCCTTGCACAAAGATGTACCTCGATTTGCTTCGACAATAATAGTCAAAATCAGAGCTATTATTACATTTTTACGAACATCGAATACAACCTTGGCATTATCTTCTACCATCAAACAAGATTTACTTTAAGACTTACAGTTGACATTCGTTGCGGATCATATTACAAACATAAATATGTCTATTTGGTGTATTGTAACATGAATCTGTGTTTTAGGCTCGATTCGACCAATCTTCCATGGACAATTTATGGTATGACGTCAGATTTACATAGAATGACAGGGCTATACCATAGGTTTAGTATCGGAATAACAATGGTCGAATCAGTCCTTAATCTAAATAAACTTTACTAATCTGGTATATACTCCGACCCCGTGCCTCAAAAAGCTTTCGTCTTATCCCTCAGAGGTTAAGTAAAGTATGTGTAATTACATGCATAATATACATAGTTATACATTAACATTTCTCATGTTTGACGATTTGTAAGAGCTCTGTACAAACCTATGAAAATAAAGTACCTATTTTTGAATTTTGAATAGTTAGTTACAGTATCCTCCTCTAGTCGTTTTCCTCATTACTGAGGGTCGCGATTCCTTCCGTGGGTGGCCAGTTTGCTCTTTATAATAGACCTCCATCTATGTCTGTCTTTTGCAAACTTGACAGTATAGCGTTTTCGAAATAATTGTCTGCACGTTCGTCGGTCGCTCTGACGGTTTGTAAATTCACTGGTTCCGAGTTCTTAATGCAAATACATTACAAGAGCCTAGATACCGAACACACTGCTAAACCCGATACTTATCAAGTGACAGGTGCCGTACCATTGTACTTGTATCAGGTCATTGGCCCATACACTGTAGGCATCCTACATTTTGTAGTTTACGAATGAACTAGTCATGCCTAGATAGCAACTATGTAGAACAGTTACATTTTATCTAACTCGGACACCAAAAAGAGAATTTTCTATTTATTTCAATTGCCAATGAATATATTAATCTAATATCCTAATTAACGAAACGAAGTATGATTTTAAACAGATGCGAGTAAAAGTTCACTTCCTTAAGTTAGTTCAATCGAAAAGTACACAGGATTTGGGGTAACTAGAATCGATTCCTAGAAAATTGTCATTTCAAATCGGTTTTCTTGAATTACTCATAGCTATAGAAATTCACAATTTTCCACTTATTTATGACTCTATCTGCCACACTCAGAGTCGTTGATTAACTTAGTTGGCTACTTAAGAAAACATATTGACACTTATTTTGATACGCATAAAGACTACCGATACTAAAGTTAATGAACATTAGCTTAAATGACGTCTCTGAGTGCGGCCTTTAGTGTATTAAAACTATAAATTTCATCAGATTTTATTGTAAACAAAATACACGTGTACACATTACCTCTATGAAGGTCGATTAATGATTACATGTAACTTATCAATGAAACACTTTAAGTCATAACAGGAAAATTAGTCTACGTACGTAGTACTCGTAGTATAAACTTATTCCCAAAAGGCGAAGCTGTAAATTTTCCCTCAGCCTAAAGCGCTGGGTAAACATTTCCAACAGTTGCCATGCAACTGGCTGCGAACGCGTTGCGAAACGGGCGGCCGCTCGGCGAAGGTGAAGGCGCGCCAGTAGTAGGTACGAGAGAGCGGCGCACGACGCACGCGCGAGACTCCGCGACGCGCAACCCGCACGCAACGCAGGCGCATATCGCGCAAACCTAACAGTGCAAAAAATACAAAAAAAAAATAACTTTGTGTTGTGCCAGTGTTCGACTGTTGTGGATATTGTGAGATATATTCTCGTTATTTGACACACATATGACGTGAATAACGGTGCGGGATCCGACGGTTGATCGACTCGCTAAAATCAAAGTGTCAGTGTTTCTTGTGTTCAGGAATTTTAACGGACTTGCCTAAGCAGAGGTAAGAGCGGATGTTTACAGTTATGCTTATTGTATAATTCTGGTGGCGGAGAAAGCAGTATTCGAATCTCATTTGATTATCGGAAGCATGCAGATAACGATGACTTAACGGATATTTTTTATAGAACAAACTCTACGTTAATTATATGGCTAGTTGCAAATTATGAACAAGTCAGTTAGAATATGCTTAGTAATAAACAACTCATTCGTTAAAAGTGGCTCGTAAATCACAGCAGAAAAGTTTGATGTTTGATAGCTTTACTGTTGATGGAAGTATTTTTTTATCTCTACCTAAATGGAAACTAGCCAGAAAATAACAATGAAAAAGTTAAAACAAGTTTGTGACCGCACGAAGACACAGACAGTAAAAAGGATTAAATTTACACAGGCATTCATAATTCATAGGAGTATCTATGAATATTCAAACTATACAGTTTGAAACGTTAAATTTTGAAGTCACTAATGAAAACGCCGGGGAAACCGTGTAGGAACGGGTTTGCGTCCAGAATAAACAATGCGCTCAGGTGAAAAGGTCTCTGACTCATCTGCGTACAGTCCTCGTGTCCTGAGCTTCTGTTTAGAATAAATTTACTTTTAAAACGAGTCTTGAACTTCTTTTTACCATACAGTAAACGAATATTGATTCAATACTCCAAAAGCTATTTGTTTATTCCCGCCGCATCCGTCGGTTGGTCGAAAGGAAAACCGAACTACATATTGATAAGACTACATATAAACACAGGTGCGTTAAACTTAAGTTCGGTTGGCCGACGATTTCATGTCTGCATTTTGTTTTTCAAGTTGCAAAGAAAGTCCGAAACTGCATTTATATTTACGTAACCCTTAATTAAATACGAGTAGTAGCAGAGAGAATAAAATTGCCGGTTCACTAGCGGCAAATGCGAAACCAATTGAAAATGACATTTCGAAAGTTGCAGTAATGCAAAAGTCAATAGCACAGCTCCAAAACAATAGTCAGGTGAATAAAATTAGTATGGCAATAGTGTTATAGGTTTTATTACTTTTTGGTTAGAAACAGCGTTGTGCAAAACTGCGCAATCGGCTGTGGTGACAGCGTGTGACGCCATCGACATCATGAAACAAGTTACAACTTACAAGCAACAGTATTAGTTATTATCACCGCAATCATTTATCTTACGGGCTCACCGCAAGCGCGAACGGGATAGACACAGAATATTGAGAAAGATAAAGTAGAAAGGCACGTTTTTGTTGCATTCGTTTGCTATGTTGACGTATATTGATGATGCGTGCAATAAAAGCAAGTTTTCGTTATCAAGTACTTTCTTTTGCTACCGGTTGCACTCCCGTGTTTTATCATTTGAAACTTTGGCGGTCGTTACAGGTTCTTCGAGGTTTTTTCGCTGCTCAAGTTTCTCTCCAGTTTACCTACTGTATCTCTTGTGATATTTATCTTCTCTTATTTTCAACATGAATAGTAACCTTATTATCATGTTCACAAATTTCTTTTTCACGATTTTTATCACGTATATCACAAACATAGGCGTTAAACAGATGTTAACTATCTACTTGAAGAATTTTATTAAATAAACTTTGTTAATGTTGACAAAGGTCCTGTTCGAGCCGCCCTTGCATGTCTATGCATCTCTTCCATATCCCTCCCCGAGCACTAAACAATGGCTTCTATCTCTCTCTACGAGTACAAACTCGTCAGTTATCATAACAAAGGCGACAGTTTATGAAAGTGCAAACACAGAGGTTGTAAAAGCTCCCAACACATGATAAGAGTTTAAAACATGTGAGTTTGTGGAGGTTGGCCTTGGATTTTTTATTGTTTGTTGGGTGGTACTGAACTACATTTTAGTAGTTAAGTAGCAACATGCTTTCAAAGTTTTTACAGACGTAACTTGTGGCCAAGTAGGTTTATACGAAAATGTGTATTCGTAAAGAAAAAGTTTTATAGCGAAAAAAGGTTTGCAAAATGAAAAACAAAACTGGCTAGTGTCTAACTTTTAGTAAAAATATTATTACAATCATAGGTACCTGGGGACTTTATTTGATGTAAAAGGAGAGGCTTATAAATTATGTATATGACTGGATATACAAATGAAAAAAGATACAAGAATCATTTAACAGTTTCATAGTATCAACAGTATATATTACAACTTGACAACTTCTGTAAATGTTGAAAAAGTAATCAAAAAGTCAATTATTCAAATATTATCTGTGAAGAGAGGACAAAATAGATAGGTACATATTAAAACTACAAAAAAATACCTTCAATGTTAAAAGTTCAAGCAAAGCTAAAAATATCCAATGATATCAAAATTAATAAATCTGTCTTGATATTTTATTGGATAATTTTTTCCTTCACTGTTTTAAGGTAATAAGCAGGTAAATATGGATTTTACGAGACGGCTCAGCATCTATTTTTTGCAGAATATTTTTTTGTGAAACTCTCTCAGTAACGTAATAAAGAATTCATAAAATATTTAGACAGTCTTACATAAAAGATGAAGAATTTCGGCTATCGTTTTTAAAATACCTACGTAATTCCTAAGACAGTTATTTGTGTCTTATTTTGACTTAAATCTTAATGTAAAAGGTTTAAGTGCCTGCATGAGTCGAATCATAAATCAAATACCATTCAAAGCAATTATTTGAATTTTTGGAGTCATACTTACCTAAGCATGTAGATAACTACTGAGAAAAAATACGTGAATGGTATGACTCTCTAATTTTATACAGGTCAAAAGTTCGGAGTTGAGAATTAGTTCGAGAAGTCTTAAGTTTCGGAATACGTTATTATGATAGAATATTATTATAATGAATACAAGAATTCGTATCTGTGATCTAATGGGGAGAAATACTTAGTAACTTTGTGTATCGTATTATTTTAAATGTTAAGCATTTTGATCAAATTGCAAAAATATTTTTGGCGCCGACTATACAAACGATCAGTGATGTTTAGGCTCTTTGCCATTTTCCTGAAACGTTGTGGGTAGAGGCACGTAGTGGCCATTAGTTTTATAATGTTTTGTGCCAATGTAATATACCTAAAACCAGATTGATGAGATATAGGATGAAGGACTTGGAAACCACATACCCGCGTAGGCGTTAAAGGACCTAGAAAACATGTTGAACATTTTCCTCGTCCTTTGTCCTCAGTGCTGAGGGACGTGGTCTCGATGAGTAATTTTTTCCCGGACTATCTTCTGCCAGTTCTCGGCTGCGATTATATTATATATAGGCTACTTTTGGGTAAGCTCGCTTCATCGTAGGTTCCCTCTCAACTCTAGACTTCAATAGAAAAAAATAGTAAAATAATTGTGATTTAAAAAAAATATGGCATCTTTCTCTATTATCTTGATAGCATGTATTCACACCTAGACCCTGTTGCTGTAAAACCTTGCCATTAACTTCGATAACTGCCGCCGCGGTACAATATTTAAGACCATATGTACAAGAGAGAGAGAGAGAAAGAAATAGAGCACAAGTGTTTAAGCTACTTAGTCCGCACAGATATCTGTGTTAGTCCGGAATCAGGTCATACATGTTGTATGAATTGGTTATTTTGGTCTTGTTCAATTCCTTGACCTCATCGTCGCTTTCCATCAGGTGTGATGGTCAAATCCACATAAAATCAACCACTTCGTGTAAAGTGCACTAAGTGGTACGCTTGGGCAGTTTGGTAAGAACGACGTTGCTCGACGTCGTCGACGGTACTAGATAGCTCGAAAGTCGGATGATTCTGTGATATGACGTAAAAAAAACAATCGTTGCAATAGGGTATTTGACTTATCTGGAGATTGTACAAAATAATAATATTTTATAAAAATATAGGTAAAAAGTACCAACAACAAAAACTTTCAGAAAAAAATATAAAGTCTAGGCGGTTTTATGGTCATTCAAAGATTCATGGGCAAGTCCATTTTAAAAGTATGAAATTATTAAAAAATAATTACACGCTAGCTCAAAACAATGTGATTTTAAAGTTGTGATATCTCAGGCAGTTTAAATGAGAATCAAGTAATTCTTTCAACCATGTTTCTATAATTGGGAGGTCTTTTGATTACAAAAATAAAAAAAATTGTCAAATACCGTATTTAACTTTGAGTCGTAGCATTTCTGCCGTGGCCAAAAATCTTATCTGGAGGTCATCATTATTGTCCCCGGTGGATAAAAGCCTAATACCCTGTATAAAGCGTATATAGAGCGTCAGATCTGGCCAAGGTAGACCACTCCCGCGGTCACCAGCCCCAGTAAAGGGCGCCATAATAGGCACAAGGATGTGGTCATTGTTATTTTTTTATTCATCTTATTCAGGGCAATGACCGGAACTTAAATGGGCAAAACAAAGATAAAATCTTTTATTATGAAGTACCATTCTCGTTTTTTGGCAAAGGAATTTAAATTGTTAAAAAAACAAATCTCCGCTTTAACTTAATGTAGGACAGTCAACTGCAGAAATATGTATACAATATTTTAGTCACAATACCTTCCGTATAAGAAAATAGAAGCTAATAGGGCAAGGTACTAATGTGTTTACATTTTTTTGCAGCTGACTGTACTTAACATCCAATTTATATTTTTACGTAATAAAAAAACTACTATTATGACATTTTAAATAATCATTCATTTATTTAATTGATAACTCAACTCCTTTATTAACTTACTAACTATTAAACCATCTTCTATTTCAGATAGTTAAGTAGTTGTAAAATATGACGTCATTGAAACTAAGAACTTACTTGTTTTTACTAAACGTGAGTGCAGCAACCTTAATACTTACCTTATATCCGTTTACGTATACAATCTTCGTATTAAAACAGGTAACGTATGTCCCACTTTTAAAAACGACTCTTTAAACAAGAGCAGCTTATGATGATAACACCCACAAAATATCATCTAGATTAAATTATTATCACTTACTGTTCGCATAACCGTCCACAGTACAGGATAATACAGACATTTGGTAATGCAAACCATGTACTGTTGAGTGGCAATACATAAAGTGAATGTGACGGTTTCACTCAGATGGGCATAGGCGCGTGGGTGCGACGCCGTAAATGGCTGGACCAGTGCAGCCTGCCGTAAACCCTTTATACAAAACATTTGGAACTCAATTAGTTTGGTCAGGTCGGACGCTGATTCTTTGAGGTGCCTATTCACGCCTTCAACAATGTAAAGATCTAAACATAATTTTCGAGATTTTCAACTATATGTTATAAACTTCAACTCTATTATTACAAATGTCGAACTAAGGATAGTCCCGGACCAAAATTCCTACCACCCTTTTAACAATTTGGAATAGGATGACATGGGTTTTAGTACAGTAATAATTTTAGATACTAGAACTAATAAGGTGGCAAAAAAAACAGTGAATTTATTCTTCGTGGTCGTTTAAGTTCGTAGTAGAGCCGTGCTTCGGTATAAATGGGCCGGCTCGAAATGAGCTATAACACGGCCTCACAGAAAACCAGCGTAGAGTGAGGCTGTTGGAAGCCCAATTCGAGGGAAGGAGAAAAGGTTGGCAGTGCATTTTGTGACTTATTATCATTATCATAGCTAGCGTTGTCTATTATTATCATCATCATAGGTCTCTCCAAATGTTCGCCACTCGGATCGATCTTTGGCAACTCGCATCCAGTTCTTGCCAGCCATCTTGTGCGAGTTTTTTTTTTTATATATTCCATCTCGTCTTGGTGTTTTCTATGGGCGGTGTCAATCGCTTACCATCAGGTGATTCGTCTGAAAAATAACTACTTTATGAATGGAATCCACTACGTGGCCCTCCCACTACTATTGACGATCGCGTTCTCGTTAGCTACCTACCTAATAATCATTCTCTTGAATAAGAGCGTTGGTTGACATGCGATTTCAATTCTCTTACTATCATGAAATTCCATTGACGACAATATTTTACTGGGTCAAAGATCTTTTTAAAGGATGAGTGTGTTTAGTAAACTATTTCGTTCTTACGCATATCTCAGTTCTACTTAGTGTAAAATAGCCTTTAGATTAGGTCTTAGAATACAGATGTTATTTAGATTATGTAGTCGATCCTTGTAGCTGTTTCGACGGTATTCAAAGTAGGTAATGTTTATTTAGATTAAACGGCTTCATAGCTACTTCACGTCTATATTTTTTAGGACATTGATAAGATATTAAGTAAATGGGTTGGTGGTAATATTAAATGAATTTTTATCTTACTTTAGCTTGTCAAAACTAAAGAAAATATATAATTTAATTATGTGACAGGAAACTTGTTTTCTTTTTTGAAGACGGCAAAAAAGAGCCAAGTTATATTGAAAAACTAATATTCCTTTTTTGGGCAGTTTTAAAAGGAATATTGATGAAGAAATAATTTTAGATCATTGGGGGAGGCCTATGTCTAGCAGTGGACGTCTATTGGCTGAAATGATGATGATGATGATTAAATGTTCCTACTCTTTGTTCAAATGCCTCCCCTCTTTACAAGAAGGGTAAATGATATGTTCATAGGTACTAGCCCACTAAAAGTTCGTAGGTGCCACGGTTTGGAAATTCTTCTTTAACATAATTTTTATGCTAGTGGCCTCAAACAAGAAAGCGGGTTAACCGATGAGAAGTTATATCTGCAAACATCTGAAAAAGGAGTAGTACCTATTCGAGAAACGAATGAGAATTTTAGTCGATCTGTCCAAATTAGTAATTTCGGAGTCATCCCTAACCATTCAACTACTAGGTAACTCAGAAACGAGAAACTTTTGCAAACGTATAATTTATTTCATTCTATCTACGGGTACTTAAGCTGAATTAATATCTAGCAATTTTGCGCCAGCGATTGAGTAGCATTTTAAGATAATGATGGTTGAAGCTGCGATTGTTTTGTGAGATTGTCATCTATTGTTTGTTTAGCAAAATTGCGGACGCAGACACTACAGGAAACAATAACTACCAGACAATAGTGCCAATTATTGTGAGAATTCCTAAATCATTAATCAATCGTAGACTGTTGAGTGCTGTCGCTCTTCTATTGTCTTCATGAAAAATGTTAAAATGTAGAAAATAAAGTATTTATTAATATAATAAACATGGTAAAAAATAGATACGACATTAAGGATGGTAGTTTGGCACAGTAGCGCATTTTAATCAAATCCATTTAAATCAAGTGTGTTGAATTAAAGGCATTTAAGGTCTAAAAAAATCTATTCGTAGTTCACTAAAGGAAGTAATTTTAATATTATAAGATCAATTTTTTAGACTTTAGTTAGTAAATAAAAAACTTATGTATTTTGTGGAGGTATGTGTATTTTTAACAGTGTCCACTTTTGACGATAATTGGGAGTATAATGGTTATGACAAGAAATGTGGGAGAGCCACGCTTAGGCATGAATGGGCCGGCTCGACCAGAGTGATAACACTGCCTCACAGAAGACCGGCGTGAAGCAGCGCCTGCGCTGTGTTCGCCGTGTGAGTGAGGTTACCGGAGGCCCAATGGGGGGGAAGGGGAAAAGGTTAGCCGCGCACTTGTGACTCCACTGGTGTTGCGGGTGTCCATGGGCGGCGGGATTGCTTACCATCAGGTGATCCGACTGCTCGTCTGCCACCTTTCATATAAAAAAAATACTTTTGATTGATGGATTTTTCTTATATGTCTTAAAATATCATATCACAGTTATTTAAAACCAAATTGTGTAAGATTTGGACCAAACAAGCTATTATAACATAAAAGATAATATGAAAAAGCTAAAAATATTTTTTACGTTGTCACGCAAACAGAATACACGTACTTTACGTACTGACAAAGAAATGGTTCATTTTGATTTCTCCTATGTCTTGCTACGGCTAACTTTATATTATGGTTATACTATCTCAAATAAATATGCCATAAAAGTTGGTGCCTTCCCTTATCTAAATACGATTTATTTATTTAAGTAAATAATTCTGTTGCTTTTATTATGTCGTATAAATTTTACCTGACCCTAAACCATATTCCAGCTCATAAAACATGTTCAAGTCATATCGGTTTCAGACAACGTCGTAAAAGTAGTTTCTGATCTATTTCATTTCTCGTATGATGATGATGTTTTTTCCATTCCATAAAACAGGGGCTTTGAATTGAACTTGGCTGATTTTTTGCCTTTTGTAATTGACTTTTAGAATCTGTGTTACTTTCTCAAATCTATTGTTTAATTTGATTAGGCTTGTATGGTCGTTGTTGTTATTGTCAGATCGACATAAGCGGACAGGCCATTGTCTGTACGTATCGGTCGACTAACAAGACCAACACTAAGTAATTAGTTGGTTGTGATTTTCGAACATTCATCAACATACGTTGGATCCTACGTGCCCCCTGCTTTGACATCAAGACAAAAATTTTCTCTCAGTCATATTTCAGCATTATCAGTTATAGTGTTGGTACAGGGAAACAGAAAGTGAACTCGTGTTCAATGAATCACTTTCTGTTACAACAGTCTGTTTAGGTATGTAGGTTTTATAATTAAAATTTTACTTTTCATTGAGTCGGAAAATGTAGGTAGATTTATTAATAGAAGATTATTTGTACTATGTCTGTGGATGGAATTTGCTCTATGGAACATGTCAATTGAAAATAATGACAAGCAAAATAGTATTGATGAATTATGTATGAACATTTTTAATAATACCCTTGGATGAGATATAGGTGTAGGCACGTGCTTCTATTGAATAGTAAAAGCTTCAAGACATTCATAACGCTTTCATGAAAATATTCAGAACAGTGGAAGAGCCACGCTTCGGCATGAATGGGCCGGCTCGATGGGAGTAATGCCTCGTCCTCACAGAAAACCGGCGTGAAACAGTGCATGCGTTGTGTTACGCTGCGTGAGTGAGGGTACCGGAGGCCCAATCCAGGGGAAGGGGGTTAAAAGGTATATATATATATATATATATATATATATATATATATCTATATATATATATAACGAACAGCAATCTGTTCTCTCTTTAAGAAATCCATTCATAAAGCATCTTCATACCCATTTAATAAAACAAGTTGTATCTACACAGACGACGAGTCTCTACAATTTGTGACCAAAAAACACACATCTCATTTGAAATTGGCATATTACGTTCACAAAAGAGTACAGTGCTCATGATAAAAAGTAAAAAAGAAACGTTAATTATAGGCACCGGCCAGAAGTCTTAAGTAAGCTCTTGGGATTCACAAGTGTAGAAATTACATGTTACAAGAAGCCATCAGAACTAAATCAATGAACCAATGGAGCTAGTAGAGAAAATTACAATCGCAGAAACGTGATCTGACGATATTACGTTCTCTCTGTCCAATTATGTAGGTGCTTGATTTAGGTAATGTTTGTATGTGTGATCTAGTTAAGACGTTACTCTAATAATGTCTCAAGGCATTCCATACTACGAAATAACGTGAGCGGTAAGAAATCGGAAAAGCTATGCAAAATAAAAATAAAGTTTGAAAACTAAAACACGATTACTAAAAAAACACGCTCTAAAAAGTACGAAACAAGAAAATTGTCTCTGCTGAAATTATTATGCCGTATCGGCGTGGTCGTATGCCACACTGATTTTATTTTATTAGATATTATAATGGATCTGTATTGCTACAGTAGGTGGTATACGACCACGGCGATACGGCATAATAATTTCAGCAGAGACAATTTTCATGTAAATAAAATTATATAGTTATTTGAAATGTGCTTAAAAAGCTCTTTCATTTGATACCCCACACGGTACCGTCAAGCAAAATTTTTTTTTAGTTCCTTATTCTAAGTCCCCTAGAGGGCGCTGTAGTCAATTTAACGTGACGTCATGTACACTAGTAGAAAATTAAGACGCTTCTAACGACATCTCATTTGTTCAGATATGATAACTAGTTTAGAAGTTATGAGGGAACAGATGAACAACCATACATACATATAGGTCAAAATCATAACCCTCCTTTTTGCTTCGCCGTAGTCGGGTAATAAAGCCAAGTGCTAAAGCTTGGAAATATGAAACTAATATGATTAGTTCTTCATCAATCAATGCTCTCAAATGAATAAGTTATTTTAGAATCATTATTTATCCTTTACAATAAGTCAAGTTATAATTTAGTAACCAAAAGATTGATAATAGTCTAGGCAAGCTTGTCGACGTTAGTCCACGTCAATATACCAAGCTTAAAATGATGTTGATTCAATTTGTTGCTCAAACCGACAGTGATTCGTGGTAACTGCAATTTTACATGTCTAGTTTTGATGATTTTCAACTGGATATTATCGGAATTATATCAGAAATGAAATAAGGTTAGTTTTTGCAAAATAAGTTTCAATATAGGGTGTATCGGTAAACAGTAATCACCATTTGTACCAACCAATCTGAACATTTGTTCTAACCTTTTGGAAATTTATGGTTTTTTTTTACTGTATGGTAAGTAAAAAAATAAAATCTCTAAGAACATAAGATATTCAGAATGGTTAGTAGAAGAGGTAAGGGTGGTGGAGATTTTTACCTCTACAATATTATTATGTATATTAAAGTTTTATCTGATCTAATTCATAAATAAACATGTCTTAAAATGACGTAATATAGTGTTGCATTGCCTTGCATTTTTCGACTATTGAAGATTATATTACACGTTGGAAAATTTGGATGTACAAAATGTGGGTGGAGGGCATTCTTGGATTACAGCTAAACGACTTCTTTTCTTGATTTTTTAAGTAAGTGCCATTTCTGCGAATATTTACTTTCTGATATATTGTAATTTTTAGAATCAGGAACTTGGCATTCCACTATCGTGCACTTAGATCCGTCTAGTTGGAGCGGTCGGACCTCGTTCCGACCTCGCGACAGCCTCGCCGGCCGCATTCACCGATGCTATTGGTTCAAATGCACCAATCGCTTCCAAATATAGATTTTTTATTCCGTGTCACGATAACGCGAAATGCTGTAGTTTTGAACCACTGTTTTTTTATAAGTTCCACTCGTAACGATCAGCAAACGAGGGTTTAAAAATGGAATGTTGCGATTCCAATCTCGAGTACGAGAGCGGTCATTGAATAGTGCATATTGTTATGTATCACATTCTATTTTTTAGATATATCTAGAATCTAGATACTCCATTGCAAAAATATACAAAACTAAACTAGCCTTTTCAATCTAATGCAATTTTTTGCATAACACGACCATGGGAGAGCCACGCTTCGGCATGAATGGGCCGTTTTGATCGGAGTGATACCACGGCCTCACAGAAAACCCGCTTCAAGCAGCACTATGCTGTATTTCGCTGCCTGAGTGAGGGTACCGGAGGACCAATCCAGGGGAAAAAGGGGCTTAAAGGTTGTCAGAGCACTTGTGACTCTATTCGTGTCGCGGGTGTCTATGAGCGGCGGCAACCGTTTACCATCAGGCGACCCGTCTGCTCTTCTGCCACCAATCACATAAAAAACACTAATGTGAAACTTTTTAAGCAGGCAGTGGAGGCCATCGGTCAAAACTGACTGTTTAAATTATAGTATGTAGGTGATATTTACAAATACTCGAGTTTTCATATAAGTTTAACGCAACACGAAGGAATGAAAATCTATCTAATAAATAAAAAAAAACATGCGAGTTTCTATCGAAGCATCTACATCGGTTCTGAACATTACACAAGTAGGCCTAGTCTTGCCAGCCATAGCATATTATTAAACATACGATTAAAGCATAGTGGGATAGTATGCTACGATTCATTGGAGATGGACGCGGCAAAAATGCGTGTACTGAAACGCTGTCCGCATTATAAGCGAGAATGGTACTGCTGGTTTATGTCACATCTTGTACAGTAATGTAAACTGGATGTGGAGACTTAATTCTCGTCTCGGGATTTCAGGAGCCCAATTCTCGTGTTCGTGACATTTTGAAAACATGGCGGATATCACTTGAAAACCATTAAAAAAACTATGTTATATGTGGTATGATAATAAATGTCAGGAGCACGAGAATTGGGCTCCAGGAGCCCAATTCTCGTGCTCGTGACATTTATCATCATACGACATATATCACTAAAACATCGTTTTTTTTGTATGGCTTTTTTCATATCGAAATCCCCAGAATTGGGGTCCTGGAGCCCAATTCTCGTGCTCGTGATATTTTGAAAACATGCTGGATATCACCTGAAAACCATACAAAAAAACTATGTTTTAGTGATATATGTCGCATGAAAATAAATGTCACGAGCCCGAGAATTGGGCTCCAGGACTGACTGATTGGTGTTATCACAAAATACTTATTTAAATAAAAGTGAACTCGAAAAGCCAACTAACTTTACTTACGAGGGCAAAATAACAAGTTGTTTCTATACCTTAAATAAAAACGTAAAAAAGCTGTGTCTTAACATTGAATATAATTTAAATTTATTTACTATTATATTAAATACTGGACTGAATACATTAATTAAGACTGGTAGAGAATGCTGTATAGCATTAAGTCCGCCAATTGTACTTTATTTTCTTGTGCAATAAAGAATTAATAAATAAATGTACAAAATAACTTGTGCCGATCAAGAAAAAAGAATTTACGAAAATAAAATATCACTGTCTTATTATCAATAAAGTATTTAAATTAAAAACAAATGATGGATATATTCCAAATTATTAATAGAGAGATATACTTAACCATTTGATACATTCATTTATAGATTTCCAATGAATGAATTTCGAAACTTTACATTATTTTCTATACTAGTACGAATACCTAATAGATTTTGTTAGTAAATCAATGTTTAGAGTTGCAGTTTCGGTCAACATCACTTTTTAACAATATCCGCCATTTTGTAAAACCATTGACAGTTTTCACTGATTTATCCAACCGCCATTTTGTTTCCAAGAGCCGAGCGCTTTCATCGGCTGAATGCACCAATTAATAAACCAAACGGATCAGTCCCGATAACGTGTTAACACACTCTGTGGTCGACATGTATCATACGAAAGTACCGATACGTTGTTTTATTCATGGGTCCACATAAAAACGCAGCAGAATTTAATTTCGCTTACGATGTACGGTGTTCTCTTAAGTGAGTTTAATACGGCCTATTTATACAGGTTTGTTGTTGAACATAAAACTTGAAGCTTATTTTTTAAGAGACTCTGTAATCATAAGTGAAGTAAATGAGCCCTGGGACCGGTATTTTTGGATCATAATATTAGTTACTGTTATTTAAAGCGATAAAGTTTTCTTTTACATGACATGATGTGGGTTTTAAATCACAAATATATTTCAAAACCATCATCTTTAACAAGGCTATAAAGATATTAATACCAAACTCATCAATCCACAAACGTGTTGTTTTATTTATGAGGTCATTTTGGCTCTAAAAACTAGATTAAAATTAACAATGTTCAAAATCTGTTCTGATACCAGAGCACAATAGCCAGATGGCAATTTAAAGAAACTAATCGTGCTGTATGAGGCATGCATTCTGTATTGTTGTTTTTGACAATAGCATACCGTAAATATGTGAATTACCTCGAAAAATATTCCATAAGGCGGCGAGACCTTACGATACGAATGGATACTTTTAATGAGTGTTCGCACGAACTGTAAAAAACCTAATTAAGAGGCCATTTTAGTTTAATGACGTCAAAGTGTGTTTTTATTTTTGTCATTATCAAGTTTAACTGAACTGGGGACGAATGCAAAGTATTTAACAATCTCAGCAAGAGTTACTTCTGCTTTTGAAGGAAATATGGCACTATTTATGACAACGTCTAAAAATAACCTCACGCTTTTTTCATAAGGTCTGCAGATATTTTATTTTACGAATTCTTAACCTTATAAGATCATAAATCTAGAAGACGTGAGTTAGACGTATGAGTTATTAGTTTGCCAATTACCTAATTGATGACCTATGATAACATTTTCTAAAATAGTTGTAATTTTTGGATATTAATCTTTATAAATGTTTTAAATGTGAAGCTTTTAGTCTCGGTTATTTAATACTAGTTCTGCTTTTATCTTCCGAATTACCGTAAATCAAAATAAATAAATCAAAGTAAATCGAAATATTCTCTTTCCTCCAGTCACCTAATTGTCTTTTAACAATCACCTAATTAGGTCCTTCGTGCATGTTTTCAGCCAATTTGGTAAATTATTGCAACCAGACCATCGCAACCCTACAGGGGAACCAGACCAAATGGATTATTACCTATATAATCAGAATCATTATCTCAACGATTGGAGTTAGATATATAGATGTACTTTATTGCACAAAAACCAAATACAAGTATGATACCACAACAATAGACAGTAGTTCAGGAGTTATTAACTTTTTGAGTATCTTTTCAAGACAAACAAACGACAAACCTTGTCGTTTTTTACGGTTTTAGAAATCAGATATTTGCTTTTTAATAAGCTCACAGTCACACTAATTGTCTCTAACATCTTTCTTGCTGCTTCGCCGAAATTCAAGCCAGCGTATATGCTTGCAAAAGTCAGTTCAGCAATTTAACATAAATAAACACATTACATTATTACGTATTCAAGTCTCAGGCAAAATAATACTACATTATATTATACTTTAATTAGCGATCCCTTTGTAATTTTATTTCACTAGTTACCAATTAAAATAATTTATTACGAGTACATCCGCTAGGCCTTGTGAACTTCCGGGGTTATTGACGTCTACAATCCCAAATCGTTTCGAAATTACTGGTAACTTTTATGAATTGAACATGAAAATTATCGAACTTTTTTACGAGTCTTCTAATAAGTTAACGATGAAATTAAGTTGACAAGAGTCTTCATTTCATTACAGGTAGTCAACGATAATTATTCGTAAACGTCAATATCTAAAAAGGTACAACAATAATACAGTAATAAAACGGTGATATAACAGTATTCAAACAATAATGATCTGTACACACAAGTATCTAATGAAACAGTAAAAGTGAGTGAGTGCCAATCTGTCGAACTCCATTCGATTCTCATCGACATTAATTGATATTAAACTTCCTTGCACTGCCTTCCCTTATTACGAATACGATATTACTTTCCTCTACCCAAAGGTTGTCTGGAAGAAATCGCTACAAGCGATAAGACCGCCTTATTGTACTGTCTGTTGCTGTTGTATCATGCTTGTATTTTATTTTTGTGCAATAAAGAATATCTATCTATCTATCTATCTATTTATCTATCTTTCTATCTATCTATCTATCTATCTATCTATCTATCTATCTATCTATCTATCTATTTATCTATCTATCTATCTATCTATCTATCTATCTATTAATTGAGGAAATTTGACAAAAAAATTAAGACGAAGTAAAACATGATGCAATGATAACTACAATGAGAGATAAAGACTGAAGACATCAGGAAGATCTGGAAAGTCAAAAAATATAGTTGGCCACTTACAAATCGTCCTACAAGGATTAGAGTCTCTCAGGAGATTGATCATCACTTCAAAAAGTCGTAAAAACCACTTGACATTTAATTACCTCAATATAAACCGTTTTGCTCGTGAAGATGACATCAATCCTGAACCGGTCGCGTCCATCGATATTGTGGTTTAATACATTATCAATGTGTAATCAAAATGCTGTATGTTTTTAGAAATATCACACGTAAGTTGGACCATATTGTACTGAGGATTCCGCACTAAATGGAAAGTATTTTTATGGGTACTAGTTTAATACGTTCATCACAGGAGATGCGTACAAAGAAAAAAATGCAACCTAAAACAAGTGACAAACCAAATTTACAGAATGATTGCATATGTCTATAAACACTCATTTTGTATGAAATGAATATTAAAAATCAGTTCATAAAGTAATGAGGGTAAATTTTAATGCGATAATACTATATTTGACCATACTCTGCCGTGTGGTCCCCGGCAGAGTAGAATAGGCCACCCTCACTCTTACCGAGGTGTCGTAAAAGGCGACTAAGGTAAAGCTGCTGGCATAATCATCAGCCCCCAGAGAAGGGAAACTCGGCATTTATATCAAAACCCTCGCCAACCCGTCTGCCAAGCGTGGTGAGTATGGCAATTACCCCTCATGTGATTGAGGGAGGCCCGTGCCCCAGCAGTGGGGACTTAAATGGGCTGATGATGATGATGAATACTATATTATGTTAGGCTAAAAACTTGTACTCTTTTTTATGTGACAGGTGGCAGACGAGCAGACGGATCACCTGATGGTAAGCGATTACCGCCGCCCATGGACATCCGTGACACCAGTGGAGTCACGAGTGCGCTGCCAACCTTCCTCTGGATTGGGCCTCCGGTACCCTCACTCACGCAGCGAAACAAAGCACAGCGCAGCTTCACGGCGGTTTTATGTGAGGCCGTGGTATCACTTCAGTCCAGCCGGCCCATTCATGCCGAAGCGTGGCTCTCCCACGCTAAAATTAGTAGTAGGGCATTTTTTTGAAAAGTTTCCATGTTTACGAGTATGTTTGATAGAGAACGCGAAGTTACCTATAGATTTTGGTATTGCCATTTAAAAATTGATTCTAACTAAAGAAATGCATTTTTGTTTTGAGGTGTGGAACTCTAAAAAGTGACTGCTAAAGGATAATGTTAATTAGCACAAACAAGTATCATGCAAAAACTTATGTTCAAAGGTTGTACAAATAGGTTTTTTGACATTTGTTTATGACCTTAAGATTTTTGCCTAAGTTGTGTTTTTTATGCTAGAGGCGGACAGACGAGCAAGCGAGTCACCTGATGGAAAGTAATCAACGCCGCCCATGAACATCCGTGAAATCAGAGAATTCGCTAATGTGTTGCCGGCCTTTTTAAAAAGAGTACGGTCTTCTCTTGTAGGTCTCTAAGTCGTAGCCGTCCGGAAATACTCCTGCAGCCAAACCGTTCCACAGAACTGAGGTACGATTTTTCTACGAGTTAGGTTTTTTTTATTATTTACCATAAAAATTTAATAAGTTGTTACTCGAACTATAATAAAAAGAATATAATCACTATGATAGGAATAAAAAACAAAATTGTTTATAATAAAGACTAAGGAAAATGACAAATTTATAAATCGAACATAATATTGCGTCAGGTCTCGAGCTATAAATTTAAAAATAAAGCTGATGCATCGAATGAAGGAGGTTTTACTTTTAGTCCTCGAAATGGCCGAAGTGGTTTCGTTTTTCATGTCAGGCAATGTTAGACTTTAAAAATTGCTGGTAATGAAAGTTCCAAGCACCAGTAAGCTGCAGAAATACTTCGTGACAAGGTAGCGTTAACAAACTTTATTTTCATACTGTACGTGTCTTTCCTGAAGCCTATGTAGCACTAAAATCAATTGCCCTCTCTACAACAGTACCTACTAAACTGGTTGTTTTATGGCCGACTTAACTTTCGCCCTCGACTTTACGCGTGGTTTGACGAGACGTGGACAAGCAAAACGACATTATTTTCCCATCACTGACTGTCGCGAGAATTATCGTTGATCTCTTCTTTGTGTACGACTGTGAAAGAGAGGTCAAGCTTTACCTTCACAGATCACAAATCGAGTGAAATCTACACTTGCATAGGATATTATTACTACACTATAAAATGCGAAAGCAACTGTCTCTCTATTAAGTTTTCCCGCCTCTAATCAGCGGAATAAATTATAACGAATCTTATTGAAGTTTTTATGTACTTTGTAGAAAGATTTTTGATGTATCTAAGATGAAGAGAAGGTTGTTTTAATGGTTAGGAATACATACGACGGGCGCCGTGTGGTCCCCGGCAGAGTAGGCCACCCTCACTCTTACCGAGGTGTCGTAAAAGGCGACTAAGGTAAAGCGGCTGGCATGATCATCAGCACCCAGAGAACGAAAACTCTGCATTTATATCAAAACCCTCGCCAACCCTGATGATGATGACATACTACGTCGAAATCACGGCTAAAGGATATAATGGGTTAAAGATAGGTTTTTTTCAGTTAATATCGACTCGAGGATGATGTAGTCGACCCATCAATTGTACATCAACTTAATATAGATGAAGACTTTCCTGATTTAAGTAAGTAGACATTAAGTAAGTAAGTAAACATTTATTGAACACATAAAAGATTTACATAGATAGGACACATAACATAAACATAAGGAGATTGCACAGTAATACATAGGAAATAAATATTTAAACAAAAACAAATATAGTAAGTTAATGCATAAACTAGTGACCAAGGAAGAAGAAAAGGAACAAAGTGAAGTGGTTAACAAGGTCCAAGCTCAGCATGTGCTGCAGTCACAGATCACGTGGCTGCAGTGGTTTGCAGCCGCTGCGCCGCGCTGATTTTCAGTTTGGACCTTGAGTGACTGGCGAAATCAATTTTGAATGTGACTGATAACAAATAATGTGAAAAATAATCAAAGATAAGAAAAAGAACGAGGATACAAAGAAACAGTAGTCATTTTCCATATAATACAATGTACTCTGTGGTAGTAATAGTAATAACCTTGGTGATAGCTGACCGCGCCGAGTGTGCATCGCGAACGGGATGTGACCGATCGTGTGGAGGTGGCGTCAGCTGTCTATGGACGTCACCTTCCAAGCAAAAAAGAAAAACGGAGAGAAAAAGAAGGAAAAAAAAAGTAGTACTTATACTTATTTATAGAGTATTGTGGTTAATTTATGGGTTGGCATAATTCCGTATTAACGGCGGTAAATGGCGCCCCAGATACGTCGTGACTAACCAGTGACGTAATATGCCGTGAACTTCTCGCTTTTTGAAGCTGCGTCTGTGACATGGCTTACTATAAACTTTATACGCTCTTACCACCATCATCATTTCAACCAAGAAACAGTTCACTGCCGGACATAGGCTTCCTACCAAGTCTCTCGAAACTGATCGATACTGTGCCGACAACATCCAAAAAAAATCCGGGATCTTTACTAGGTCGTCGGTGCACCTTATGAGGGGCCCACCAGGGTTTCAGCTGCGACTAGCTAGATCATCATCATCATCATCAGCCCATTTAAGTCCCCACCGCTGGGGCACGGGCCTCCCTCAATCACATGAGGGGTAATTGCCATACTCACCACGCTTGGCAGACGGGTTGGCGAGGGTTTTGATATAAATGCAGAGTTTTCCTTCTCTGGGTGCTGATGAATTGCCAGGAGCTTTACCTTAGTCGCCTTTTACGACGCCTCGGTAAGAGTGAGGGTGGCCTATTCTACTCTGCCGGGGACCACACGGCGACTAGCTAGATAGATGTACGCATTCTTCACTCATCGACCTTTCCCCCCAGCAGCTATCAGTTCTCCTCGCAATGTATCCTGCGCACTGCTACTTAAGGCTTGCAATTCTTGCAATTCTATGTCTAGGATTTTGTTTCTCCTGATGATCTCACCATTCCTGATAAGATCACGGAAGGAGATAATCATAGGCCTCTCCCTCCTCACAGACAAACACTTCAGATTTGTAATAGTGTGGTCAATTTATTCGTTGGCATAATTCCGCATTAATGGCGGTAAATGGCGCCCCAGATATGTCGTGACTAACCAGTGACGTAATATGCCGTAGTTTGAACTTCTCGCTTTTTGACTGTGCCCGCGATATGACCCACAATAAACTTTATACGCCATTATGCTCTAATGTATTAGAATTACGTGCAACTATAATTTGTAATATCCATGTAATGTGGACTGTTACAAATTGAGATAACGATGCTTATATCTCAAAGATGGACACGCAGATAGATGATTTTAGATAAGTAAGTCAAGGTTTTGCGTATGGGAGATTTTACATTCACTTCTGAATTTCATCTTGTATACGTGCAAGTTTCCTTTTTGTTAGTGGGTTTGCGTGGTAAGACTGAAGTACCCTCCGCGTAAGGGTAGGTTAGAGTCGAATGTTTGGTGGGAATTTAATCCAACCTTTAGATCGTGAGGCAGGGTTACTGTGAAACACTATACACCATCAGGCCAGCAACACGCTCACCTTAAATGTAAAAAAACATGTATATTTTCATAGATAGCAGACACAATAGAAAATAATTATTTTTTGGCTTTAAAAAGTAAATTTGGGCACGACGAAGATTACTAAGAGGTATCAATTGACACCACAGCTTCTTTAGTTATCTCGAATTCTAACCCAATAATAACTAGCGACAAAACTTTGCCATTGCGCAGCCCATACAGTTTAATGAGTGCGCAATTTGTTCCAAAATGGCTCAATATCTTCGATAAACGCTCATTTCAAAACTGGCATAGTTCAGACAATGGGCTCAAAATTGCTTACGCCGAATTTCAATGCACCATTTCGAAAGTGACCTTAGTGATGCGACTTCAACTTGAGTCATTTTAAAATTACCCAAGCCATTAAAGTGACTCGAGTGGATTTTACTTAATCTCGTAATTTGAACGCTCGACTATTGCACCTATCGCATCCAAACCAAGATATAACACAGTACGTGTGAAAGGGAGGGGAACTCCGATTCAGTCGTAATGTCCGGTCCGTACTAAAGCCCCAGAGGGCCTAATTCAAAGAAGACGTTACGACTGAATCGAAGTTTCCTTCTCTTTCACACGCGCTGTGTGTCTCCTTTGTTTGGATGCGACAGGTATATTCTCGGTCGTTACGGCTTTAAATTAAGCCTCCAGCAGGTTCGTCTCTATTTCTAAGCTGACTCTAGTTGATTTGATCTTTGAACGGTGAAATACGGACAATTATTAATATTGAACAATGGCTGGATTTGTTACTTATCTGGACTTGTTATTCTAAACTTGGGAGTTTCGGAGATCTAAAGTTGTTTGTATCTGTCGAGTGACAAGTTTGCTATTCGAATAATTTCATTACGTCAAAGACGGACTGGAATCACATCACTAAGTGACCGTAATTTAATATGGTAATTGGCGATGGTCTTACACTCTGTCCCAGAGACCTTTTTGCATGCATTACCTTTTGCACTCGCCGGTCGCGTGTTACATTTGGGAGTTACACAACTGTCTAGAAAACTGAGGAAAAGCGGTAATCTTGCACAGAAACGAAAGTTTTGTAAGTACTTTCAATATTCTTAATACTTACATGAAATCTTCCATATTTTTTGTTTTGTTTTTTGTTCTGTTAAGATTGTGGGCTAGCACAATAAAAATTATGGAATTTACTCTTTACAAGTATCTAAGAACCTTGCTTACCTATGCCCTGTAAGAAATTTAAAAAGTGTGTGAACAATATGGCTACGGATATAATCTGTCTACGGATTCAGTTAAGAAAACATGAAGTAGATAACGTATTTTCTAAACCCAGCGTGCGTTATTTAAGGTGATGTATTTCAAATCGCGTCGATATTCTACAGAAAGCTTATATAATGAATGTAATCTGCTATCATTTCGTAAACTCTATATTTACAAACTCAATGCAAGCGTCATAAATCTCTTGTAATACGATTCGAGTATAAGACTCAGACTAAGAAAATATAAAGTAAGTCAGATAATAATAATTCTCACAACATCTCATACGTTGACCTGATTCCGTACTAAGTAGCTTAAGCACTTGTGTCACAGATATCAGACAACAGAGGAACACAAATATATACTTAAATACATATATTACACCCAGACACTGAACAAACGCAAGTGTTCATCGCACGAATGTTTGTCCAGGGTGGGGATCGAACCCACGACCTTTGGCGTAAGAGGCAGGGTCACTACCAATTGCGCCATCCGGTCAGTCAAATAGAAAGATAGAAAGAACCAAAACCGTATTTGCAAACCTACTAAAAAAAATGATGGTTAAGTAGATATCATCTATCTAAACAAAATCTGCAATCAAAATAAATGTTTACTATTGTTTATGGCATCGGTGACTGTTTATCATTAGGCGCTCGTTTCCTTCCCCTTCTCATAAATCAGCGCTTAACCTTAACAGACGTAACAGATACATACATATCTACGTCAACAAGCAAATCATTTGCGGAATCCGTCAAAAAAGTATAAAATGCAAATCGTGCTGTCACCTCTATTGAAACCATTCTCCTTCAAAACAAAATTGATTGCTCGCGTTTAGCGAAGCGTGTAATTCGAGGGTGATAAAAAATGTCGTCACTTCCCTCTAGTCGAATTATCCAAGTGGTTCGATGTAGAGATGTGAAAAATAATGGAATGTTTTTCAATAACTAGATGTTGATGTTATATAAGATTTTTAATTTTTAAGAAATTGTTTTATATTTCATATCGCTGCATAGATATTTTTCTCGATACGAAATACGGGATAGAGATGCATCTCTATCCCGTACCCCGTGACACAATGCTGCAGCATGAAGGAAACGTGCATTTTTAACAAAAAAAGTCAACTGTCCTTCTATCATCATCATCATCAGCCCATTTAAGTCCCCACTGCTGGGGCAAGGGCCTCCCTCAATCACATGATGTAATTGCCATACTCACCACGCTTGGCAGACGGGTTGGCGAGGGTTTTGATAAAAATGCAGAGTTTTCCTTCTCTGGGTGCTGATGATCATGCCAGCAGCTTTACCTTAGTCGCCTTTTACGACACCTCGGTAAGAGTGAGGGTGACCTATTCTACTCTGCCGGGGACCACACGGCTTTCCTATCTAATATGTATTTCCTTCTATGCTAATATGTATTTTAAGTAACTAAATAAGAATTTTGATTGAAAGATTCTTAACTTCATTTCAAGAAAAAATACCTATGACAAAGACCTAGTTTAATACCTAACGAAAATCGATTTATTATTCAATAAAACGATTTTTCCTCTAGAATGTCACATCTCTAGCCCAATCACTGTCGCCGAGAAAAAACTGGTAAGTCTTGCATCTGTAATTCGATAATGTGTAGGTATTTGCAATGCCGTCCAGTATCCAGTCGGTTCAAGTGAACGGATTTGGTCGACATACCGCTGGTAAACATCGGCTGGTATGTTTATATATATCCTTCTACGATGAAAGAAAATACTCAAAAACGTTTGAAGTAGGTAAATATATTAATACAAATGATTTTTCAGCCGTCTGAAATTTAAGTTTTTATTGTAATTTATCGCGTTTTTTTAATTACAAGTCTGAGAAAAGAAACGGTTGGATGGCATCACTTAAAACTTTTAAGTAACTTTTAAGAATTTCTTTTAAGTTAAAAGAAACTCGAAGTTTTGATGTTTTTGTTGTATTATATATAGCTAATTTTAAAATTATTGAAGTGAAATATTTTTCTATTATGAATGATTATCAGCTCCTTATGAGACATATTTTTTTACGATAGTAGGTACATTACTACTCAATAAAAGCCGACAGAATCTCATGTAGGTAACGAAACTTATTCCATTCACTGATAGAAAAGCAAAAATGATTCTTGCATATTCTACCTACTTATTGTAAACCTATACAGGTATGTAATAAGATCCGTACTTGACATTTGAGAAGACCAGCTTGATTATGAAAATTGATACGAAGACTAGTACAAGTACTTTTGCCTTCACACAGTGGGAAACGTTATTAATTCATTCTTAATAACTCTTAGTGCGCGCCAATTATTCAAGAATATTTAATGCTATGTTGGTTAATAGTGACAACTTAATAAGCTGATGAAACTGGGGCGATCGGGAGTCAAGGATTGCATAGACAGCATCAATACAAGATCCACGTTACAGAGTCTGTGAATCTTATTACTAAATAAATAAGGACTAAACAAATTAAAAGAGTGCGTTTAATGCTACCTATGCAAAAAATCTTAGCCCTATTTCTGATTAAAATTGTGGGGAAATGCTACTAATGTACAAGCTGTACTTATTTTACAGAAACGTTGTCTTAGGATCATAACACTGACTGCGCCATAGGACTCGTGTAGGCCGTTGTTTCCTAAGCTGAAAGTGCTTACAGTATCTAGTTTGTACATATTTCAACTATGCCGTCTAGTAAAAAAATACCCAACCACTTGCCGAATGCAATCAAAGCTCTCCAAGATAATACATTTGAAAATGCTCTAAAAAACTGTTAATCTGTAAAGCATTTGACAACATTTTTCGACAAGTCCAGTAAGTACCAGTACCAGTCAAGGAGAGTGGTATGAAATCGATCGGTCAGTTTCAGTGTATACATGTTGAAGTACATTTACTTTTGATATGGTTTAATGGAAAAGCACTTCCGGGTGTTTGATTTTATTTAGCTTTTTTTATGATATAGGGGGCAGACGAGCACCTGATGGTAAGGGATTACCGCCGCCCACGCCGCCCTGTCACGTCAAAAGAGTTACAGGTGCGCCGCCGGCCATTTTAAAAGGGAGTACCTACGCTCTTTTCTTGAAGGTTTGCAGGTCGTATCGTTCCGGAAACACCGCAGGCGATAGTTCATTCCACAGTTTTGTCGTACGAGGTAGTAAGTTTCTTGAGAAAGGCATAGTTGAAGACTGCCAACCATCTAGATGATGGACATGGAACTGTTTACAAGCTCAATTTTAATTACCTCACCAACTCAGTAAAAACGAAGCCAATATAAACCACAAAAATAATATCAGATTTATATCAGCAATTTTTTAAAGGCATCTTCTCCTGATATGTTATGTAGTTTAATTCAAACTCAAACTCAAATAATTCTTTATTTGCACTTACAAATCGTCATAGATTTGAATGACTTAAAACTATTTATGAGTACTTATGTATAATTTACATGATAAAACATATATATATGTTGATACATAAAATATACTAAAGAAATAAATAAACATAATGCGATTCTACCACCGGCTCGGAAAGTTGTTTCTGGTCGAGAAGATCCGGCAAGAAACTCGACAGTTACTCTTTTTGATCGCCAAACTTTCGTACAATGTTGTGTCGTCATCATACCAAGCCATACAGTTTAATTGTAATACAAAATAATAATAAAATAAATATTATAGGGTAAACCGAGGTATTGTGGTAATTGGTGTGGTATGATATGTGGCAGTTTAATTATTTACTTGATTTATAAATTTATGGTGTTAATATCATATTGACCATTGGAGGAACTTAAGAAATACTTAGTGCGTATATCTGAACTAGAATCTATATACAAGAAAAAGAAGTCAAAATCCCTAAAATAATCTCAATGGAAATAAATCAGTTTTATGTTTCTGACAAAATAATTATTGCTTGTCAGTAACAAGTGCACAATAATCCGCTATTGTAAAATAATTCACACATACTAAACAATTTACATAAACGGATTAACAGTTAAAATTACAAGTTTATTTATGTTTAGTTTTTCTTAACAAGTAACTGTCTAAATACCTTTTTAAGGAGGAACAAAAGAATCAGATACGTTTTGCCGCCTAGTGTATTCCACAGCGTATATCCCATTGTTTCCACTCACAATCGTTTCGTCAATTTGTTAATTTTTCCCATCACCCTCACTAAAATCAAACGTTACAAATGAGGAGACTTTCATCATCATCATCATCAGCCCATTGAAGTCCCCACTGCTGGGCACGGGCCTCCCTCAATCACATGAGGGGTAATTGCCATACTCGCCACGCTTGGCAGACGGGTTGGCGAGGGTTTTGATATAAATGCAGAGTTTTCCTTCTCTGGGTGCTGATGATCATGCCAGCAGCTTTACCTTAGTCGCCTTTTACGACACCTCGGTAAGAGTGAGGGTGGCCTATTCTACTCTGCCGGGACCACACGGCCTAGGAGACTTTAATACCAATTAAAGAATGAACCCTTTGAATGAGAGCAACTCTTTATTCATGCTTGAGAAAGTCTGGTCATTGATAGATCCATTTTTTACTTTAGTCAATCGTCTAATATGTATTTATTGAATGTGTTTCCTAAGCAAGGTAACCAGGACTTTACGGCAAGAGTGTAGGCTTTTCTCAGACAAGCATGGCCCACCTGAGGCATCTTCAAGAGGTTATACTTGTCTGTCGTGTAACATAAAAATAAGGTTTCGTTTCGCATCTAAGAGGTGCTTTACTCTAAAATTTCGACAAGGAAGAATTCTTATCGTTAATGCTCATAGTCTGCTGCGTCTCTCGTAACAGTTTTATATGAATTTTGAAGACAAAACCAAAAAATATAGTATGTTGTAGCACCGTTAACTATCATTTCTGCGTTATCCAGATCATTACGGCACATTCATTATGACAGCCCTTGTATCGTCTGTCTTCGGACATAGGCTCTCTCCAAAGCCTTCCACTTGCATCCACTTTGGACCTACATGTCTCCGAAAGTCGTCCCATCATTCCAGTGTGTGAACTCTACTAAAACTAAAGTTGTGACCGCGACCATGACCATTGAACGCCGAAAATGGAGATGGGCTGGGACCATCTCCATTTTCTAGCATAGAATGGATTTCGAGCGTTTTGGGCTAGAACAACACTAATTGCGCGGAGATGGACACCTCAGGGGTTTTAGTTAGGGTTTGACTCCCACACACTACCTTGTTCCCTACATTGTAGCAAGGTGACGGCCATGATGGTTTCCCCTGGGAAAAAAGAGAAGAACACTAATGCGGAAGCCGAGAGAAACCACACAGCACAGTAGAACAACAAATACCGCAGTTTTCACGTGCACATCGCATCGTAACTTTCTCAATTTTACCCATCACTCGCAGCTGCGTAGAAACGGCGGCATATCGCCCTCGCTAATGTATGCAGTTTCTCTGCATAGCTAATTTGGCGTGTGTACATCATCGCCGTTTTCTATCGTTCCCGCGAATTGGTAGTGGCAACGTGTTTTTGATTACTTGAATACGCGGTGTTTATTATCGCGCTGTTTTTACTTCTTCGACCACATGTCAGGCCAAAGTTTCAAAGATGGAACGAAATTTATTGTGCCATTCGGATGCTTTATGCTATTGAGCGTTAATTCTTGCGAGACAAGTCAGGAATTAGTCAGTACGGGTATTTTTTAAAGGCCCCTCTACTTAAAGTAGAACTGTAGCATATAAAAAATATCCCATCAAGTACCAGGTACGAAACGTTACTCATGGATACAATTATTTTTAACCCCCGACGCAAAAACGACGGGGTGTTATAAGTTTGACGTGTCTGTGTGTGTGTGTGTGTGTGTGTGTGTGTCTGTGTGTCTGTCTATGGCATCGTAGCTCCCGAACAAATGAACCGATTTGATTTTTTATTTGAAAGATGAATAAGGAGGGAGTGTTCTTAGCTATGTTGGATAAAAATCGATCCAAGATGGCCGCCAGTCACAAAGATTTGAATTTTATGTTTAAACACAACTCCCACAATATGGGTATCATATAAAAGGGCTTGAGTAGCAGAATGTATTAATTGTGAAAAATTTCAAATCCAAGATGGCCGCCGTCAGAAAATGACGAATAACCTATTAGTTGTTCCAACTGCCTCAATATAGGTATCAAATGAAAGAGCTTTAGTTGTGTCGGGGTTTTTTTAATTTTCAATTTAATTCTTATCTTTACTCGCATGTATCGAGTCAGTCGCATGTGTACCAGTAGTCCAGTACACATTACGATACAACTTGATTCGTTGCTAAAAAGTACTATGTGGCTCAAACATGAGCACGTTATGAGGTATCGAGTAACGTAATAATCCGAAAGTATACAATGTTATAAATTATAATAACGAATAATACGTGTAAGTAGGCTTTTTATCCTTACTTACAGACATCAAAAACGTTCTGTAATTCAAGCTGTGTGCATACTTATGTAGATACTTAAGTGATATTCAGGGCTGTATGTAGATATTGATGTAAATTAAGTCATTTATTATAGTACTGCTTTATAATTACCGAGCTGTTAGGACAGCGTCCCGATTATACAATCTGTATTCATTTTTGCTGCTACAATGTTGTTGATCCGTCATTAAGTACATTTTTAAATCGGCTCTAGGGGTTTGCGACTCCTATAACGATGTCTATTTATGGAGCATTATTATATACCGAACCATTGTCGCGGAATAATTCATCTATCTACCTATGAACTTTAAATAAATAACATCTTTAAATGTTTAAATACGTTTATATATAGATGGGTTAAACCAGTTAAACAAGAATTTAGACAGTTAATTACATCAAGTTATAGAAAACTATCAGTAAAATTTTCTCATTTCATTCTCATTGATTAAGACAATTATTGTATAAGTATTAAACTAATTTGACAGATTTGTATTCATTGATTTGTGGCTGTCCGTACAGTAAAAATATAACAGAATATTGATCACGTGACTGACGGCTTTTTTTATAGGTCGCAGACGAACAGGCGGATCACCTGATAGTAAGCGATTGCCGCCGCCCATGGACACCCGCGAAACCAGTGGAGTCACGAGTGCGCTGCTAACCTTTAAACTCCCCTTTCCCCCGGATCGGGCCTCGGTCACCCTCACTCACGCAGCGAAACAGCAAAATGCTGCTTCACACCGGTTTTCTGTTAGGCCGTGGCTTGCAAGAATAAGTCAGGGGACTTATTCTTGCAAGCCACGGCCTAACAGATATTTCCCAACTAGAAGGTCACCGTTCAGACAAACCGCTCAGTGTCCTCCAGTAGTTACCTATTTCCCTGTGACCCTCAAATGTGGTTACGCTCAGAAGCTCAGAAATTCCCTGAGAATGCAGTCGGTCAGCCGTATTGGTGACCACGCCTCTGTTTATGTCGCCGCTGTTGCGTCACAGTGAAACTTTGAAAGCACGTGTGCAAGTAATTGAAATGGCTTTCTGTCGAAGGCTCGTTTCGCCGCATGGCTTCGCTTCGGCTTTACATAATGTACTTATGTCCGAGACTAAAATACTGTTTGAGAATCAAATATGCTGTTTTGTTATTGTACACTTTACTTATTGCGGAATTTTTGTACGGCATTTGCATCGTAGTGAAAGTTTGATAGTGGTATTCAACAAATATTTATATGCATACAAAATATATTTGCATTTCAAATAAATTTGCAATTTCAGTTTAAATTATACGACACGTGCAATCGAGTACATGCTTATTTGTTTTTGAATTACAATTTGTTGTTTTCGTGTGAAAATTAAATAATAATAATAAATATTTCACAACATCACATACATTGATTTGACTCCGAGATAGGTAGCTCAAACACCTGTATTACGGATATCAGAATCAATAGTGGAATTACAAATATATACATATAATACTTTTTCTTTGTAAACACCCAGACCAATACAAACAGACATGTTCATGCACACAAATGATTGTACTGTACGGAGCTCGAACCCGCAACCCTTGAACCAAAGGTAGCGTTCACTACCACTGTTCCAAACGGTCGTCTGTAATAAAAACGTTCAAATTTACTCAAACTTCTTGTGTAAGGTATATTGTGAAAATTTGTTTTGATTGTTATTTTCTATTCAATTTAATCACCAATTGTTTTTACAAACTTTTTATTATTATTTTCGTGTTTGATTAATTCTACGAAGAGATCCGTAGAAAAATTCTAAATGCATACAACGGAATTGCGGACAAAGATGTAAAAGGAAAAATAAAATTCAGCGATGACAGCGTATGAATTAGGCGCACTAAACAAAGGAAAAAGTGCTACCTTAAATGGAGAAAAAATCTAAGCAAGACGAACGAAGTATGAAAATGAGTTATTTATAGTCAGAGACAAAAACATTTCTTTCGTGACAGACGGAATTTGTTAAGAGCCTGCTCCATTTCGGTAACAGCTGGATACTTAAGCTTTGTTGGAATTGTAGATAGCGTTTTTATTGTTCTGTTTTATGATGAACAGTAGAAGTCTGAAGAACGAGAACAACTCGTATGTAGATGTATGTAGGGACAATGTCGTATAATTTAAGTAGAATCAATTAGGACTAATGGAATTGGAAAAATCATATTAAGATTTCCTTTTCTTAATACAGATATAGGCAAGATAGGCATTGCATTAGCTATCTCTCCGATTTCGCAGATGTTAATGGGTGGCGTTGATTACTTACTTAAGCTAGATACGACAAAACAGCAGGCGGGTCACCAAATGGACCCGCCTGCTCTTTTGTAGTCTCTAGCTTAAAAGAGACCAAAGTAGGTGTCATACACACAGTTTGGGTCTCTCTTAATCTTGGTAAGAAAATCCTACATAAGGTGAAACACACCGTAATTCAGATAGCGCCTTTTAAAATCTTTATGATATAGTTGATATTTTTTAAAGCAATATTTTGCAATTTATTCTTAAGTAAATAACACACTTAAAAATTTCATCTCGTGTTGAGGCGAGACTCGAACCCACACCTTCCACAATCCGGGTGGATGATCTACCAATAAGAACACTGAACGCGTGACTAAGCCGACGAAATTTGTAAGTGCTTGATTCGACATGAGCTATCGATAGTTTCATCAATATCGTAGGTATATTTTACAATATCCAGATGGAAATATTATTATAAATATATGACCACCAGTTAAGATGAGACTGCTAAATCAATAGTTGATATTTTTTATAGCAATCTTTTCTACCCAGATTGTGGAAGGTGTGGGTTCGAGTCCCGCCTGAACATGATATGAAATTTTTAAGTGTGTTATTTACTTAAGAGTACAATTAGTATAATTTGCCACTGTGTAACAAAGTTCTATACTATCAGAGTTAAAATGTTGATATCGAAATGGCAACTATAGAAACTTTTCGCTTTTCGATTCTTATGGTAAAATTATAATCTGTGCTTTTACCAAATATTTTCTAGGCATATTCAGGTCAAGTAGACATGATACTAATGTTACGATACACATGTATTTGGATTTATCGAGCAGTTAACGATATTGAGTAGTTGCTTTGTATTGAATTGCAAGGTTAGGTCATGGTAGGTATCGTCGATAAAAGCTCGTGTTCCGTTTCTGATTGTACTAAAATGTTTTAATTTTTATTTTTCAGGTACTTTTTTGGATTTGCTGACTAAACTATACCTGTCGTGAGTGCCTTAACATAACTTAGAGTAGTTTTCTAAAATCAACAAATATGCATGTATGATTATCTTACCTCAAGGAAAAAAATCACAAATGCGTAGACTTTCTAGCATTTGACGGTAAGTACTGGTGTCCTGGATGTCCATAGGCGTCAGCTATTGCTTACCATCAGGTGATTCGTCTACCCGTCTGATACCTATCACAAAAAGAATAAATTATATTTTTGAAAAAAACAAATACATTCCTTATTCTTCAAAGTTCAAACAGAACCACAACCACTTTTATGTGTGACGCAATGTTAGTACAATCAGGTAGGTTGTTAATGGAGCAACAGGTGAATTTAGAATAGGTAAATAGAACATTGTCCTGACTTAACACTTGTGTAAAGTAACCGTACCATTAAAATGCACAAGTTTACTTACTCTAGACTTTATGCCATTGTGATAAGTGTTATATCGAATGGTTGTTTTCAAACGTCAATCACTCCGAGGCCTATTGTTCCGAGGTCCGGTGACCTCCTGCTTGTCATTCATGGGTGAAAATGTTCTAAATTGGTTAAAAATGTGTTGTGTGAAAAGTTTATGTAGGTCATTGACTTCTTATGAAACTTAGTGGGTGGCCAATTTATTGGATTGTGTCATTGTAGTGAGGAAACAAGTATCTTTGTTTGTATTACTTTTTTTTAAATTGATCTACACAACGCGATAATGAGATACCTATTCGTATTATTTTTTTTGTATTTGTTTTTTATTGATCTTGATTGTCACCTACTTATTTAGATTTTCCTAACTACGCCGTTTCATAAGTATAGACTTTTTTAAATGTGATAGGTGCCATATGAGCAGATGGACCACGTGATGGTAAGCTATTGCCGCTGCCCATGGACACCCGCGAGTGGAGTCACAAGTGCGCTGCCAACCTTTGATCCCTCTTTCCCCCGTATTGGGCCTCTGGTACCCTCACTCACGCAGCAAAACACAACACAGTGCTGCAAAAATATAGCGTTGCTATAACTGAAAACCATATTATTTTCTATAATGAACCAGTAGAGTTTTGCAATTTTCTTCTTCCTTGGGATTTTTATTAATGTTCACTAGTTCCTATGTGGATATACGAGTATTTACACTACTACACAATATCCACCGGCGACAAGCTAAATTAATATATTCCCAGCTACTTGTAACCAACTCCTGTCCTTATTTGACGAACTATCTAGTTAGAGAACCAGCAAAACCAGTTCATATGTGTGTCTGTATATTCGTACACCACGCCTCATCAGAGGAATTTGCATCGATCTTAAGTTTAAGATCCTAAGGTTCAATGTCGATCATTTTCAACTAGACGTGTCGTACATGCACGTGAAACCGTCGCGTGCGCACTTGGTGAGATTTCTTTGCGCATTCAAGGAGAGATGCGAACAGGGTACGTTCAGCTAAGTGCCACTTGACTGCTTTTGGATGTGGCGTCTTGTTTTATTGCAGTCTTTCATTTCTAGATATAAAAGTCAGGGATGAGGTAGAAGAAACACAAAGTTAATTTTGCTATCAATCGACTATAGTAAACTTATAATGTAAGACACAAGTTCTTTACTAGTCGCAGTTTTATAGGATGATGATAGGAAGAAAGAATATAACTCAAATGGGTTTAGTGTAAACATTTGATAGACGAAATTGGCATGATTGGTCACAAACAAATAATTAAAAAAAATATTGATAGGTACAATATTTATTTTTATAAATTTACCATTGCTGAACTTACTTAGATCCCAAAATTATAGAAAGAAACAATTTTCTCGTTATTTTTTTTTACAAAATTTCTGTTCAATGTTTCTCTTGTTCATCCGCTCTCTGTAAAATTAACCTAATTCGTTACGTTTTAAGGTTAACGATCAACCTACAGACTCATTTTGTCCACTCCATCAACCCATTATGCCTCCTCCGGAAGCATTAAAAAGCGTACATTCACACATCGCGAGTGCCCAATTAGCTTATAATCGCGTGCACCGCCCATGGGAACAGCGCAGACATTACTACTGACTGTTGTGAGGTTGCGCAAGCGATAATCGCCCATGACACAATTCCAGATTATTATCGGCTGCAGCCACCGTAACGTGAGCTCTTCCAGTAACCGCAACCTTCAAAGAGTTCATAAAACAACCCTTATGAATGGTTCAGGATAAAATGGCGCAGTGGTGGTTACGTTTATTCGGATTATTGTATGTCATTAGCAAGTTTTACGGCGGCTAATCAACATTTGAGCGTTGACAACTCAGTCTTTTCACGCAATTCCACTGTTGTTTGTAGAATTATCTTCTTCAACAGTTAAGCCTTCAGTTGGGTATTTCAAAGTCAATTGTTTGGAGTTTACTGTCGGAATTTCACGGCTTTTTTATTAGACCCATAGAACTGACAGATGTGCCCAATTGAGAAGTTATTAATTGGTTTTACTTTAACTTTTTGGAATACCCGTTTGGATCAGTGGCAGTGAACGCTGCCTCTCTGATGTAAGGGTGGCTAGGGTTCGATCCCCGCACAGTACAAACATTGTGCATGAACATGTCTGTTTGTATTAGTCTGGGAGTTTTCTATATATTATAAGTATGTATTTACAAAAGAAAAAGTATTATATGTATATATTTCTAATTCCGCTGCTGGTTCTGATATCCGTAACACAGGTGGTTAAGCTACTTATCTCGGAGTCAGGTCAATGTATGTTGTGAAATATTCATATTTATTTATTTTATTTATTTGATGGTGTGTATAGCCTCATTTTATTACATATATTTATATCTAAATGTGACTGGAAAACGATCATCGTTGTAGAAGATGAGTGGTTTATATGAACTATAGGCCAACTCTTGACGACAATCTCACTTGATGGAAAGTGACGATGAGGTCTAGGATGTAATGCGTTTTCCTAGAAGATGCCTGTTCACTCCTGCCTTAACAATGTCCAGATTATAGTGGTCCGGAAAAACAGACCTCGGCAATTCCATTTCTTAGCTGTCCGCACTATGAATGTGGAAGCGAATAGTTTCGTGCGGATAAGGTAATAATAATTCTTACAACATCTCATACATTGACCTGATTCCGTACTAAGTAGCGTAAGCACTTGTGTTACAGATATCAGACAACAGAGGAACACAAATATATACTTAAATACATATTTTACACCCAGATACTGAACAAACACAAGTGTTCATCGCACGAATGTTTGTCCAGGGTGGGGATCGAACCCACGACCTTTGGCGTAAGAGGCAGGGTCACTACCAATTGCGCCATCCGGTCAGTCAAGCCAACAACGTATGGATATATCGTCTCGCCGCGCTTTGCCGTCCTGTGATGGAATGGGGTATGATCCCCACATATAGTGTGGTTATAGTGGGTACCGCGGTTGAGCAAGTGAAGACTAGGAAACCCTGCAACTCATTGGGCTGCTGATCTTAGGAATATTGCTGCCGGTTGTCTTGTATGAAGAAAGCCTGGGATATAAACCTGTAGAGCGCTATTCAGTCCTTCGATCAGTAGTAGACAAATACAGGCTATTGACTGATTGATTAATGTATGTATGAATGTAAAACACATTTGGCGCATATATTGATTGATTAATGTATGTATGTAAAACACATTTCTCGCATAAACTATAGTGTAACAGGTTAAGCAAAAACAAACGAACAAACCTTCAACATTAACTCTGCGGTGCACATTGTTCGCGAGCTTGCATGTAGCTGTCACTTGAAGGTTGCCGAAAGATCTAGTGCTCTTTGGATTAACTTTACACCAAGAATACGAGCTATATGGGCTATGCGCCGAATATTCTATATGAAACGATTTATTTCTTGCCAAATAGAAAATGGTACTGCAAGGAACGGAAGTTTAAAATAAAGGTGAAGGTAAACTTTACACTTTGACGTCAATGAGATTCATATTTCCGAGTTTTATATTGTTAACCTACTCGTGAAACAAAAATATTGGATAGCCTTGAAAACAAACCACGAGGGAACTTATTAAAGTTTGTCATTTATATTAGTTTTTAGCTTTTTGTGCTATTATAAAAACAAACTGTTTTGTATTAAAATATGTTTTTCATTATAATTTAAAACATAAATAAATCAATCACCTTACCTTTTCAGTATTAGTTTAGCTAACCTAACTTAAGATTTTTTCATACCATACCTCGCCCAGCGAACTTCCATCGCGATCCAGCGGGGTAATGCTGCCAGCATTTTGGGGACACTGCCACGGGGACCTACTTTATTTTAACTTTCCTTTTTATTTACTTTTAGTTTAATTTTATTTCTTAGTTATTGTCTTAATTTTCTTGTGTTTTTGTTCAATAAAAATTCAATTCTCTTCACCAAATGAATAATAATATTACTAGAGAATCTTAAATCATATATCAAACCCTCTCATCAAAGTGACTAAGTAAAATCAATTACCAAAATCCACAACAAATTCGCTTCAAACATGAGTAGTTAAAATCAGCGGTGGTTTCATCAAACTGTTAAGCGTCAAATTACAGGGTTCCGTAGTTGTACTTATCTAATTTTGTGGCATACAAGAAAATTGTTGAGTAAATTCTATTAACGTTTGCAATCAACGTTACCTACCGTGCTACAAGATCTGCATTTCACAACAGAACGAATTATGATTGAGTCAAAATAGTCTCTTAATTTTGCACGAATGGAACAAATGCACATATATTTATTATTTCATTATTCATGGTTTTACCCTGCTTAGTTTGAAGTACTTTAGTGATATCAACAAATGTTTGAAAATACCACCGACAGCTTGGGAGGCCATTTAAAAAAAAGAGAAATTTAAAAAAAATCTCCTTCCGCCTGAATTGTACATTGTATTTATGTATATTTTTAAGTTTAATTCTGTAAGTTTTTAAATTCTGTATGTTGTGCAATAAAGAGTATCTACCTTCCAAAACTAATTTTATTAATAATCTGATCAATTTTGTTTGGGAAGATGTTTTTTTTTCAAAGATAAACCCTATGTTTAGGGAGTAAAAAATATTTGTTTTCATCAGTAAAATGCCCTCCATAACTGAGTAAGACGGATAAATAAGCATGTTGTATTGTGCTCATAGACCCCGGTGTACCTTAAGGGTCCCTAATTAGGAGCATCAAAGATACCAAAATTGGTATTTCGGTAAACGAATTCACAGCAAACTCATTTACCGAACGACCAATTTTGGTCAGTCCTTCAACCGCGGTCTACTTACAGACCGCGGTTGACATTTTCTGAGCGACAATGCGCTTTCTCTGCGCTTGCGCTCCCAATGTAGCGATGATTGACAAAGATGCGACGTTTTGTAAGCTGTAATGGATGTGACCAAATTTGGATCAACTGCTCTAAGAAAACGAAAGTATTGCTAAACGGTCCGAGTCCGTATTTGGGACAAAGTAGATGCTCTTGTTAGGGTTTATATCAATGTAGGGCATCTTTGATTGTTTGATATCTAGATATTTCAATTTGTTGAACATGGTATGCACAGATTGTTATCCAATCGTATCTCTTAATCTTTCTATTTATGAATTCGTTTGTAGGTTCATAAGTCTGTTCTGTATTTCTAAACTTAGTTATTATAACATTAGATATAGCTATTATTTATAATCATTTGTCGGAATTGAGACAAATACCTAATATACTTAATGGTTTCGTTTAAGTTAGTATTTATAATGACAACTTACAATGGAAAATTAGTTAAAATTGTATACTATTTCATGATGCTTGAGAACCAATATCCAATAGGATATGTAATGGAATGTAATAGGATCGATATGTAATATGCAAATATAATATATTATAATTAAAAGAGAAACGTGCAATAATAACTTTGTTTATTACCTATGTAAGGCCAAGGACACGACGCCGGGTAAGGCGCACTAGCAACGATAATTGATTTAAATTAATAGTTACTACAACAATTTATTTTCAACATTTTCAAAATGGAGGTCCAGGCAGTTGACAAACACTTACTTATTACCTTATTATACCTTTGTTTAATTTTTGCCCTAATTTTGGGCTGTTTTGGTTTAACGAAACTTGGCTTTAAACAAAATTGGATGTTAGTAGCTAATAATTTAAATCGATTAGCATCGCTAGTGCGCCTTACCCAGCATATTAAATAATTAAGACAAAAAATGTTCACTTGTATAACATAATTTTTTATTGGTCTTAAATTACAGTCGAGCAATAAATTTATTGACTTATGTAAGGCAATCATTTTCGAACGGTGCATACTTCCGTTTATTTCACTGGCATGGGAGACATTAAAATAACACAAATAATCATACATAACAGAAAACAGATTCAAACGAATGAAATGTTAAACTAATGAATGTATGTATGTAATGTTTCGTTTCATGTGGACTATAATTTTAATGCTACATTACTGTATTTTTTTTTTGTTGGCGCGGTGGAAAATGCCGCCTTAAGCACACCCGACCGCTGGGAGACGGCCGGGTAGTGTGGGGCTCTCCCTTGGGGTGCTCCCAGGGGCCTACCCACTAAAAACCACCGGGGCATTTCCTGCTACGTCCGTGTGGGGTGGGCTACGGTAACGGGTGCGAAACCAAGTCCGCGGCCCACCCTCGAAGGACGAGAGGCTCGCCAGCACGGCCTCTTCAAAAAAATATTGTATATAATTATATTAACATTGGTCAAGTGGTTTAAGTACCCAGCGGCAATCTCGGGGTCCTGAGTTCTATTACTGGTTCGAGCAAACGTATGTTTTGATTTTTTCGAACATATCTCGGGTTTATGATGATCACCAAATCGCATTAGGTAAGCGTGGTTGTTGAGCCTAATCCTATCATTCCCATCATAGTAGCGATGACTTGGTTTTATATGATGGAGGCCTTTGCTCTGTGTGGGACAGTATAAAGGCTGATACTTTACTATATACTAGATCTCATATCTGAAAACTCTGCATTTATATCAAAACCCTCGCCAACCCGTCTGCCAAGCGTGGTGTGTATGGCAATTACCCCTCATGTGATTGAGGGAGGCCCGTGCCCCAGCAGTGGGGACTTAAATGGGCTGACGATGAGATCTCATATTATTGATAGGTAATGCGATGTACGTAATGTGCAAGTATTTATTATTTGATAGAAATAGGGTGAGCCCTGCGTCTCATAGCCACTGCGACCAGTAGATGCTCTATTGTGTCAAATGTGCAAGTAACTTTATTATTGAATTAATTGGTGGTACGAATAGTAACTGTTCCTAGCACAACTGATTATGCTTCCTTTAAGAATGACTTAATTTTGAGAAGACAGTAAAAACTGTTACTAAAACATAAGATAATTGCTTTTATCATTGTTTGCCAGGTTTTAATAAAAGATAATGAACACCTGCCGCAATGATAAAAACTGTAATCAGACTTTTTATTATTGCGGCGTTTTTTATTCCACAAGCTTTGTGTTTTTCGTCAATGGTTGAAACCAGGTTGTTACTTTTACTTCTATCATATATTAAGAGGGATTGATTATAGCTTCAGGAAGTCGCATGATATAATTAAGGATTCAATAAGCGTTGGCGTGTGGTCAATCACCTGAATACAATTTTGTACTTTCCAAAGTTCTAGCAAACTCAAACTCAAATATTTAGTTGCCTCATTTTAGGTATAACATTACAGATTTTTTATGTAAAGAACGGTTAGTCTCACTTGAATTATACAAACGTTTATAGCATGCAGTTAAAGAAATAAATTTTTAGTTATAACAAACTCTACCGACAATATATGTCAACAACACAACATGTAGTGTTTATTGATTCTCTGCAGCAACCTACTACACTACGGATTATTGTATAACCATATCACAGGTGTCCTTCCATGTCATATTTTAACCGCTTTAATGGACCATAAACTATCTCGATAAAAACAGTTGGATGCAGATGATTGATCACATTTTACAGGTTAAGCAGACGGTTAGCTGTTAAGAGAAACGTTCGCAAAAAGTATCGAGGTCTCGGGGACCGTGTGATGGAATCTAGACGCGCCAAGCTGCCCGATTCCTAACGATATATACCGGCTAATTACGTGTTAAGAACGTTAAGTCAACCTTAAGTTGTCAATCATAGTGGACAGTTTACTTTGGGTGACGTGCAGACGATATTTGTAAACAGAAGTTGTGGAAACTCATATCCAAACTATCTTTCTAAAAGAAGCCAATGCCACAAGGCTACATTAAGATTAGCTTTTTATTCAAACACTTATAACATTTCAGGGTAAAATACTCCCAATAAAAAAGAAAATGTTTAGTAAAATAAGTCACAATGAAGGCAATATTCAACCCTAATAAAAATAAATGGAAATTTCAAAAGGCACTTAGATTGTAACTATTCAGTTAGTTAGGCTATCAAACGAAGCAAATCTAGACTCAAAAGCTGACAAATCACTCGAAGTAGTAGACCTTACCTCTTTGATAAAATGTTTATTGCCTATAAAAGTAAAGTTGCTTTTAAGACCACTTACAAAATCAAACAATGCATTTATAACAAGGGATAATCGACTGTAAATAGACTGAGATAAAGTCTAAAGAAAGAGCGAAAGTAATGGTTTACAAACAAAAGACGCCAGATGTTTTCGAAATGGCAGGTGAAGTGGAAAATCGTTATATTTCGTGTTAGGTCGATGGCCGGTTGGTGTGACCGATCTCACCGATCTGTGATTATTCTAAGTGCAGTCTATCTGAATTTCTTTACCGTTATCGACTAAACGTTTAGCAATGGCCGTTCCAAGGTACTGGTTACGTAGTTTGTATCTTAATATTGTTCTTTATAAGTCCATTCTGTATCTGAAGGTGAATAGGACAGTTCTATTTTGACATTAAAAGTGAGACGCTCCATGTAAACCTAACCTGATATTTTTAAAAATCTAGAATATTGTCTTTAAAAATCTCATTGACTTTTTATTTGTTTGGTTTTTCATTTTAATCAACATTTTATTTATGAATTTGAACTTACTATGGAATACAATATACATTCTTATTGGTACACCTGCAATAAATCACAAATAATATTTAATTATTTGCATCTTATTCATCTGAAAAATAACATCATCCGCTTGACGTGTCAGAACCACCTCTGTCACCAAAAGAAATTAACTAGTTCTTGGTCCCTAATGCAATCTATGCGGACATATTTTGCACGAGAGAATAATCGATAATCGGTAAGATGGTCGCTATACCGATTACTGATTTATTGCGATTTTTTGATGAGCAAAAATTCCGATTAGCGCATTATGCAATTCATAAGATATTTATAACAAACTTTATTGGTAATAACTATTATAAGTTCTTGTTCAGATTAATTAAGAAAGATTAGTACTTGTTGTTTTAGGAAGAATAAGAACACAAAAAAGTTGATGATTTTTACAACTTAATATTTTTATTAGTAGTAAGATGGATGTATGATACGAAACGTTTGAACTGTCCTATTCATCCTTCAGATACTGAATATACTATAGCACAAAATAAATTGTTTATAACCTATTTAAGCTAATGGTTTCATAAAGACAAGGGTATTAACTGTAAGAGTTCGAAGTTCTTTGGATTTCAATATTGATTTTAAACTTTCGCGTTGCATTACACAAATAATTATTGTACACGGGACAAAACGCGGTTATTTTTATATGATAGTACATACTCGTCGTGGTCACAAACGGATTCCGCTTGCGACCACGACCGTTGTAACGCGGTCGAAACGTCAAGCTGTGAGTATATGCTACTACGAGTATAATAATATTAATAATAATAATTCTCTCAACATCTCATACGGTGACCTGATTCCGTACTAAGTAGCTTAAGCACTTGTGTTACAGATATCAGACAACAGAGGAACACAAATATATACTTAAATACATATATTACACCCAGACACTGAACAAACACAAGTGTTCATTGCACGAATGTTGGTCCAGGGTGGGGATCGAACCCACGACCTGTGGTGTAAGAGGCAGGGTCACTACCAATTGCGCCATCCGGTCAGTCCGAGTATGTACTTACATATAAAATAAGCGCGTTTTGCCCCGTGTATATTAATTATTTGTTTCAATATTGAGTCTGTTGTTAAGGTACCTACGACAACTATCTGAAAATAAAATTTAAAACAGAAGAATTTTCGTATAGGGAGTAATGTTTGCTCAACAAATATAATAATGTTCACTACATTAGTAAGTTAGACTAAAAGCACCTGAAATGCTTTACTAAGAAGACTTACTATTGCAGCAAAACAAACTTTAATATTAACTTATGCCTCACAAAGGATAAAATTACAAATTTGTCCAAAAAGCCGCTGTCTAATTACTTCGTCACGTATGTTTATTAAAACAAAACAATAGTTAAATAAACTACGTAGGTTTGTGACGCAATTTCTTTGTTCAGAAGTCAAGGACCTCTGTTATTTTAATTCTCAGTTTCTCATGCAAACGTGTACGGAATGATTTTCTTCCATGAGATATGATCTCCTTCCTGTCGGATTTCATAACTGCACACGGTCACGAGTGAGATGGAGTGATCAGATAGGCTTGTACACTGATGTTCATTACAGTGATCTAGGACGAACGCAATGAATATTATGTTGTTACGTGGCATTGATGTTAGTTATGTTTTAATATCGATTCTATCTTAACATAATCAAGATATATATATATATGTATATATATATAGGCATAAAACAATAAATTTACCATCAGATGAGCCGTACTGCTCGTTTGTCTGCCATAATGTAAAAAAAAATGAGGTCTCGTGAGGTATTTTTTTTATGTGTTAGGTGGCAGACGAGCAGACTGGATCACCTGATGGTAAGCGATTGCCGCCTACGCCGTGGAGTCACAAGTGCGCTGCCAATCTTTAAACCCCCTTTCCACCGGATGGGGCCTCCGATACCCCCACTCACGCAGCGAAACACAGCACAATGCTGCTTCACGCCGGTTTTCCTGTGAGGCCGTGGCATCATTACGGTCGAGCCGGCCCATTCATACCGAAGCGTGGCTCTCCCGCGGTCTATGAATTGCATTTGTTTTATGGTTTTATCTTAATCATATTTTGATAATATCTATATTATTGCAGGTGCAGAAAAAATATCCTTACTCAATAGCTCTTCAAACAAATCATAATATACAATATTAGGCGATGTTCTTGGGTATTGTTCATTAGTGCATTGTAAAAATACAAATATCCTATATTTTTAAACTATAACAGTTATAAAAGAAGTCAACGAATACTTTAGATAAAGCATTTATATACAGTGTGAGTCTTGATAAAGTGCACATATCAAAATCAGGGAAACTATGCCCTATTTATTCGACGAAAAAAAAAAAGATTTTTGAAAAATATGAAAAGTTTCAGTTAATTATAAATTTATAGGGTTCGTTTTCTTAGTTTTCTTGGATATTTTTACCTTACGGCCTGGGCACGGCTTATTATTAGACATCATCACAAAATTCTGCAAAATTATTCCACTGCGATAACACTAACCCTCTTATTCCAAAACGTGGTTTAAAATAAATAGTGTGATTAATCCTGGGAATTACTGAAGAACTAGAATGACATTATTACAAAACTAAGTTTAACGTTATTTAGTCATCATCATCATCATCATCAGCCCATTTAAGTCCCCACTGCTGGGGCACGGGCCTCCCTCAATCACATGAGGGGTAATTGCCATACTCACCACGCTTGGCAGACGGGTTGGCGAGGGTTTTGATATAAATGCAGAGTTTTCCTTCTCTGGGTGCTGATGATCTTGCCAGCAGCTTTACCTTAGTCGCCTTTTACGACACCTCGGTAAGAATGAGGGTGGCCTATTCTACTCTGCCGGGGACCACACGGCCTTTGTTATTTAGTATATTTTATTTAGTATATCAACGTTATACGTTATTTAGTATATCAACTATAATACTAGAGTTAAACCACCCGGACCCCTAGTTTAAAATGAGAAATATAATAATAGCCTCCAAATTTTTATTCAGTAACCATGACAACTTACCCCTGTGACAGTTCATTCCGTCTTACGCTAAAGTTATTTGTGAGGAAGTAGTTAACTTATTTTTGGGATTTAATCCCAAAAATATAAGCAATTCCTATGCATATTACTTGGAAACCTTACTTAGGTCAACATTTTAATTTATTGCAGTTTTTTGTAATAAGAGGGACTTAGTTTAAAAATTATGTCGATATATCTAAATAGGGTCAACAGGTGACACTCATAATTTTTAAAATACATTTTATTTTTTCCGTCGATAAAAAGGGTGTAGTTTCCTTGATTTTAATATGTGCACTTTATGAAGTCGCACACTGTATACACATATAAGAAACTACATAACATTCATAACATTACAATGCTGGTATAGGTAGTAATGTGCGTTTATACAAGCATGATGATAATAACTTGCACATATGTGTTTGTCATATGCCTACTGGATAGTGATAAAGACTTTTATTTATGTTATAAGTGTTTCCTACTTTGTAAGAATTCACGGAGAGAGTGAATCACTGAAACAAAGGAATTATATATGATAAGGAAATAGGCAGTAAAATGTATATGTAATTTGAGATTCAATAAAGAGAAACCGTCGTTGAATCTTAATGGTAAAAATATTGACAAGATAGATAAATCAATATATAATTAATATCTTAGAGCAAAACACTTTGAATTACCTATTCAGTGATTCCATAATATTTTTGTACAGACCTTCTTTATCCTAATTAACTAATGTTATGCCTACCTTATTATTTTTGTTGATTTTTCGTCATGTATAAAGAACCGTGGGAGAGCCACGCTTCGGCATGGCTGGGACTGCTCGACCGGAGTGATACCACGGCCTCAGTGAAACCCGGCGTGAAGCTGCACTGTGCTGTGTTTCGATGCGTGAGTGAGGGTACTAGAGGCCCAATCCGGGGGAAAGGGAGTTTAAAGGTTGGTAGCGCACTTCTGACTCCACAGGTATCGCTGGTGTCTATGGGCGGCGGCAATCGCTTACCATCAGGCAATCCATCTGCTGGTCTGCCACCTGTCACTTAAAAAAAAAAACAGTGTTTTATCATGTTATTTCAACACCTTAATAATTGTTTTTACAATACAATTGAAAAAAAAAAGTGTACCACGAATATAAACAAGGACAACCTGTCCTTAACTTGTCCAACACCATAACTTGACCTTTCTCTCCCTATAGCAAGGGACGGCGAGTGGAATGTGTTTGAACTTAAACATTTTGCTAGAATGACTTTGACTTTAAGCTGATTTAAACAGCCCACGCATCTCTATTCACGGATTAATATCACTGACATAACAGCGTCTAAATATCAATACCTCGGACTATTGTTCGACTTTCCATGTAACCTTACAATGGACAAGGTCAGCTGTGCCGGTCTACCTTGCCGCTGCAATTGTACCTGATCACGCGCATACACCAGTTCTGGATCCTGTTGTGGTTACGTATCAATGCTCGCTGCTTTTTTGTTGTTTGAAAAAAAAACAGCAGCGGTTTCCGTTAAGATTTTTTTTATTTATTTCCTTTATTAAGGAAAAAATACAGCTGTTAAAATAATAATGCATCAGCAATTTAAATTTTCCACTACAAATTAATATGTTGTGAGACAAAATACAAATATTATGCGAAAAAGGATGATTTTTTTAGGTACTTAGTAATTTATTAAAAGATTGGAACCAGTTTCGAATTCATATTTTTTTTATGTAAAATCGGTGTTAAAAGCACCGATTTTACATTAAAAAAAACACCGATTTTACATAAAGAAACCTTCAGTTCTAGTTTGTTATTATTTTGCGTAATTGAGAGATGAACAGGCAGTGGTCTGGGCATATTAGCCGCAGAACCGACAACCGATGGGGTAAACGAGTTCTAGAGCGGAGACCGCGTCTTGGCAAACGTAATGTAGGGCGCCCTCTGGCTAGGTGGGGGGACGATCTGCGCAGGATGGCTGGCAAGAGCTGGATGCGAGAAGCCATGGATAGATCACGGTGGCGAACAATTGGAGAGGCCTACGTCTAGCAGTGGACTGCGACAGTCTGATGATGATGATGATGAGAGATGAACAAAAAGTTATAAGTCTCATTTGAGACACATAAAAATTTATACACCAATTTTAGTGTATAAATTTTTATGTTTATTGATATTTTATTGATTTTAACTACTTCAATGATTGACACACGATTAAAGAAATCTTAATTGAGTTTTGTGTTAGAGTTAATCGGTAAAGAAATAAGTTAGAGATCCAAATTTACTTGTACATAAGACTTTGTAAAAGTCATATCAATCGTCAAAAAGGGTCAATCCGAGGAAAGGGGGGTTTAGAGGTTGGCAGCGCACTTGTGACTTCATAGGTGTCACGGGTGTCCATGGGCGGCGGCAATCGCTTGCTATCTGGGGATCCGTCTGCTCATTTGCTACCTATCATACAAAAAAAAGATAGGTTTCAGTGTGAAGCCAAGATCAAGCCCATCAGTCAATAAAAAAAAGATCCATTGAATCTAAAAAATCCATTTCTAAAAATAAAAAAGAAAAAAATGTCAGGTATCTAAATCGTTCTCTATTCGTGAATAAGGTAATAAATAAAGGTTCAAGCATTACCTTTATTTTATATCGAACACAAATCGCAATGTTTCAGTAATAAAATATTTATGTATTCTTTTATTACATTCGAAAGTTGCCTTGTCTTTACGATGGTGGTACAATGTCATATAAAGAAACAAGATTCATTTTAAGATTCAGTAACAATAAAAGATATCAGATAGATATAATAACAGCATATTAATCTGATAGCAAAAAAAAAGTCTTATACCTTAGATCCTGACTAAACTAAAGTAGAGACAATAAATTAAAACAAGTAAATGATGTATACTCAACAGGGTGTCCCCACCATAGAGAAAATGTACTACATCTGAACCGTCATTCACACTAAAAAACAAAATGATATATATATATATATATATATATATATAGCATATTATAAATCGCGATCTAAAGTTAATATCCTACAACCGATTACGGCTACGGCGGCCAATCTCAACGATCAGCCACGTGCGCAAACACAAGTGCACTCTCTATTCCCTTACCCTCATATTCCGATGGGACACTACTGTGACACGACCAGAGAGGAATTGGGCGCAGGACCAACGGCTTAACGTGCTTTTCTAAGCCCGGGGGTACAAGACCGCCAACTTCCAGACTCCGGGCTGCCACTAACAATTGCTTACCGAAAACTTAGGTACAAATTTTTGGCCCGACTCGGGGATGGAAACCTCTTGCGCAGCCGTCGCTTTAAATTGCGACCCACTAACCACTGTACCACCGAGGCAGTCTAAAGTTACTTCCGTACTAAAGCTCATATCATACCACTTCAACTCGAAATTTTAAAAGGGGCTGGCACGAATTTTGTTCCGGGACTATGCTTCGTTCGCGATTGTAATAAGGGGATAAAGTTCTTCGCAAACGAATGAAGATTTGCATAAAGATTCGCGCGTAATTCAAATACAAAATGTAAATAATAAAACAATCACAATGCACATTACTAAGTAATTAACCATTTGCAATATTAAAAACATCGTTAAAGAACGCTTTGATTAATTCAAATGATCATCAGGCGAAAACTGGTTATAGTGTTTGAATTGCTCGATCTTAATTATAGGGGTTAAAGTATGAAGTTGCCGTTTTTTTTTTCTATATACATGATTAATAATTCCTATCGTTACCAAAAAGATACTGTGGTATATCTTTATTATGATTATTTTTATTTTCTAAAGTGTATAATGAGCATATTAGGAAAAAACCTTAATATCTTCATTGTTTATTTTGGTTACATATTTCAAAATCACCTTACGCAGGAGACGACGAAATTTTTAAATATGATGAAGTCTTCTTACTTTTTAGGCTTACTTTGTAAATGAACTTTCACTTGCTTTTCGTTTGAGGGTAGGCCCGAAAATCCTTTAAGTTGGGATAAGATCGGACAGTAAATACAGCGGGTTCGCTTTAACCATCAATCGATGCCGTCCAACTTTGTTTTAAAGAAAAAAATGGGATTATTCCCTAATATGAGTCACAACCATCAGATCTAACTTGTTCTTTTAGACTATTTGAACAACCAGACAAAAATATGTGTCAAAAGCTATTTATCTTGATCTTGAAAATTGCGACAGACATATTACTTTGTGCTCAACTTGAATTTTGCATAGCTAATTTGCATTTAGATAAAACATTTATCGAATGGATGACACCAGAACATTTCAAATAAGATGTAACAATCTCCAAGACATTCTAAGAGTGCTTTGGAATTAGTTTCGCATGCCTTTGAGATTCGTCGCGCGTCAATTTTGTGCCTAATTTCAGACTAATTTGATGGTATACTTTGGCTTTGGTGACGACAGAAAAATATGAGCTGCAGTCTTTCAAAAAGATCTAATGTTTTATAGAGTGCTTATGAGAAGCTTTTAAGTAGGTAGTATTTTACGTACGTCATTATATCAACAAATTTGATTTTGTATGATAAATCTTATTTAGCCTAGAGTTGAATGAAAGTATACCTTGGATTTGGATCCATGTTCTGTGCAAGGCATTGATTGGTGCAATTAGAAAAAAAGGGTGACAAAATAGGGCTGTGACTGTTAAATTTATTAATGATTTATAATGTTGTTTATTTTATTAAGTAAAACTTACGGATTAACTTTTTGTTGTTTCTTGTCCGATTTTATTAAAAACACTAAAACACGATTTTCGAGTAGGTATGTTATCCTTGTCATTTTTAAATAACTCGCCCCTTTAATAGAACCATTAAAAAGGCAACAGCTTTTGTGTTTGACTTGTCTCTTGAATTGGTGTTAGTTTAAAAACAGCATACTAACCTAGATTGATGTTTTTCATTCAACATTCGCGCCCCTAGTGACAAGTACATTTTTTATTCAAGTACTAGCAGCTCCGGCGTCAGTTCCTCAGTAACGACCTCCTTGCAGTCACGGCTCACCGATTTCTGTAACGAGATCTCGATATACAGAGCAAAATATCTCCAACCCGTCAATCTGATTTACACCTTACGCGGTTTGCATAGCGATTGAGTTGGATCGATGTAGACTCTCAGGTGTTTGGTAGAAATCATCTCTACTGATTTGCTCCGCGCTCTGGCGCAGTCAGTGCAAGATTTTACTCGGTATTTGAAAGAATCTTCGTTACGCATATTATTTAGAATATGTCGTCAAAACTTTGAGATACTGTGAATAATTTTATTATAATAACTATCTACATTTGCGTCAAATTCTTGCGACATGTTCGGCAAGGTCGCGGTTAATTAGAAGAGCTGATGGCTGAACGTCACTTATTCGACGAGACGAAGTCACATTGACTCTGATATTATCAGCCTGAGCGCCAAAAAACTTATCTCGGACGACGCGACGACCGGTTGATCGTCCGCACTATCATTGACGAGGTATAATGAACACAAATCTTTCAGAGCATGATGCAGGAGACAGGCCAATTACTCGTATTGAAGGGCAATTTTGGTTCGCTGAGCCATCGACGTGGGTACGGCTACCATCTACTCCTATTTCAGTCAGTAGATAGTGGATACATTAGATGAAATATAAATATTGAGGTTTTCGTGGTGGCTTTCATATTTAGTAAAAACTTTAATTTGGACCTAGAATCACTATCGTTGGCTGGAATATTTATTCATGATCTGATGTGAAACGATTTCCGGGTCTAGCAAAAAGTATGTTTCACCAATTCACATTACGCAAGCGTGGTGATTAAGGCTAATCCCATCATAGTAGCGATAACTTGAATTCAAAATGTATGATGGAGGCCTTTGCCCTGCAGTGGGACAGTATATAGGCTGATACTTTACTTTGGTGTGAAACGAGTCAGCACATTCCATATTGCATTACACCTCAAATTATTAAAAAAATTTTCGAATTACAATATCCGCAAGTCACTGGCGCCTTACGACTATGCATTTTGAGCAAATAATTATGTTCATTTACATTTCTTGCATATTTGCGCACATTCCTCGTGTTTGTGTAATATAATTGTTTGGTCGGATTCTCATTACTTTTTGCGCCAGTCTCTATAACCAGTAATTATGCTGATGTCTTCGTGCAGTAATCTCGAGAGCGTTTTGCTTTGATGTTTGAATAAGGTAAAGGTAAATAGGATAGTTGGAATCTCCAATAAACGAGGATGATTTATTTACCATTAAGGTTTCTTAAGCTTCGCTTCTTATAGCTAGCGTTTGTCCCGTTTCTAATGGTTATGTTTTTGATTTCGATTCTCTTATCTGGCATCATAGATCATCATCATTTCAGCCAATAGACGTCCACTGCTGGACATAGGCCTCCCCCAATGTTCTCTACATAGATCGCTTCTATGCCGCCCGCAATCAATCGATTCCTGCGACCTTTACCAGATCGTCAGTCCTTGTGGGGGGCCTGTCGTAGGCCTGTATACGTAGCCTCCACTCGAGGATCTTTCCACCCCAACGGCCGTCTATTCTCCTCGCTATGTGCCATGCCCATTACCACTTGAGGCATGCAATCCTTTGGGCTATGTCTGTGACCTTAGTTCTCCTGCGGATATCGTCTTTTCTGATACGATCGCGCAAGGAGACTCCGAGCATAGCCCTCTCTCTTCATCATAGCTATGATTAAATTCAAATCATCGCTATAACTTCGCATTTTTTTTCTACTTTTCTCGATTCTCAATTTCTATTACCTCTATGAATGTATGATGATGATTAAAAAGAATAATAAAAAAAAATTAAAAATAAATTAACATCCAAATTCTATTCAAATACATCTAATAGCGGAATGTAGTCATTTAAGAGGTATCTTACAGTAAAACAAAGCATTCATTGTTTCAATCACAAAACTTTGTAATTTTTTTTATAGTATTCAAAATGTAGGAGAAAGTTACCATTGTTTGTCAATGGACAGACAATTTTAATTTTACAACACTCTCTCTACATAAACAGTTGATCTACATAAAGTACCTACTAAGTATAGCACCTATGTTGAAACTGACACATCCATAGATTTGTATGTCACGCGCAAACATTTAGCAGACAAACTCGTAAAAATGTATGAAGTTGCAAATCTTTCGAGGTCATGGGAGAATGACGTATGTCGTTTTGCAATCTGAATTGTATAAATCGAGATATATTTTGTTTAGGAAAATTTTACGCCACATGATTCCAATAACTAAAAATATATTTACCTTTGTACCTACCTATGTAATGATTTCTAAATTTGACGAAAGTTTACATAATCTCCAGGTAGTTTTTAGTGAATTTGGGAATGATTCTTGCAGATTTTATATAAATGGCAACATTAATTGTGAAATTTAGTCGGGCGGAAAGTTTTCATCGCAACACTTCAGAAACATTTCATCAAACTGTTGCAAAAAAATATAGCTGAGACAGTTTCCCAATGGCTTGAGTAAGGCCTGATTAATTATGATAATTAAAATTTGGGAAAAACCTTGCAGATATCATAAAGATTGAACTAACTGCTTCCACGTTAGATTTATTAGAAGTTGTTTTGTCTTTTTTGAGAAGTAAGTAACTCGTATATACAAGCGTTTTTATAGTTTTCGTGAGATACTCTTATTTACTACGAGTACACCTATTATGTGTACCAGGTTTCCTTCAAACATTTAACATACAATGATATGTCTCCGACATAGGTAGCTCAAGCAGGTGCTTGAGCCATATCTATATTCTGATATCTGTAACACAGGTGTGTTACAGATATCAAAACCAACATAATGACTGACCGGATGGCGCAATTAGTGACCCTGCCTCTTACGCCAAAGGTCGTGGGTTCGATTCCCACCCTAGACAAACATTCGTGCGACGAACACTTGAGTTTGTTTAGTGTCTGGGTGTAATATAAGTATTTAAGTATATATTTGTGTTGTGTGTATAACACAAGTGCTTACGCTACTTAGTACGGAATCAGGTTAATTTATGAGATGTAGTGAGAATTATTATTATTATTATTTTAAAAACGGCGAAATTATAAATATAATAATAATAAGTCTCTCCTTAGTTCCAGTTAACCGGTTCACTAGCACCTCATCCCAATAGCCCAGTTCATTTGGTTTTCCATTATATTTCAATAGTCTTATGCCAACCGGGGACCGTCCTTGGCTACACTTCTGTGATGTATACAGGGATAGTTGCCGGCTGGTGTCACATCACATTATAGTAAAACTGTCAATTGAACGGGCCTCTACGTGTTGGCTTCGGCCCCACGCATGCCTTCCAAAAGTCCGGGACATAATTGCCCGTGGTTGTGGAACATAATAATAATAAAAAAAATTCACAACATCACATACATTGATCTGACTCCGAGATAGGTGGCTCAAGCACCTGTGTTACGGATATCAGAATCAACAGCGGAAATACAAATATATACATATAATACTTTTCTTTTGTAAATACATACTTATAATTATTATGAAATGCTGTAAAGTTTGCCAGAAATAAATAAATAATACATACAAACATCCAGACCAATACAAAATATATACATTTAATATTTTTCTTTTAGAAATACCTACTTATAATACATAGAAAACACCCAGAGCCATACATGTTCATGCAGCACACGAATGTTTGTATTGTGCGGGGATCGAACCCTTGCACCAGAAGCTGCGTTCACTACCGCTGATCCAAACGGATCGTCAATGATACTTTTACTCGAGTCGCATCACTACTTCAATCGCAGTGGAAGGTACATTACGACATTTATCTTCATCTACGCGTTTCCGCACCTTCAATCATAAAGAATACGCACTGCCGTGAGAAGAGGAACCAACTTTCACCAACTTTAACGGTCGTGTTTACTTTTTCACGAGCAAAGGTTTGTTTCGACTTGTAATCGTTTTGTCGCTGTTGAGACACTTTTATGATAAGCTTGAGAAGTGGTGGTACCATGATTTTGGTTTTGTATTCAAATTGTTTTTATTATTTGATAGAAATGGGGTGAGCCGTCTCATTGCCACTGCGACCAGTAGACGATCTATTGTGGCAGCCCCGTAACCTATTACAGCACCTCTTCTAGCTCCAGTTCCAGGATAAACCCGAGAATGGAGCTAATGGGGGAGCTCTTGATCTCGTCAGCTGAGATCATGTGTGCTCCCAGGTGCCGGCTTCTGCAGCGGTGCAGCGCTATGTACTCGCCGAGGACGTGGATAATCGTTTCCTCGTCCTCGCGACAGAACCTGCAGATTTTGGTATCTGAAAGGCCCATGTTGTGCAGGTGCTTGTTTAATTTGCAGTGCCCTGTGAGGATCCGGGTGAGTGCCCTAACATGTCCTCTACTCAGTTTTATTATTTCTACAGCTCGTCTCTGATCGAACGCCTGTATCAACGCCTTAGACTGTTCTTTTCTAATTGTTACATTTATTTGTCTTATATATCTGATGCTTTGTACTTAAGTTTTCGGTAAGAAATTCTTAGTGTCAGCCCGGAATCTGGAAGTTGCTGGTCTTGTACCCCTGTGCCTCGGAAAGCACCTTGAGCCGTTGGTCCTGGGCCCAATCCCTCTCCGGTCGTATCATACTGGTGTCCCAACGGAATATGAGAGTATGGGAATAAAGAGTGCATTTGTGTTTGCGCACATACTTGAGCATTATAATATATCCTGCGTACGATTGGCGTAGCCGTAATCGGTTGGAGGATATTATTATTATATCTGCTACTATGTTTTCAATGCGATAAATTGATAGTTGGACATTATTTGGTTCTTCAAAGTCCTTAAGTTGGATAACAAGTCATAGCTGGACCATTACATATTCCTGGACTACAAAAAAATCTGGATTATACTTAATTAAAAAAATATATATTTTTTAAATATAATTATCAATAAATCTTAAACCGTAATCAACATATGTTAAGGGAGGCTCTTTTCATGCTAATTAATTAGATAGTCAATAAAAAACCAGATTAGGTGCCCGCCATTTTAGAATTACGTGTTGTACATATTATACAAATTATGCATACTATGTTATTTATCTACCCCTAGTCCGGAAAGTCTATTTTGACTGAGAAGACACCAGCAAAAAACTCAGCAGTAACTCATTTCAAAAGGACAATTTACCTCGTAAAAGTCTTCAACGCAGGCAACTAGTCTAGCCAAGACCTAGTGACACTCTAACTAAACAATTACCCAGAGTCACGACGCCATTTGCAATGCTACATTTAATTAAGCTATGAATTGCGAAGTTCCATGCGCAACGCCTAATTCCTTTGTTCCAAAAAGGTCCTAATTAGATAATGGGACTGAACATAAACTAATTAAAAGGTGTTTTTTTATTTTAGTCATCCGTTTTTTATTTACTTTATCCGATTTTTTCGACACGTTGGACATATTTTTATTAAGTCAATAAATAAAGATATTTTCGTCGAATCACAAAAAGGCGTATCTGAGTTTTTACAACTTTTCACTGGAACACTTAACAAAGTTCAAAAACAAGTTTTTCCGTGATATAGCCGACGTTTTGTACCTACGTCGGATTTTAAAAAACGGAGTGAGACAAATAATTAGTAAAAACTTGATCATCGTCACTACACCTGACGGTTTGCTACGATGAGATAGAAAAAATCTTTTCACTTGACGTGTTTTCAAATGAGTTCATTAGAAACCAATATTTTAGTGCTAGTTAAAAAACATATTCTCGAAGACACAGCGTGGTCGTAAGAATGAAATAAATGGTTAATTTTATACTAAATATTTTAAGAAGTCCAAAACCATTTTTTCAAAATTAAGGTCATCTATAGACAATTAACTATAAATCGAATGCCAATAGTAGATCGTAAAACTGTCATACCGCCCACATTCGTTTTGTCTTGCTCTTCCAATAGATGACTGATAAAGACGAAACCACCTGATCGCTCAGTTTTTTGCAAAGGACATAACGGTTAACTTAAGTGTGTTATGTTTTATATACTAACTTAGTTGACATAGCGAGTGGCTCGACATGTTGATTCGGCTGCAAAAAGATGTATATATGTCGCAACCATCAGACGAGCAGACGGATCACCTGATGGTAAAAGATTGCCGCTGCCCATGGACACCTGCGACACCAGTGGAGTCACAAGTGCGCTGCAAACCTTTAGATTCCCCTTTCCCCCGAATTGGGCCTCTGGCACCCTTACTCACGCAGCGAAACATAGCACAGTGCTTCACGCCGGTTTTCTGTGAGGCTGTGGTATCACTCCGGTCGAGCCGGGCCAATGCCGAAGCGTAGCTCTCCCACGGTCAAAATTATTCTGCACGTTTCGTATAGTTTCTGAATGGTGTATCAGTTCAGTTGTTCTAGTTCCCCTGTTAAAGGGTTACGAAAGTCAGACGACAGTCGTAATTTCATTGTAATTACCAGACTCCCCAAATCCTGACTTCTGGTACAAGCCCGGGGTACGGGCTCCAAAACGACGGTTGCGGACATAACTGAGAATTACACCCTAATCATCTTAGGGTGTAATTCTCAGTTATGTCCGGAGGAAGGGTCAAGAAGATTTATTTCTTCTTTGATAAGTAATTTTAGAGAACAATACATACTTTGCGCTAATCTCATACTTTGCATTTTTTTTTTGTAAATACACTAGAATCAACGAAGATACCAACACCCAAAACAATAGTGAGAAATAAAAAATCGTCTTTCACTGACTTATATAAAAGTTAATGTAACAAAGTTATGAATTGGTTATAATAACGCCCTTCAAGCTTCACAACACAAAATTAAAAGCTGTCATTATAGTAATATGTATAAACATATTACCTATGTAGGTAAGTTATACAACCAAAAGTTGCGTTAGGATGCGTTTTTTCCAAGATCTTTGACTGTTGTTTAAAACTTCGCCATTGTAAGTGGACTAGTCAGTCAATTGAATATTATTCCAGCACGCAATAGTTTTGTGGAGTAATAGTTAACCATTTAAAAGTAACTTAGCGTTATGTTTACATAATACAGCTACTCGTGTGTAACGGTTTTGACATTTGTGAAATGTCAGTGATTATTGAGTTTTGCAAAGTTTCTGGATTCGGTTGAAAAGTTTTCAAAAGGATTTTTTTCGACACTTAATTCTTTTTCGATATGGTGTACTGAGTTCGTGCGCAGATTGACTAATTAGTTTTCCTGGCCGTTAATGTCTTGTGAATAAAATGCTGAGTTAATCATGAAGATGCAAAATATAGAGATACGTTACCTACTCATAGATTAGTACGTAAACTATAATTAATTAAAACGGGGATTTACATTGTTATAATATGTGTATCCTCACTATTTAACATAATATCGGCTACGTTACAGCTGCCGTAGACACAAATTATGTCAACTTAAGGGGATTATTTATTGGAATCCGTATTTTTTGTTGAATCAACATTGTAGATTTGTTATTAGCAAAAGGACTTAAGTGTTAATTTCTCTAATCTTATTTGTGCAATAAAACTTATCTATTTTTTTAACTGCGTAAAAACAGTTTTTATGTCATGATAATATTGACTTACACATAACCATAAAAGGTTGAATTGGTAAGTAGTATTCGATCATAAATCATTCAGTAAAAACATCAGATCGATTACATGCAATTACTCGCACAGTCTGGGGTAAAGAAACTAACTTACTCATAAGTAATGTTGAAAATACAACCAGATTCAATTTGGTTAATGCGTACGAAAGTAGCCAATCGAAGTTTATCGATTCCTCAATCGTTTGCATCTTTCTTCATGTTATATTCATCACTCACGTGACTGGCCGTAGCATCGGTTCGTAGAATTATGTTGAGTGTAAGTATAAATGAAAATTTCTCCACTTATCGAAGATTACGTTGGGATATCTACGATTGTTGTATAGAATGTTATGATGTTTGTTTTCTTCGCTGATAGGGCATTTGATAAGTAGAAATCAATATCAAAAGGTGCATAGATTCTCTCTGGTGCACCTACCTACGATTCTCTCTGGTGTCGTTACATTCGACCTATCAAAATAGGTCCGTCCATTTAATCCACTATACTTTTGTTATTTTTTTCTTTAGAATCCAAGAATTTTTGATCCGAGACCAGTAGTTTTTTACTGGCTTATTATATTACTATATACCAACATAAACCAGTAACTTGGTTTATGTTGGTATATAATTATTATCATTATTGAACTAGTTTTGCTTTACGATTCAAGAATAGGTTAAATATTTGTATCATAAACCCTGATAGAATCTTAGATTGAAAGATAATTCGTATGAATATTAAAGGATACGAAAGATTTAGGTACCTACATATTTCAGTATGGATTACCATCAACCGTTAGTAAAATGGTGTAAATTATTCACTAATTTGCGGCATGTAAATTAATTACTATTTCGAATTAATTGGAAATTTGTTTAAACTGACTTTTAATTAATATTTAATACGATGTTTGTATTGTTAACGGAGTGACCACATTAGGTCCTAATTAAAATGAGAAATGAAATTTAATGGTGACATATAATAAGTACGTTACTTATAATGAATTAAATTGTTCCTAGGAGTATGTTTGTATATTTAGGTAAGGTTCTAAAAGGATCATGTTTATTAGCATTCTGTTTTAGTATGGGTATTGAATTGGTTAATAGTTAAAGCTCTAAACTTTTGGACACATCATAATTTCTATCAGAAAGAGAATCGTTTTAAAAAACAATAAGAAAAAATATAAATGAGAGTTAGAAAAGTTGCATCGTAAAAAGCAAGAAATCTCGCGATTGGCATTTACGGCTAACATAATCCGATATTTCCTGTTTGGAACGGGTCCGACGTGAAATTGTCGATGCATGCGTTTGCGCAATCGGCAGATCGTATTCACACTTACTGCTAAATATAATAAAAATAACTTTGATGCAGCGGGTGGGTCGGGTGAGGTTCCGTAGAGATTTAAACTTTGAATGTTACTATGCTTCATAGTTAAACTTTTTTTTTTGATGACCCAGAGTAAATGCACCTTATGCACGCTGAGAGGGGCTATCCTCAGGGTTGGGTCTCTGCTGATCAGAGACCTTCCGGAGGCATACCCAATAAAAACACTGCGGCGTTTCATTCCTTCGCCCAGGAAGCACTCAGACTGGTGGAGGACTGCCACGGAGGCTTTTTCCGTCGCCCGGTCAGGGCGAAGAGGCTCGCCAGCTCGGCTTCTCTCCCGGGCAGCACCAACAGTGCTGGTTGCAGTGCAGTGCGAGTTAGGGACAAACCTGCAGGCTTCCAACACAATAACGCGTCGCAGAAACCGACTCCGCTTGCTGCGTAGCCGGGAAAATCAGCGACGGAGCAAACTCCGACCTGCCACCGCAATGCGCTGGCTGCAACCTTGCAGTGCAGGTCTCCAAACGTGGGCCTTGCGGCCACTGCGCCCGAAGGCGATCTATCCCGGGGGATGCCGGCGTCAAAGTGCTCACACGAGACAGCTTCTCTAGGTCCGAGGACAAAAAATTTCACGGGCCTTAGTGCACCGTCAGGGAACGACGCAAAGATGCCGGTCCTCCGACCCTCAGCGCGACAATGTAGCCCCTGAAGCGAAGTGCGCTACGGCGCGGTCGCACGCCAGGGCCGGTCCGCCGGGTGTGCATCCTACGGCTGTCAGGTAGCAATCCACGAATGAATTACTACCCGCCATTGCTCAGAAAAAAACCGTGCCCCGCGGTACCCGTTTCTGTCTAATACCAACCGAAATTGGATTTTTCAGTCCCAATATCATAAAGATCGGGATATATATATATATATATATATATATATAAGAATTGTGATACAAGATCCCTAAAAAAAGACATTAATCGAGGTCAAAGAGAGTATGAAGTGTGTGTGTATATTAATTACCATTACGTAGTTTAATTGCTTGATTGAACCGTTAGCTACTTTTAGTGGACGTCAATTTTTATTGCAAACAAAACTAATATAAAAAATGTTACAGGTACATACGTGTATATAAGAGCTTATTATTTTCGAGGTTAAGTGACATAATTTAGTTGGTACAATAAAATGAAAATTGGTTTGTCGTAAAATAAATTAGCAATTTTTTTTTCCTTTTACTTAGGGCTCAAATAGTGTCTAAAGTAAAATAGTTTCTGATTAATTTGTCGTCTCGTTACATACATGACTTACATAAGCAGTGTAAACTGTTATCCAATCACTCGTAAGAGATGAAATGACATGCGTGTCAATAGCCAAAGCGCTTTCCTTTTTTTCCTCAAAAACTGACGGATTTTTTTGGTCAATAGGCTGACGCTTGACCACAATCGCACCTGTTGGAAAGCGACGATGAGTTCTAGGATAATCGCGACTTTTAGACACGCTGAAATGAAGACAATAAAATAACGTTTGTTGGTTCTCCCAAAATCTACTTTTAGTATCTTTCACTTATTGAAATAATTAAACAATTATAGTCGTAGTTAAGTTTTTATAAGTAAGGCAACTTCGGCTCTGCAAGATAAGATCAATTCAATATCGTATCTATTTTATAGTTACGTGCCGTTACAAAAGTGGAAGTATGAATTAAAAACAAACAGACTGGAAACTCGAATTACTAGTATAAAAACTATCGATTGATCACGTTCGGATGTATCTGAGTTATTGCATCTCACGACCGAGAACGATTGTTTCTAGTAAGATCATGCGCTGACGTGACGCTATTCGTCCGCGCAGCCCGCCGATAATCTCGATTAACAATGAGGATGTCTTACAATTGCCGATTATTAATGGAATGTAATTGGTTATTAAGTATTCGATTGATTAACACAGTGGAGAAATAACAAGCTGGTGTTGGTGAAAGGTTTTTTTAAGTTGCAATTTTATTAATCGATTGTAGTGGGACTATTACTTACTATATTTTCGAAAGTAGCCGTCTATTTGTCAATTCTGGAACATTCCCAATTCTCAAAGAAAATATCTATATAATACAAACACATGTGTGTTCTTTCATCAAAAAGTGTTGGTAGTTATTTTAAATACCTAGCGCTAGCATTGAATGTAAATAAAATAATGAATAAATATTGTCTTCAATGTTTAATTTAGCATTGAATTGAGCTGCAAAATGTCACATGGCCACATATGTTGGAGTTCTAAGCCTTTGTCGTGAAGATATTTTGTTGATTAATGAAAAATTTTATCACGAGTAAGTTACTGAAACAAAAGTCAGTTTGATCCGGTTACATTGCGCAATCTGTCCTAAATTGACTAAAAATATTATGACACTTACATTTGTTCAGGTGTAATTTTTTTTTAACGCTTTTCAAATTGAGTAATGAATTTATCAGTTTATTTTTTTTGTGTAAGTAATATAATATGAAATCCTCTAACCGATTCGGCTGCGGCGGCCAATCTCAACGATCAGCCACGTAGGTACACAGGATATCTTATAGAGTAAACATCAGTGCAAGCTCTATTCTCTTTTACTCATATTTGATAGTGAGGACCATAGTGCCACGACCAAAAAAGGATTAGGTGAAAGACCACTTATCGTGCTTTCCCAGGCAAGGGTACAAGACCGTTAAATTCAGTCTTAGGACTGCCACCAAGGCTCAATTCGGCCAATCTTTACCCGCTGCATAAATCTATGGTATAGCGTCAGATTTACTATAGAAGAATTCAGTATCGGATTATGATTGATCAAATCGGCCCTTAATTGAATTTATTAATAGAAAACTCAGGTATAAATTTTTGGCCGACCTTGCTGCGCCATAAATCTTTATCCTAGGGTTTCCTCATTCAGTCGCTACAGCATTATTCTGTAGTATTTGACTAACGAATACGTGTACTACGCTTGGCTCATGGCGTTGTCCGATCCACACGTCTGCTCCAACTATTGTTGGTTCTGTGGCAGACGTTGTCAGCCTAATGCCACTTCAACGTACTGATTCTTCTGCCTATACCAAAGGACTTTGTTCTATTTCTAGGTATATTTTTTTTAGCTTAAAATGTTTAAGCATGACAGATAAACATGCAATTCATGTCTTTGATATTGACTGCCTCGTTGGCACAATGGGTAGTGCCTCGCACTTTAAAGCGACGGCCGCGCCCTGGAGTCCCGGATTTGATCCCCTCGTCGGGTCAAAATATGTACCTGAGTTTTTCTGTTAAGAATTTCTCGTCAGCCCGGAGTCTGAAAGTTGGCAGTCTCGTACTCTCGTGTCTCAGAAAGCACGTTAAGTCATCGGTTCTGCGCCTGGCCCCTCTCCGGTCGTGTCACACTGCAGTCCCATTGGAATATGAGGGCAAGGGAAAAGAGAGTCACTCGTGTTTGCGCATACACTTGAGCACTATAATATATCCTGCGTAAGAAGCTGATTGTTAAGATTGGCCGCCTTAGCCGAATTCGGTTGGAGGATATTATTATTAACGAGAGGGTCATTTAGTTTAAGACGACTTTTTAAATTAGAATCACACGTAAGTAGGTATCTCTTTAATCATTTTGTGTGTCGCTAACTTTTATAAATCATGTACGATGTGCGTGTGACAGATTGCAGTGATAAATTCACGATGATTAAATCTAGTTACAAACTGTTATAATCTAGTTTTTACTCACATTACAACATGCATACTAACACATAACATTACAGAGTACATAACTCCTAAATCGTATAAGTATCATAGGATAGCTTGATGAATCGACGACCTACGAATAGAGTTATTTCGACCAACTTTAGAGCTAACTCAAAGTTAAATGTTTTGTGATCCACGTCTCTGTATATTTGAATGAATGAATATGCTTAAAAGTAAATAACGCACGTCGGCTTAGTAACGCATGCGGTGGTCTAATTTAAAGAAAGAAAAGTTTATTATTTTGACCATCACAACACTATACTTGTACAACATCAGTTTCGTAAACACTAGAGAGCCAAGTTGCGGCAAGAATGGGCCGGCTCGACTATTGATAGATACTATGGCCTCACAGAAAATCGGCGTGAAGCAGCACTGTGCTGTGTTTCGCTGCGTAAGTGCGGAGGCCCAATCGGGGGGAAAGGGGAGTTTAAAGGTTGGCAGCCCACTTGTGACTCTACAGGTGTCGCGTGTGTCTATGGGCGGCGGCAATCGCTTACCGTCAGGCGATCCGTCTACTCGTCAACTAAAAAACAAAGTCAAACAAAAAAAATAAGATAGAACAGCCACACTGATTTAAGAATAAATTGCAAAAATTGCTTTTAATAATATCAATGTGGGAGAGCCACGCTTAGGCATGAATGGGCCGGCTCGACCGGAGTGATACCACTGCCTCACAGAAGACCGGCGTGAAGCAGCGCCTGCGCTGTGTTTCGCCGTGTGAGTGAGGCTACCGGAGGCCCAATGGGGGGGAAGGGGAAAAGGTTGGCAGCGCACTTGTGACTCCACTGGTGTTGCGGGTGTCCATGGGCGGCGGAATTGCTTACCATCAGGTGATCCGTCTGCTCGTCTGCCACTTCTCACGTAAAAAAAAAAAAAAGTATTGAATATACTTTTAATGCACACAACAGTTATAGTAAAAAAACTAAAAACTAGGCATTTTAAAATATGATACGTGAGTATGATGGATAGCTAACATTTTAAGTAATTCATAAATTCCTATATTTACCAAAGGACAACATTTTTTATCGATCTATCCATCCAATCACAAACCAGCCTCGATGCTTTCTGTGTTATTGCGAACAAGTTTTCACTTTCAAAGTGAAGATAGGCCTATGATATCATTTATGCATAAACAGTGCATTTTACGAGAGTCTAAGTAACTAAGCCTCGGTGGCTGTTTTCAAACACTTTAGCTCCATTATAGAAGGTAATCTTTAACAGCGAATAGTTAGGGAAACTATGGAAAGTTAGGTTTGAAAGCTTTCGTTACGAACGTGAGAAAAAGTTAGCAGCGATAAAAGTCTTGTTAGTGTATTACAATTAGTGAACATAGATTTGAAATATCCATAGGTGCAGCTCGGATTCGATCCACGACCCGTTTGGATTGAGCTACCATCGCTCTCTAGGCTTATTACTAGATAAATAAATAAATAAATATTTCACAAAATCACATACATTGATCTGACTCCGAGATAGGTAGCTCAAGCACCTGTGTTACGGATATCAGAATCAACAGTGGGATTACAAATATATACATATAATATTTTTCTTTTGTAAATACATACTTATTACATAGATAACACCCAAACCAATACAAACAGACATGTTCATGCACACAAATATTCGTACTGTGCGGGGATCGAACTCGCAACCCTTGTACCATTACTAGATAGGCTTATTACTTTCCCATAGTATGTATGGCCTATATACTGTCTCGCTGCAGGGCAAAGGGCTCCAACATAGAAATCAAGTTATACTATCGTGGGAGAGCTACGCTTCGGCATGAATGAACCGGCTCGACTGGAGTGATACCGTGGCTTCAAAGAAAACCGGCGTAAAGCAGCACTGTGCTGTCTTTCGCTGCGTGAGTGAGGGCACCGGAGGCCTGATCCGGGGGAAGGGGGGTTTAAAGGTTGGCAGCGCTCTTGTGACTCCATTGGAGTCGCGGGTGTCCATGGGCGGCGGCAATCGCTTACCATCAGGTGATCCGTCTGCTCGTCTGCCACCTGTGACATAAAAAAAAAACTATGATGGGATTAGTCTTAGGTAATGCGGATTGGTGATCACAAATCCAAGCAATGTTCGAAAAATTCAAAACATACTTTTTGCTCGACCTGGGAATCGAACCCAGAACCCCAAGTTCACGGCCCGATACTTAAACCACTATACCAACAGGTCGTTCTCCCATAGTAATGATTATTTTCTAGATTAGTTAGGCCAAAGGCCCTGACAAAGGTAAGGAGAAAATAAATTTAATATACAATGAAAATTAGAAAACCCCCGACGGCGGCCATTTTGGATTTGAAATTTGTAATAACACAGTTAAAGTATTCTGCTACTCAAGCCCTTTTATATGATATCCATATTGTGGGAGTTGTGTTAAAACATACAATCCATATCTTTGTGACGGCGGCCATCTTGGATCGAAATTTATCCAACAAAGCTAAGAACACTCCCCCCTTATTCATCTTTCAAACAAAAAAAAAAACAAAATCAAAATCGGTTCATTTATTCTGGAGCTACGATGCCATAGACACACCAGATACACACACACAGACACGTCAAACTTATAACACCCCGTCGTTTTAGCGTCGGGGGTTAAAAACGTATGAAAGCATAAATATTTATGTTTATTTGATGCCTAAAACATTTACTAATCTTACATTCTTATTTGAATATTTCTATAAAATTACATTGTGATTTAATAAATCTAGTAAAAAGTGATAAATTATTACAACATTACTTTGTAGTTTCAAAATATTAATATCTAATGCTGAATAACCATCACGAAGTCATGTCGAACTTAAAAATAAACGAAGCTAAAAATATCACAAAAGCGACAAGTCTATCAAAAACACGGTTACAATCTAATCTTATAATTACCACAATAATTTCATTGTCACAGATTATTTACGGCTGACAGTTCCTGCATCAAAATTACTAAGCAGTTTTTGTTACTCGTGGTTGGTAGAAAGCCCGTGTTCCCATGTCACAATAGAGTGTACAACCTGCAGATCGACTTCAGCACTTTGACTGTTACGTCAATGAAATAAGGTTCATATTTAACTGTAGCTACTTTGTGCCTACATAGGCGCTTGCGCAGAGGTTACGTAACGGTGCGGGAACAATAACACTGGCGCCCGCACATTGCGGTGTAGATGCAGCTATTATAAAGCTTGTACAAATGTACACAAATATGTAATTAAAACTATTAAGATAAAAGAAAAATGAGAGAGAAGGGCTAAATTGTTCGAGTTATGTGAACTCTGACACTTAACTTTTTAATTGGTAGTGATTGTACAAGAAGATGGGAATAGCATAGTGTGCTCACAAATCTATGAACATTTCACTTTTTTTAAAGAAATAGGTGCTATAAAATATTATTTTTTTTAACTTACAATGTATAAATCTTGAGCTGAATCTTCATTGGTCAAACTCTGCCGGAAGATGTGTTCCCTGAATGCTATGATTTAAACGTATTTAAGAGAAAAGAGAATAGGCTGTTACTAAACAGACATTATCTACCCTCCGCCACATCATTACTTACCATCAGACGAGATATATAATAATATATAAATATTTCACAACATCACATACATTGATCTGACTCCGAGATAGGTAGCTCAAGCACCTATGTTACGGATCAGAATCAACAGTGGGATTACAAATATATACATATAATACTTTTCTTTGTAAATAAATACTTATAATACAAAGAAAACACCCAGACCAATACAAACAGACATGTTCATGCACACTAATGTTTGCACTGTGCGGGGATCAAACCCGCAACCCGTGGACCAAAGGCAGCGTTCACTATTACTGTTCCAAACGTGTCGTCTTGATTCGTGATGGCTGGTTATTCGAAATTAAAAGTTAATCATATTGATATCATATGTCAATATGAGTACCATAAATATAAGAATAAGCTAAAGCCTTCATTTGGATTGCGCAACAATACCGATAGAAGATTGATATAGGAAAGCAATCAAAATGTTGCCATATTATTAGTAGGTCGACTGCAATAGTTCACTGGATTTTATTCGCACTTAAACCTCATTGTATTGTCAAGACTGATGGTCTAAACAGACAGGCTAAATATAGGTGTAAAGATATGACATAATGCGGTATCAATTTAGTAGACTGAGGCTATTCATTGTTCTGACAACAAATAATCGAAATTTAAAGTTAGAGGGTCCAGAATAGACCTGTGTACGTGAAGTGAATACGAGACTCCTCATTGTTTGCTACATAAATGCCCTTTTAAAAGGTAAGGCTTTAACAAAAAAGCTTATGACCCACACATTATACTAGTTTAAGAAAACGTGGTTGGAGAAAAGACGCATTCAAAATAATTATTTTTAAAGGAACACATTTAGGATTCAAATCCCCACACGTTTTCAAAGTCAACTTAAGACTTGGATACGGTTATATTGCACACGAGTGCTAGGAAAATAGTAAATATTTATAATATGTATATGACTAAGCAAGTAAAGTTACCAGTCAACCCTGATCTCTTTTTGTTATGACTGCATAAATAGACAGATCAAGATCTTTTTTATGTGGGTTGATAAGCCCAGGCGCAGTGGATGGTCGCACGTCATAGTTTCCGATCTTTATCAAACAAAAAGAATTCTTAATTCACTTACTTAAGAAAAAAAATCGAACTTCGAAGTTTTTACACAGTAAAGTCGCCCTACGGTTTTACGGCACGTGGCGAAAGTCGGAACTAACGCTGTGTTCTTTACAAGTGTCAGTGCTTTGGACATTTTCCCATAGAAAAAATCTCGTACAGCGCCCCCATGTAAATGTCATGCCTTCTGTGTTGGGGATTCTTGATTGGTTGTATGAGGGTAAGGCCGGATATTTGACTATGAATTTACTTGCTGAATTATTACATTATATATTGAAAATAAAGTTTCTTCTAGACCGGCGAGTATACAAGTATGCCCGCCGGGTGTTGATGCGTTGATGTTTGTCTGAAGTATGTGCCTTTTTTGTACCTTTTTTGTTCAATTAAAATTTTAATCTTCCTGGTTTAAATTAAATCGTGATATTTTTTTGTTCCGTCTATGGTAAGTTGAAATTGCTACTGTTGCTTCTACTTACTAATTTAATTCGAAAAGTATATTAAGCGAGTGTTCTAGTAGGCATTAATCTCTTCAGTTCCAATCAATAAAATAACGACATTCAAGACGGTATTAACTGACGTATAACCATTTATCATTAGAAATTTGAGTTTACATCTTCATACAGAGCATGCATCATACAGAACATTCATGCATACGTGTGCAAGGTCCTATAATGTATCTTAGAATAAAGATAGCCAGTACATACATTTAACTTTTTACAGAGTGCACCGTTGATGACATGTAAATACATGAAAATTTGAGTTGAAGAAAAGGAAGGACTTGGTTTAAGTCAATAAAAGGCGGCAAACATATTAATAGGGCAACCTTTGGGCATTAAGCATATGCGTGCTTGCGCTACTATGCGTCAGGCCTCCTAGCTAGAAATTGCAACTACTGCGGTGCACCGCTGCGGTGAGACTCCGATCGACCAGCAGATAAAATGCCGCAAACGGAACAGAACCACATACTGAGGCAAGCCCTAGACTGGAACCTACAGGGAAAGCGGAAACGTGGCCACCCTAAACAATCCTGGCGGCTGACTATCACTGCAGAAGCGAAGACCTTAGGACTAACTTGGAGCGAAGTAAAACGTGAAGCTCAAGACCGTCCGTGCATCTCGAAAGATGGCGGAGCACTGTGGACGCCCTTCGCCCCACCTACGGGACATAGAAAAGAAAAGTATTATATGTATATATTTGTAATCCCACTGAGTTGATTCTGATATCCGTAACACAAGTGCTTGAGCTACCTATCTCGGAGTCAGATCAATGCATGTGATGTTGTGAAAATATTTATATTTACGAGTATATTATAGGACATTAAGTCAAGTGAGTTAAGGGTGCATTTGCGACTTTAAGTAAATATATTTTTTTACAAGAGGTTTGATCCACTACCAAGTTATTGATTGAGCTGTTTGGCATACTTGTGTAAATTTGTGAGATATCCGGATTATTACTCGGGTAGGCGTCTCATCTCTACTTCCGACGCCCAACTTTTTCGAGCCACGGGCTATATTCACACTATGATAATGCTTTAATCAGAGTGCCTGTGCTTTCATAAACGAACATCAGTCTTCCTCCACTTTCGTAGTCATTTGTAACGCTGTTCGTTTATTTCCAATACATTTCTGCGTCAATTTGTGTTACGTCGGACCATCATTCAATGCTAATCATTGAGGCTTAGGAGCGTCGCCACAGGGTTTCGGGAAAACACGACATGGAAATTACTTTTATGTTGGCGGTTAGGCAAGCGTTATAGTATGCCCGGCTATTTGTTGGACTGCCGATCTTAAGAGGACTGGCAGGGCTGTGGCTGAATGAGGAAAGCTTGGGATAGAAATCTGTGAAGCAGAATGAAGAAGCTTACGTTTACCAGTGGATAGACTTAAATTAAGTCTTAAGTCGTGGTCCGTGTGTACCTACTTTCAATCAACCTACAGTGAGTAGACTCATTAGATTAATTTTATTTTATTTTATTAGGGAAATTTACAGACCAATTTTCAAATGTGTGAAACAATATTTTAACTAATGCTAATAACAAATTTCCATAGATAGAACGAAAGCATAATTAAGATTTTGTCTTAAACTTGTGCTTTGTACGAGTTTGTTCGTAATTACGTACTTAAATACATATATGTACCTATATGGTCATCATCACCATCATCAGCCCATTTAAGTCCCCACTGCTGGGGCACGGGCCTCCCTCAATCACATGAGGGGTAATTGCCATACTCACTACGCTTGGCAGACGGGTTGGCGAGGGTTTTGATATAAATGCAGAGTTTTCCTTCTCTGGGTGCTGATGATCATGCCAGCAGCTTTACCTTAGTCGCCTTTTACGACACCTCGGTAAGAGTGAGGGTGGCCTATTTTACTCTGCCGGGGACCACACGGCATATGGTCAGCTCACCGCAAAAGCCCACTGCCCGCAACACCTCCAAGTACAGTCAAAGTATAAGTGGTAGATTTATCATGAGACTTAAGTTATCAATATGAACGAATGGTCTCTAGTAATTCAGTTCTTAACACTATTATGTTACGATCATGTTTTCTTATACAATTGGATCAGAGAACCGCCTCGAACCGCGAACACTTCGCTCACGCAGCGAGCAGACTACGCAATTTTACATATAAACAATATTAATACAGTAAAATTTAAGTAGTGTTCTTATCATTAATGTTAATAAAAAAAACTGATAGAAGCTGTTCCAAATAACAGATAGTGGAAATTGACGTTAACTGTTTACTGTTACATTCCATATAATTAAAACTTTTTCGTCACTACTTTCACAGAAAATGTTATATAAAAATTGCTCAGCATTCTCGGATAGGTTCCATGATTTTTCCCATAATAGGTATAATTGTATCGTTTGCCCGCATCATCTAGAATACCCACAATTAGATCGCATCACTATGGCGTTTTCGCTCACAGTTCGAAAACCGTTTACGCAACAGCTTTTAAGTGTTAACGATAACTGTTATAGTTATTCGTTAATCGTTGCCAGATTGCAGCTGATTGGGCTTATATAACTAGAGCTGAGGACAGATGTATAGGTGCATATTGGATGTACGTATTAGCTTCAATTTATCAATTGTAAATCTTTTGAAGCACATCATAAATAAAAGATCTTACTGATTTATTCTTGTGAGATGAGTGGTAATTGACTGTTGGGAAATATTTAGATGATCCAACCAGGAAGTAAAAATAAAAATAGGCACATTACTTTGGAAAAGAAAAGGCGAGAATTTATTACAATGAAAATGTGTATAACTTGTTATATTACCGGAATATTATGGAAGAACCGTGGGGGAACCATGCTTCGGCATGAATGGGCCGGCTCAACCGGAGTGATACCACAGCCTCACGGAGCCGGCGTGACGCAGCGTTGTGCTCTTTCGCTGCGTGAGTGAGGGTACCGGTGGCTCGATCCGGGAGAAAAAAGGGGATTTAAAGGTTGGCAGTGCACTTGTGACTCCACTGGTGTCGCGGGTGTCCATGGGCGGCGGCGATCGCTTACCATCAGGTAATCCGTCTGCTCCTCTGCAATCTATCACATAAAAAAAGAAGACCACACTGCAAATATGCAATTAAGGGTTATCAAGGGTTATCAATCTAACCGGTTCAATGTATTTTTTATACGAATAGACCGAATTAAACATACTTTGATATTTTTGTTATAATGATGGAGCTCTTCTCCCCTTATTACAAATCGTGAACTAGGGATAGTCCTCGAATAAAACTCGTTCCAGCTCCTTTTAACATTGCGTGTTGGAACGGGAAGACATGAGTTTTAAAACGGTAGTAACTTAAGATCGCGATTTGTAATAAAGTGGAAAAAGTCTATTACAACATAAAATATGTCCATGATGAGTGCCTATACCTGACTTATAAAATATCTGCATAGAGTCTTTGAAAGTCTCTTACTCAAAGCGGAGCAATAACTTGATACGGCCTCCCAAGAGCCAGTTAATCAGCAGGTAACATGACTAATAACATAATCTCTAGATCTGAACGAGTCGACGTCTTATTAAAATTCAGAGCTGGTGTGAGTTCAATGGCGTATTACGTGACCGCGCCCGCAGCGTACATCTGCTTAGCCCGTGTTGTTGCTTCAGTATCGAGAGCAATAGTAGCTCAGTGGGTAAGAATATGCGCCTTCTTAACTTCCAAGCATGCACCTCTGGATTTTTGAAATCATCATCATCATCATCATCAGCCCATTTAAGTCCACACTGCTGGAGCACGGGCCTCCCTCAATCACATGAGGGGTAATTGCCATACTCACCACGCTTGGCAGACGGGTTGGCGAGGGTTTTGATATAAATGCAGAGTTTTCCTTCTGCTAGCAGCTTTACCTTAGTCGCCTTTTACGACACCTCGGTAAGAGTGAGGGTGGCCTATTCTCCTCTGCCGGGACCACACGGAAATCATATATTGACTATATATTGATTGAGATGCATATTTCTACCACACGCTCGGCGGTGAGGGATAAAAACGTATGGGCAAGTTTCTAAAATTATTTCGAACTCAACCATGATCTGTTTGGTTGAAAGGGTACTTCATTGTAATTGCCAGACTTCCTGAATCCTGAATCAAGGTCCAAGCGTACTCCGGCCTCCGAAGTCTTGCTTTGGACGCTACTCTTTTCTACCGTAGGAGAGCCAAGCTTCGGCTCGACCGGAGTGATACCACGGCCTCACAGAAAACCGGCATGAAGCAGCATTGTGCTGTGTTTCGCTGCGTGAGTGAGGGTACCGGAGGCCCAATCCGGGGGATAGGGGTGTTTAAAGGTTGGCAGCACACTTGTGACTCCACTGGTGTCGCGGGTGTCCATGGGCGGCGGCAATTGCTTACCATCAGGTGATCCATCTGTTCGTCGGCCTACCTATTACATAAAAAAAAACTCGAACAGATCATCCCAGATGGATATTGCTGAAAGTAGCTTGCTCGTTGTGTATGAATGCTGATGAATGCAGAATCCTGGTATAGCTGAATTTGACAGGCCGGTATCAGGCAGCAAAGACGCCGGAAATGAAGCTACCTATGCTCTGTCAACCCACTGGCCCAATGTGGAGATTGTGGGCATTACCTCTATGGCAAGCCAAAATAATACAAAGTCCCTGTCCGAGTTGAGCGGCTTGACATATGGAAGGACTCAGTCCAGCGATGATGCTGATGTATACGATAGAAAAAGATAATAATAATCAATACACTATGTCGAAGCAATTTTCAAACAAGGTAGGTAATATTCAGAGTGGATTTTAAATAGGTTTTCTGGCGTGACTTAGCGCTATTCGAGTTTTTCTTACTATATAAAAAAAGTGTGTGAAAGTGAACTTATTTAGAAAAATCCGCGGGTTAGTACCTAACTAGTTGGCTAAAAGCAGTCGTAAAAACTTTTATATGGCTAATACATTTCTAGTAGAGTTAGTTGTTGTGACTTTTTATTACGAATTACCTTTTTTATTAGGTACTTTATAAGAGGGTTTAGTTTCAGTTTGCTAAAGGTTCATTTACACTTGTACCTATTTACATTTTATTATTACGTATTGAACAATTTTTACTCTTTGCCTCCAATAATACATACCAAGAAATGGATACCATGTATATGCACTACTAATGCTGACTATTGAGTTTCACACTGCCGCGGCATTTCACTGGAGTGAAAAGTGTGGCAAGTAAATCAAATTAATTCTGCTAGAGATAGCAAAATTTTTACTTATACTCCAGCGGTAAAATATTAGGTGTATTTGACAATGAAAAATGATTGAATGATGCTTGTATTTGAAGCTTTTTTTATGTGATAGGTGGCAGACGAGAAGACACCCGCGACACCAGTGAGCAGTGGAGTCACACGCGCTTATGATTTTAATTATGCACGTATGCATTTGGGGTAATTGGTTGTATAAGTGATTATTGCGCGAAACAGTCTTAACACACTTAGCATCAAGACGCCTCAATCTGCACCTGCTTCGCGAATAAAATATGTTCTTCGACTAGATTGCATAATGAGTAATACTTTCACGGCACCACATTAGCCAGGATCATTTTTGTTACGCCGCACTACGTAATCCTACGGAACCGACGCACTAAGCCAAACAGGTTCCGATCATGGGCTCATCATTATTTGGTCGAGATGGCGATCGCAGCGCCTCTTACTTTCGTTAATTTCACTTTCGTAGCATCATTATACTGTATGCGTTACTCAATTTGACTTTGGACGAGTAGAGATGGGGTAGAGTCGGGGAGATTGAAGTTGATATCGATAGTCTTTATCCATCTCAATATACCAACTATAGTAAAAAAGCATGGCACACTTTGGCTAAGCCTAAAAATATTCGATATGTATAAGTAAATATATGAACGTAAATTAAGCTACACGTCAGGTAGTTCCACTCTGTCAAATTTCCGATAATGATATTGAACCAGACGTGTTTGACATTAAGGTGAGAATAGATTAAAGAAAGTTGTCAGATGTGTGTACATTGATGTGAGCTGTCCAAACTATGGTACGTTCATTCCTTTCCACGAGAAACACCTAACACTCAACAGAATAATTTAAAATCAACCGTTGCGTGTTTTTGAAGGTTTGGCCACTTTCAATCAAACCAGTTTTAAAGTTTTCTTTCATCAATAATATGAAAATAATACTTTATGATAAGAATGAAATGGAAAGTATTGACTGTTCGAGACGAATGATGTAGAACGTGAAATTTCATTTGAGATATTTATTTTGTTTTGTAGTAATGCGCATCTGTGCTAACGTCGTAATTATGTTGTATCAAAACATAATAAAATGCATAATGAACATTCACAATGATATGTAACTCGCTCTCATCGTGAGCTTCAGCTAAGATTATGCGATAACCCAGTTATCAGGCGAGAACATGATCTAATGATGATTGTATCTCTGATCTACGTATGAAGATAAAACAGTAGATAAAGTCTTCAGAAGTTATATAACGACACGTGTGGAATTAATGACTGTAACAGAATATTCCAGATTCTGCCTCATGAAAAATTTAGAGTGTGCCGCTGTGAAGATCTTATTTGGACCATATCACTGGAAACGGGTTGATTTATTGTGTGCTACAGTTCTGTCAGATTCACACCCTACACTTTACAAAAAAAAATACTAAATTCACTCTCTTATACATATACGATGCGTATCAATTTCAACGAACCTTAAATATTACAAAGGATTTTTTTTGGTAAGATTTTCGGCAAATATTTGTTTATTGTTCTAATCACATTTTTAGTCCCGGTATTGTAAATATTATAAGTACCACTCATTGCACTTTAAGATAATAGCCATTACGAGTACTTGACACGCTAATGTTAATCTCTTACCATACTAAACTTATGTTTACTATACAGCCTTAATAGAGGTCAAGCGATGATTTATACAAATGTGATATCGCTATTAAAAGTCAATATCGATAAACCCATAATGATATTTTGATGTTTATATTTCCCACAAGGTCTTTTTGCTGCAGTTTTACAGAAGGCGATTTCCTTATACGTAGAACCTATCTTGGAATAAAGCCAGACAAAGAGAAAACAAACAACTATTAAATGTCCACTTATGTGTATTTATTTTTTAAGGATAATGACTTAAGCTTATTCATCCTCCCAGTATGGAATTGGCTTCACCAAAAACTCAACAAAAACCTTGATGCGCATTTAGCACAAAAACGTTAACTATACTAACAAGAGAAACTATTAATAGACTTAATGAGCCTTTGATTAGTTCATAGGTCAACGCATCCATTATCAATGAAATCTAAAGGTTCAATGTCTCGATACTCATTACGCTCATGCACATCTCTAGTTTAAGTAGCGCTATGGCTTCCGTAGTGGGCGTACCTATACCGCACCGAACTTGTATGTATTGCTTGCTTCATCTAATTTGATTAGATTTTAATAGCTACTTCTTCGAGGCTTATCGTCTGTTTTGACGTTTCACATCGACGTACAAGGAAGGGGTTGGACTATTGACGTAATAATATTTTCACTCAGAGCGATGATAATTTTCTTATGCATAGAGAGTTATGAATTGACGTCACTTTGAAGGAGTGTATTTGGTAATAAAATTTTCATAATGCGGTAACGAGTGTTCTTAGTAGATGCATCGAACTACAAGAATGTTGTGATTATAAATAAGTATAAATAATGAAAAGCGTACAAAATTGTAATTCTAATGAATGTGTTATCTTTGTTCACAGATCTTTTCGTGCGTCTCCCTCAGTCTTCGCTAATCTTTCAGGTAAATCCTGTAATAACTTTTGGCAAGTTATATTAATAATATAAAACATCATAAGTATTCGTTTTTGGACAGTTGTATCAAAAAAAAACAAACTTGTCAAAAATCCAAGTCTCGCACTCAGTTGTTTTACCGTGAAAAGTTGTGAGATCTATGTTACCAAGTCTATTAATTACTTGGCACTCGGCCATTGTATGAAAACACAACCGATTGCCAAGTTAATAACCGACTTGGTAACATAGATCTCAAAACTTTTCACGGTAGAACAACTGAGTGATACTAGGATTTTTTGACAAGTTTTGTTTTTTATGGGATAACATTTCTTTTTGTAGTTTTTCTTTCCGGTACCTTGACCTTCAACTGACAAACAACTTTGTAATCCTATACATTTATATGAGATTACAAAGTTATTCATGCAGTTGGTGTATTTAGAAAACTGGACCGATATTACAAAAAAACATAAGTTTTCCCATGATTAAGACACTAAATTCTATTTATATTGAAAATTTCAAGCTATGTCTGCTAGAAGTGCCTTGGACTTATGATGATCGGTTAGTCAGTCAGTCAGTGAGTGAGTGACAAAATTCAGAAACTTTAAAAGGTTATCATTCTTACACTACTAGTTAAAGTTGACTGACATTTTAAATATACCATGTTCAATATGCCTGATTAGTTACTTAAAATTCAGGCTTCTTGTTTATCCACAAAGAAATTATAAGGGGGCGAATAGCCCGAATTGCTTTGAGAAAAGGATGAAAAAAAGCGGCACGCATGCGTTGCTTGACTTGGCGGGGGCACTGCCGTGCCCCCAGATAAAAAACAGCTGCTTTCTAAAATATTAGCTAAGTAACTACTTATTCTTTATTGTTCCATATAGGTAAAGTTTAAATCAAATCTAGGTTTTAAATTAAAGGGCATTTAGTATTGACATGGACCTTGTCCATTCCATCATGTTTGGTTACTATTTTTCAGTGTCCCAGGTCCTGTTGTACTCGGCAGCTTGTTACAAGTAGGGAATACAGTTGTACCTACACATAAAATTATAGTAATATGTTTTTGCATTTTATCGTAAAAGCATTATTTAAAAAAATCGTCCTCAATAGCTCAGTTAGTCAGAGCAATTTGTCCGGTTCGCAAAAGGTCTTGAGTTCGAATCCAACACGAAGACTGTTGATTAATTTTCGAGAGCATTAATTGCTTAAATTGTTTCTATAGTATACTGTAAATTTAATCGCAACGTTGCCGTCATGCAGCCCCAGTCACAACTCTAGTTGGAAAGCAGTAACACGGTTGTTCATAGGCGGCTATAACTTACCAAAAGCGATGTTAAAGGCTTGGCATATAAACAAATTTAATTACATATTACTTTGCGACAGTAAATCAACGACACACCGAACATTTGCGTCAAGTCTTCTCATAACCGATATGGTTATAAATCATCAAAGCGTGAAGAAGTTATGATCACCAAAACCTATAAATTCGAGTTATTTTTTGCTGCCAATCCATTGCGGTACCTAATGGCCACCGATTGATTCAAAATCAATTATGTTCATTTTGTTTCATTTGGCTCAATTCGTAGGCAATTTAATATGTTAAAACTGCTTTTAAGATCCGGTACTACCTTTTTTCATTGACTACTTATGATTTCTACTGCTATATAAATGCAGAAAAAAAACTTTGCCATTTAGTGACGCAGGCTAGTTAAAACATATACAGAAGGGTACTTGTATATCCATCGACGTAATATTTTGATATTAGAGGACCGAAAAGTAAGTAAGCTTGCACAGGTGACACTGTTTTTCTAAACATTAAGTTTATCTGTCTAAGGCTCGATTTGACCAAAACTTATCCGAGAACTTATCTATTGTATAGCACTCTTATACCATACAAATTTGATGTTATATTTATTCTCGGAATAAGATTAGTCGAATCGGGTCTAAATTGCTATACGCACAAAACAACCAAACCGAGCAAAGCTAACATAGCTTAGCTTAAGGTGTTTTAAATGCTGCTTTTATAGAAAGACATAATGCAAAAATCTCACATTCTTTTTATTTTTGCAATAAAAAACATACTGTTTTTTTTAAACCATAATTCTCACTTTATTTTTTTATTATTTTAAATGGGCACATTTTTTTATAAATTTCGAGCTTCACATTATTCTGCATGTTTGAAAACTTGTTTGTGATTGTATGAACTATCATTAATTTCCGACATCTAAAATTACATGAATTTCTGCTTGGCCTGCTTTTACTCACCTCTCCGAGGTTTACAGATAGCTGTATTTAATTGTCCCTTCTGTAAATACTTACTATTTGCCACCGACACCTATTGATGCATATTTCGAAATAAAATGAAAACTTTATGCAAGCCAAAATGGCAAATCTATTCTTAAACCGGCACACCTTGAGACGGCGATAATTCAGTTTTAATTACTGTAGGTCGAAATGTCGCCGATCGACTCATATGGAGATTTGTGCAAATCCGTTCAGAAATTCGCTTCGATCGTGTGATCTTCGGCGCTCGCGCATTCAAACATTAATAATGCGACTTCTATTTTGAAAGTGATCATTAAGATAAGAGTAAAATCTGAATCCTAAACGCTTTTGAGTTATGGAAATATTATGTGGTGTTTGGAAACAGAATTAAGATTTTTGGACAGTTAATAAATATTCTCCAAAGTGTGAGTTATGGTTAACAATACAATTAAGAGAGTTGCCAACAGTTCTTAAATTTATGTGTCCAATATTTTTTACCAATTAACAGTTGTCTGGAAAAGATGAAGGAGCTATTTATTGTTAATAGCAACAAAAATTTGACTAAATTTAGATTCTATATCTTTATCATACATGATATATTCGGTTGAGTACAAAGAGCTACTCAATCGTTTTTGATGATATATCTACTCATCTCTACGTTGAAAAGCAAAGTTTTTTTTTTATTGGTTATGGGCTTGCTCTTGCCTTCACACTGAACTCTTAAGTGTTGAGAAAAAACCTACGATGGAGCGATCTTACCCACAAGTAGTAGTAGCAGCCATAAAGTAATGAATAAAGAACCAAAAAGTTAAGTGGCGCGGCAGTTCAATTAGAGCCACTAATATTAAACTAAATATTTTACCACTATGTAGTTAATAATATTTTTTCTTTAATGATCATGCTTATTATGTTTTGACTATTTAATTAACGTTTTATAAGTGACTATTTATGATGTTCGCCGTGTGGTCCCGGCAGAGTAGAATAGGCCACCCTCTTACCAAGGTGTCGTAAAAGGCGACTAAGGTAAAGCTGCTGGCATGATCATCAGCACCCAGAGAAGGAAAACTCTGCATTTATATCAAAACCCTCGCCAACCCGTCTGCCAAGCGTGGTGAGTATGGCAATTACCCCTCATGTGATTGAGGGAGGCCCGTGCCCCAGCAGTAGGGACTTAAATGGGCTGATGATGATGATAATGATTTATGATGTTAGGTTTTTAAAAGCAGTAAATGTTTTTTCATGACGCCCTGTTGGTCTACTGGTTTAAGTACCGGGCCGTGATCTATGGGTCCTGGGTCCGATTCCTAGGTCGAGCAAAAAGTATGTTTCGAGTTTTTCGAACATAGCTCAGGTTTGTGATCACCAATTCGCATTTGGCAAGCGTGGTGATTTAACCTTTTTTTTTTTTTTTTTTTTTTTTTTTTTTTTTTTTTTTTGGTAACGCAGAGAGAATGCCGCCGGCTCAGAAGGAACCGACGTCGGCGCCGATGGTCGGCGCCGCCTTATGCACACCCGGCCGCTGGGAGTCGGCCGGGTAGTGTGGGGCTCTCCCCTGGGGTGCTCCTAGGGGTATACCCACTAAACTCTCTGCGACAGTTTCCATCCCTCGCCCGGGAGAAACTCTCAGAGCGGGAACGCGGGCTATAGGACGAACCTTGTCACCGCGAACCCGCTCAGGGCGAAAGAGGCTCGCCAGTACGGCCTCTTACCACACACCGGTCCAACGGACCTAGGGCCTCTCCCACGGCCCACCAAACACCGCCCCCCGAATGGCGCCCACACTGCTGGCTGCAGTGCAAACACCACCGGGAGGAGGACTGCGGGTACCCTTCCCCACCCATACACTGCTGGCTGCAGTGCAGAGTGGGTTGGGGAAATAAAACCCACAGGTTTCAGAATGAAAACGCCGCAAAACCCAACTCCACTGGATGCGGAGCCGAGAAAATTGGCACCACCGGTCGACATTGAGCCATCCTGGCTAGACGACCCAACGCCGGACCTCCAGCACATGGCCTTACGGCCGCTGAGCCCGAAGGCTCTCCACCCAGTGGGGCCCACGTCGAAAACGCTATCACGCGTAGCGTGACGCCGGACAGGGCCCCGGGCCCAGAACAAAAAAGGCCACAGGAGAAGGATTTCCGATGCCCTAAACCGTGAGGCCGGTCCTAGGCCCCGGGGGGGCTCAACTGGGGGTCGACAGAACGACTCCAGGAGCCCTCCCGTGTGTGTGCAGCTGTTAGCCGTCGAGTAGCAATGGGCGATGCCGATTACTACCCGCCGTTGCCCAGGGACGCCAGGACCCTTTCGGTAGCAGCTCCAAACAGAGCAAAAATACTACCGAAAGGGCCACACGAGGAGGCCGCCGCACCGTAGTCCCCGTGGTGATTTAACCTGACCCATTCATAGTAGCGTTGACTTGAATTCTATGATGGATGCCTTTGCGCTGCAGTGTATAAGTAGGCTGAAAAAAAATTAGTCTATTTTTTTCTTTCTATACTACCTATTCATATTTAAGCTAATAGTCTCAAGAAACCATATAATCAAGAATAGATAATAATTCTCACAACATCTCGTACGTTGACCTGATTCCGTACTAAGTAGCTTAAGCACTTGTGTTACAAATATCAGACAACAGAGGAACACAAATATATACTTAAATACATATATTACACCCAGACACTGAACAAACACAAGTGTTCATCGCACGAATGTTTGTCCAGGGTGGGGATCGAACCCACGACCTTTGGCGTAAGAGGCAGGGCACTACCAATTGCACCATCCGGTCAGTCAAGATGATAATACATTAGTCAACACCTACAGCGACGAGGTTCAAAGGCAGTAATTCTGGTTATAGCAGGACCTCTTCCAAATCATTGGCCACAATATAAAACTGGAAGTGACTAAACGCGCTTGTAAATTCCTAAACCGAATAAATGAATTATGGTCTGACTTCACACAGATTGACAAGCAGATTTCTTCTAATGACAGGGAGAAAGGCTCTATACGAGATGGTCTAACTAATAAATTCATTTGAGCATGCAATTCGAACATACATATTTCTAATTCCTTAAGTTCATTTAATGTGCTTAGATTTCTCTTACTTACTTAGTTTTAAATTATTTTTACACTGATAGATTCTGAAATGAAAGAGTAGTAAATAATTCACTTAAAAATATCGCCAGTCTTCGGGTGGGACTCGAACACACGATCTTTTGCTAATTGGGCAACTGCTTTACCGACTAAGCTACCGGAGACATTGGGGGGTCGACAAATTTTGTAACTGCTTTTTTCTTCGCCGTGAGCCAAGGTTAAGTGCATTGTTTACTTAAGAATAAATTGCAAAAAATTGCTATGCCTAAAAAAATCTTATAATTTTTTTTTATTATTTTACTAAAAGTCGGAATGTATGCCGACTTTTGATTAATAAACATTACGCATTTAATTAACAAACAAACGTATTAATGTAATACAAATACATAACACATAATCAACATCAATACGCAAAAACTTATATAATTGCAAGCATTATACGTTTCCTGGCAGAAACTGTTTCCTACGCAGGAGTTTATCTGCTTTGTACATTATTTATTTTACGGATTCAATATGGTTACACAGCAATAGACTATTATTGCTCATAGATAATGCGAGAAAAGCGTTGCTCATTTTAGAATGTTATATCTTTCGATCAACATTAAAATATATAGGTTTACTATCTTAACGATAATTTTATCATTACTCAAGGTATTGTATGGAGTTCGTTGCAACAATGAACACCTTGAATAGTGTTTGTTTAATATGCCTAACAGCTAAAGTGATTGCTTTAGTGTGAGTGTGAATTTCTGAAGTAGTAGATACAATAGTTACAAGTACTAAGTTTCATTATTTCATTAATCAGCATCACTGTAACTTAAACATTTGTCTATTGTTTTTAACCCCCGACGCAAAAACGACGGGATGTTATAAGTTTGACGTGTCTGTGAGTGTGTGTGTATCTGTGTGTCTGTCTATGGCATCGTAGCTCCCAAACAAAAGATTTGATTTTGATTTTGTTTGTTTTTGTTTGAAAGATGAATAAGGAGGGAGTGTTCTTAGCTATGTTGGATAAAAATCGATCCAAGATGGCCGCCGATACAAAGATATGGATTGTATGTTTTAACAGAACTCCCACAATATGGGTATCATATAAAAGGGTTTGAGTAGCAGAATACATTTACTGTGACAAATTTTAAATCTAAGATGGCCGCCGTCAAGGGTTGTCTAAATTTTAAATTTTTAGCGTTATAACTTTTAAAATTTCTGGAATAGGAAAAGAAGGTTTTACTAAATTCAAATGCAAAGATTCGCAGAAGACGGTGTAATGAAGAGTATTCATTCATTTGAAATGAATGATATTATCTGCTCATGGTCAGTGATCACTAGCGCCCATGAGCATCTGTGATGTAAGTAGGCGTCGAATAAGCACGATTTTCTTCTTTTATGGAGCAGCCATTCCATCAAACGTAGCCGCTTAAATAGGCCGCTTAAGAAGACTCAAGTAGGTTGAGGAATTAAGAAATTGTTAAAAAAAATACACATGATTGTTCAGGAATTAACAAGAGTTTTCAGATTAGCTCTATAGATTGACATACTATGACTTGCAACAGACTTGGATTGACTAATTGCTTAAGAATTATAGAGACATCGTTCAAATTATGGCTTTCATAACTATCCCACATTTAGAATTTCGGTGAAACTGATCATGTGACCAGTATGATGAGTTCACGACCATCGGGCTTCGTCATAAAGCAAGATGGCCAAAAAGTTCATTGCCTCGAAAGAACTCTCTCGCTTTGTTAAGGTTGTGTTAACTATAGGAACAGTAGCGGTCTTGGCTGTTGTGTAATGTACACGAGTATTACGAGTAATGTTTCGATGTGTTATATAGTCTGATCATTGTTATAAGCCCATGACTGCGCTCATTGTCATGATTCATGATTATTGCAGTTGCAGACCTCATCGTCACACTCTAACATGTGAGAATGTGGATAAGCTGTAGTGATAATAAAAATGAAAATTTAAAAAACCCCCGACAGCGGCCCTCTGGGATTTGAAGTTTGTCACAATAAATATATTCTGCTACTCAAGCCCTTTTTTATGATACCCATATTGTGGGAGTTGTGTTAAAACATACAATCAATATCTTTGTGACGGCGGCCATTTTGGATCGATTTCTATCCAACATAGCTAAGAAAACTCCCCCCTTTTTGATCTTTCAAATAGAAAACAAAATTAAAATCGGTACATTTGTTCGGGAGCTAAGATGGCCATAGACAGACACATAGACACACGCACACACAGACACGACAAACTTATAACACCGCGTCGTTTTTGCGTCGGGGGTTAAAAAGAAAAAACAACATCTTTTTAATATTTCAATAGAGTTTGATCACTTGAATTAGTTCTACATGCGCTGTTCTATGTTTTTCGGTACATCTATATAGAACAGTAAATAAAAGAACGTCATCCTTTTTGAAGTCTGTAAAAATAAAATTCTTTTGCTGAGTTCACAGTCGTAATAATAATTTAATTTGTGACCCATTATGATCATCATAAATCCCCGTCACGCAATTGAGTCATGTCATGGTTACTATGTAAATATTGTTATGGTTGTGTACCTTATTGCATTATTTTTTGGGATATTAATCCACGCATTCAGTTACGACTGGTTGCTGGTCTCTCGAATTAAAATCATTTAGCCTTAAAAATTTGAACAAATTTAGACTTTCACAGTTGCGATCATCATATTAACCTGATTATAAGCAAACCGAATTTCCCTCATAATATTGTGCTGAATAAGTGTTTGTTTGTTTGTATACGTTTTGTTTAGTTTTAGATGGTGTAATTCTCAATTAAAAATTTTAACAAATCAGACAGAGAAAATCCTTACACCGGTCAACGGTTTAATTAAAAACGTGTCTCTTTAATCACTCGACATTGGCAGAGTAATATGAGTGTTGACCGTGGGCAACACAGTAGCAGCCATTAAAAAAAATATAAACATCATGCTATCTTTTTCTAAGGAAATATTTTAACAAATACAACAAGAAGCATACATTTATGTAGCTGGTTACCAAACTCAATTACTACTTTAGTGATCTCCAAAGATTTAACATGAATAAATGCGTAATAATTTCACTATGACACTGTACCTCCACAACATAACTCTCTGCAAATCTTTTTGAAAAAAAAAGACTGCACAATTTGTTTATTATTGATCAAAGTTTTCAAAATTAGATATACGCACATCGACGTTGACCGAGACCTCTACAGCTCGGCATTATATAAGTGTTATCATATTGTCCAGCGAAAGTCCCAGGTGTGACGCGTTTCTCCGCGACCGGTCGCTCACGGATATTATCTCAACATTGTCCACGTTAATTAAGATATGGCGATAGATTTTGAACCTTAGTGATGCTGATGAGTCAAATTTTTCTATGCGATTTACTCAAGTCATCCAATCCTTAAGGTTGCGTTAGATATTTCGAGTATATTGCTAGCAGAGTTAAGAACTCATTAAATAATGATCACTCGAGTAGTTCTGGAGTTAATCAATCATTTAGCCTGTTGTAATAATAATTGAATTTGCGGCCAACTTAATCTTCCTCAGCTCCCAGCCAAATTAACTCCAAAATCCGGGTAAACTTAAGACGATTTTTTTTAATGTCAAGTAAAAGTGGACTCGAGTCGCAACACTATTACCTAGGTGAGATTGGCAAGGCCAATTTATGGAGAGAGCTGGCAGGTCACGGTGACCTTGGTACTATATTATGATAATTAATTTTCGCCGACGATTTATCTCGAATCAGATAACATAATCTGATTCGTGAAAGGATATCGACTACTCGATACTAATAGGTGATCTTATCGGTGTAGTTTATCCTTTTCTATCTCGGAATAAACTTATGGATAATTATGTCTTTCCTTTTTGACTTAAGGAGTTAAAAATATTTTTTTCATTTAATTTGTCTATGTTGATATGCAGGTACGAGTAGTTAACGTCTTACAAATTCGAATACACGACTCAAGACTAATTTACCTATTATTTTATCCTTGCTCAATACTTTTCAATAATTTGTATTTAGAACAAATTAATTGAAGCTTCTCAAAATCCAGCAAAACACCTGTTAAAAATGATCACAAAGTATTTTTGAAAATATGAGAACGACTGTACATATCATTATTTTGCATTTATTCATTTTTAACGAGAACAAAGATTGTCGTTGACAGCGCATAGATTGAGTAGAGATATTTTTTTTGAAATGAACTGTAGGCTTGACCACAATCTCACCTGATGGAAATTGACGACGAGGTCCAGGATGTAACGCATTTGCCTAGAAGATGCCTGTTCACTCTTGCCTTAAAGATGTCCAGATTGTAGTGATCCGGAAAAACAGACCTTGCCAAGGAGTTCCATTCCTCAGCTGTCCGCATTATGAACACAGGCCAGCTAATTTATATCTTGTCCGTTGAACTCCGATGTCGTATCGCCGCTATCCATCAGATTACACTAAACTTTCGCCGGTGACTGTCACTTGTCCACGTGATAGCTTATATAACCTCGAGGTCTCGGTCAAAACAATGACCTGATCGTCAATGGAAACTGTAGCTTGTTTTGTCTCTCTAATAGATTTGATGTGAAACTTTTACGTGTTTTGTGGTAGTTATAAGTAGCAGAGATACGAAATTTATATTCAAATTTACTTTTATGTTAAAGTTCAGAACTGCATGGCACGTTGGCTATCATGGTCGTTATTTACTATTAACTCGAGAATTTCTATAGATTATCGATTTAAGTTTCAGACAAATTGTTATACTGTATCAGGTTTTCTAGTTATCTTAAAACCTTTGCTTTAAGATAACTGTCCTTAAATTATATCACTTGCAAGTTTAGTACTCTTATTTTAGGATTAAATATCTTGCATTTGCGCAACTTACTTAATTTACATCTGTCGTTTGGCAGTCAGTAATAAAAACGAGCTCAATCTTACCTACAAAGATGAAAAAAGATATAGGTAGTAAACTGTGTAAAAGAAACCCGAATTCCTTGAAATGAATACTTACACACACACACTCAACTCACAGAAAACCGGCGTAAATTAGTGTCTCTACTGAGTTCCGCTGCGTGAGTGAGGGTAGCGTAGGCCTAATCTGGGGGAATTCGGGGGTTTAAAGGTTGGTAGTGCACTTTTGACTCCACTGGTATTGGTGTCCATGGGGGGCGGCGATCGCTTCGCTTACCATCAGGTGAACCGTCTGCTCGTCTGCCGACTGTAACATAAAAAAATGAACTGCGCTTGTGAACTCAAATCACAGGCGCAGGATATTTCAAAGTGTAAGCTGTATCAATAAATGGTACTATGATAATGGTACGATGAAAACATGGGCAATAACGATATTTAAAACACCTGATTGAAGAGGCTTGTGTGCGAAAAAAGGCATATTGATTGACTCATACGTTTGTCTCGTTCTCACCATGGGTGTCATTGACCCCTGCGCATGACCCACTGACGGGACTTTTTCCAGTTTCCGATCTCATCAGACATTCATCGTGGTGCAATACAACTGTAAATTATGTTTTCACACGAATCTTTTGCGAGATAATACAGGTTCGATTTTACCATTTCATTAATGAAGTAATAATACTTGATTTGGATCTATTCATTAGTATAAGGTCAGGTTAAAACATGTAAATGTAAATAAATAGTCACTATCATCATCATTATTTCAGCTAATAGACGTCCACTGCTGGACATTGACCTCCCCCAATGTTCTCCATATGCTGCGTATCTTCCGAAACGCTGCCCAGTTGGATTCGTCGATCGACCTCTTCCTGGAAGTTAGATTTACCAAGTAAATAAATAGTAATTGAAAGTATATTGGCAAAATATGAAAAAGTACTTTTATCAATATGGTAACCTAAGGAATCCAAAGAATTTAATGAAAAAAATACGTATGTACTCGTATATATCAAAAAGTAATTAAAAGATAAGACTTTAATAAAATGTATTTAGAATAAACCTACAAACGTTTAGACGTTCCAATAAGCAAGTAGAATATCGACTCATTAAGACATATTAGGTCACCTCGTTTACAATCTTCAATGGATGATTTATTGATTATGCTAATAAGGCCTATTAAATTACGATTACAATCTGTTTCTATATGATATATTGTTTTCTTTTCATTGTCTTGTGGCCTCCCCGATCAGATCTGATAACAGTTATTTTAGCCATCAATACGAGTTCTGTGGAGTAACAGTTCTAGTGATTTGCATATTTTATGGGTGAATTATTTGATGTTTATCGTAATGTATGCCAAGTGGTATGTCGACGTTGTCATTTGTATCGGTGTTAATCGCTATAAGTTTAAGATTACATTTTGTCAGATAAGAATCAATGACTTTATTATCTAAGACCACTACTCTATTATTGATTGATTTACAAAGTACATGCCCCTTATACACAACGCAATCTAAGAAAAGTTCCGGAACAAAACTCGTTCTAGTCCCTATTTAACAATGCGCGTTTGAACGGGATGGCATACACTTTAGTACGGTAATAACTTTAGAGCGTATTTTGTAATAAGATGGATGAAGTTTCAATAGATTCATATTAAGATTTCCTCAAGTAAGTACCGTCATATTAATCTAGTTGAGTTTGAGTTCGTCATCATTACAGAGTTGTATCCATAGCCGTTGGAGCCGTAAAGTCCTTGAGTGGAGACCGCGACTCGGTAAGCGTAGTGTAGGACAAGATGGGATGATGACATTCGAAGGCTGGCTGGTGTGGGCTGGATGAGAGTGGCCGTAAATCGGGAGCAGTGGCGTGCATTAGGGGAGACCTATGTCTAGCAGTGGACGAGTATGGGTTGCTGATGATGATGATGATCCATAAACGTAATTTTGGAGTCCGGGGTACTTGGACCATGGATCAGGATTTGCGAACTACAGTAAAATGATGGTCGTCTGACCTTTAAAAGCCATGGACAGGGAAACCTGAACCTACTGTATCATGGTTGCAGGTGTTGAATTATTTACGCTTAGTGTATAAACTTTAATGATTGGTTTTTATTATTCCTCTTTCAAATTTGAAAAAAACTACCAAATGACTTCATTTAAATCCAAAGCTTTAAAATTAATTGTTTAGCGATATGATTACAGAACGTAATAAATTATTTCTCTTTCGAGGTTCAATGTGTTTGGATTTACGAGTTATTAGCAATTATCTGTATCATTATGATATTTGAATAATATATCATTAAGGTAGTAAATTTCGTAATAGATTATCCATAGGAAGTATCGTAGGTGAAGGAACTTGCGTAACAAACTATTTATTAATAAAGACGGTAAAAAGCGAGCTTGACTATCCCACGATAAAAGACTACAAGAAGCGATGTGCTAGGGCTGGCCCAGATAATAAGCGAAAAAAAACAGCTGTTCCATACAAAATAGAATATCCACCTGGCCATTGATCTAAAATGCTAAATGGACGTTTTTCACGATATTTATTATGGAGGTTTTAGGGATGTAAAGGATAAAGAAACTGGCTGTGATATACGGACGGACGGACGGACGGACGGACGGACGGACGGACGGATGGACAGACAGACAGACAGACATGACGAATCTATAAGGGTTCCGTTTTTTCCATTCGGCTACGAAACCCTAAAAACAACGGGGTATACCAGGTTTCTCTTGTTTTAAATAGGGTACTTGGATCTGAATCCAGCATATGGAAGACCTGGTAATTGTTTTGAAGTAATTTCAGTATGAGCTTTGCTCTTGCAAAGTTTAGACTGCAATTACACAGGAGAACCAGTCCAATTAGATGGATGACATGTTTCACAAACATATTAAATATACCTATTTATATTTATGACAACCCGTTTGGAAGAGTGGTAGTGAACGCTGCCTTTGGTCCAAGGGTTGCGGGTTCGATCCCCGCACAGTACAAACATTTGTGGGCATGAACATGTCTGTTTGTATTGGTCTGGGTGTTTTCTATGTATTATAAGTATATATTTGTAATCCCACTGTTGATTCTGATATCCGTAACACAGGTGCTTGAGCTACCTATCTCAGAGTCAGATCAATGTATGTGATGTTGTGGAATATTTATTTATTTTATTTATATATTATAAACGAAAGTCGTGTTGCTTACAACGCCAATTGTTACACAAGAGCGGCTTGACTGATTTCAACGATCATTGATATGTTAGACTGATATTGTCTTTAACGATCGATAATCTATACACAAAAACAATAGTACAATACAGGTACCCTAAGTTATTAATGACCAGGGAAAAATACCGTCGTTGCGTCTGGACAGCCCTACACAAACATGGCAGTTAACGGCAGAAGTTGATTGAACTTTAAGAGAAAATTGACTATAAAATACGATTATGCTAAAACGGAAATCCATTTGACTAATTCCGTATTATCTTGTTGACCATTCATCGTTTGTGTTGTAGTAAGGAAATTGAGTTTATTTTATGACTACACATTTTTTTAAGAAGTCGTAAAGTAAACTATCTAATCTCGATTTTGTTGTTAACTTTATAGGTAAGGTACTCCTTTCTGCGATCATGGTTTTGTCACTTCTAGTATTTATATCTATAAATGTTATAAGTCAAAGTATCCACTAACTAACGCCCTGTCGGTCTAGTGATTTAAGTACCGGGCCGTGATATCGGGGTCCTGGGTCTGATTCCCGGGTCTAGCAAAGGTGTTTTGAATTTTTGGAACATAGCCCGGGTTTATAATCACTAATCCGCATTAGGCAAACGTGGTGATTAGGCCTAATCCCATCATAGTAGCGATGACTTGATTTCTATGATGAAGGCCTTTGCCCTGTAGTGGGACAGTATATAGGCTGATACTTTTATCTACTAAAAGTGATATAAGTCTGCTATGTTTTTACACTCACACTAAATCACATATATTGGTCTGTTTCCGTACTAAGTTTCTCAAAAACATGTGTTACGAATATCAGACAGTTTTAACAGTGGGAGAGCCACGCTTCGGCATGAATGGGCCGGCTCGACTGGAGTAATACCACGTCCTCACAGAAAACCGGCCCAACGGCCGTCTGTTCTCCTCGCTATGTGCCCTGCCCATTGCCACTTGATATTGATCTATTTCCGTACTAAGTTTCTCAAAAACATGTGTTACGAATATCAGACAAGATAGGAAATACAAATAACACCCAGTCGCTGGACAAACACAAGTGTTCATCACACGAATGTTTTTACAGAGTAGGAATTGAACCTACGAGCTGTGGCCTATGAGGGGGAGCCCCTTCGGTGGCATATTATTTTAAACCGTATTATGCTAAAACATACGTGTCTGTTTCATGCCGAACCATGCCGAGATTGCTGTAACCGCGCATGTATATGTGCGTAGCCTGTTTAGCACGTGATGTATGCAGTCGGCGTTTTGTAGTCTATGGTCCTACTCCTCATCTTAGCGTGTAATTCCCAGTAGTGTCCAAAGCAGTCGCTTCTGAGGCCGGGGTGAGCTTGGACCATGACCCAGGATTCGGGAAGTCTGGTAATAATAATGAAAAAACTGCCGTCTGACCTTCGCAACCCATTAACAGGGGAACTGTATACCGTGGGAGAGCCACGCTTCGGCATGAGTGGGCCGGCTCGACCGGAGTGATACCACGGCCTCCCAGATAACCGGCGTGAAGCAGCACTGTGCTGTGTTTCGCTGCGTGAGTGAGGGTACTGGAGGCCCAGTCTGGGGGAAGGGGGGTTTAAAGGTTGGCAGCGCACTTGTGACTCCAATGGTGTCGCGGGTGTCCATGGGCGGCGGCAATAGTACTATCAGGTGATCCGTCTGCTTGTCGGCCACCTCTGTTATAAAAAAAAAAACTAGACCAAATAAATAAACAAATATTTCACAACATCACATACATTAATTTGACTCCGAGATAGGTAGCTCAAGCACCTGTGTTACGGATATCAGCACCAACAGCGGAATTACAAATATATACAAAATAATACTTTTCTTTTGTAAATACATACTTATAATACATAGAAAACAGCCAGACCAATACAAACAGTTGTTATGCACACAAATGTTTGTACTGTGCGGGGATCGAACCCACAACCCTTTGATCAAAAGCAGCGTTCACTACCACTGTTCCAAACGGGTCGTCAAGTCATAAACCATGATTCAAATGAATCAAGGTTTATCTTTTCATAAATATAGGAGGAAGAATCCAGAGGTGTATGTTCGGATTCGAAACACGACCTCCCCATATGGAAGGCGCTTGCTTATCCTCTGAGCTACCATCGTCTGTAGGTCGTATCCTAAACACCAATGTTAAACTATTTTAGAGGAGATTAGTTTTTCAACTCGCTGACGTGTAACAGACACTTAATATCAGATGTTCATAAACTTCTGAAGCCTACGTTGATTAGAAAGCTAATTTGCAAACTCCAATCAACGATTTTCAAATTAATTTTAATTTTTAAGTAAATTGTATGCGATTTATTCTTAAGTAAATAACACACTTAAAAATTTCATCTCGCGTTCAGGGGGGACTCGAACCCACACCTTCCAAAATCCGGGTGAATGTACTACCAATTATACCACTGAACGCGACGTTATTAAGTCGACGAAATTTGTAAGTGCTTGATTCGACGTGAGCTGTCGATAGTCTCATCAATATTGTAGGTATATTTACAATATCCAGTGGAAATATTATTACAAATTTTTGACCACCAGTTAAGATGAGACTGCTTAATCAATAGTTGATATTTTATAGCAATCTTTTGCGATTTATTCTTAAGTAAATAACACACTTAAAAATTTCATCTCGCGTTCAGGCGGGACAGGCCGGAGGCCCCTCCGGTACCCCTAGGCCCCTCACGCAGCGAAAGCGCATTCAGTCCGAAGCGTGGATCTCCCACGGTTTATTGAGTGCCAGGTGAGGTGTTATCTATTGGAGATTAAACTGGTTATGACAGTCCACAAATTATAACCAATCATTGGGCGTGACGCTATTAACTAATCCTCGTCTAATTTGCAATCAATTGATATTTTAGAAAACTATCCCGATCCTATAATTACAGGTTATGTAAAACACTTAATATTTATAATGTGATATTGATGGGTGAAATTTTTATAAGGCAAAAAGGTAATTGAAACAGCTTATATGATCAATATTAAATTATCATTATATTAAAATTACTATCGATTTCTCTGGTAATACATAAGCAGGCACTTGTTGTCAACGGACTGTTTGTACTATAAGTACACACGGTGTACTGTGGAGTCCAACAAGGGTACTTGTGTCTCAGACACAAGTGCTATTTTTGAATTGCTGAAGCTGTGGCGGTAACTCGAACTGATACCGACTGCATTGAGCGTTCCGAGTTTCCAGGTGGAAAATATATTGCGATTATTTAATAAAAAAAAATATTGCGCTGGCTATATGAATTCAATTTTGTTTTGGCTCATAGCAATCTCGCACTACGAGTACCTTGAAAAATCAGCTGTTAAATAGAATATCCACGCGGCAATAATGTATGGAACAGCTGATTTTTTTTCGGTTACTTTGTTGAACATGCTAAATGTATTTTACTTTACTTTTTAAGTGTATTCTACTATTAATGAAATTTACAATAACTACTAAAAATAGACCAGAAAACTGCGTTTCATTTTCACAAGACATTGGCATAGATTCAGAAACCATAGTTACAACACAGAGCAAAGGTTGGCGATCTCTGTCATAATCCATTGTTCCTTATGGCATTGACGTTAATCTTAATATTTGTCAATGGATGCTTAATATTCATTAACAGTTGTTAATTTTCGCATCTCGTTTGCATATTTAAATTAATACATGGACAGATCCTAATTAGCTTTGTGAGTAGTTCTTAATTTGCTTTAAGTATTACGAAGATCAAATGGCAACAATGCCTATTAGATTACCTAATTTTTGGCCTGTGTTCTTTACGTAAACAATTCTTTTGATGCAACATAGTGTTTTTGTGTAAATTGCAGCCTACCTGTCAACACCTCTTTGTCCCTTCTGGTGTATTGGGCGTAAAAATCTTTGAATATAATTTTATTTCTTTGAAAATATACCGCCTTGAAGCAGCACTGGTCTGTGTTTTGCTGCGTGAGTGAGGATACCGGAGGCTTAATCCAGGGGAAAGGGGGATTTAAAGGTTGGCAGCTCACTTGTGACTGCACTGGTGTCGCGGCTATGTAGGTATGGGCGACGGCAATCGCTCACCATTTGGCGATCCAGGTCTGCCAACCTATCACATAAAAAAATGTTTCCTTTGAATAAAATGTATTGACTTATACTACCTTATTATAAATCGCGATCTAAAGTTATTACCGTACTAAAGCTCATGCCATCTTGTTCCAACACGCAATGTTAAAAGGGGCTGGCACGAAATTCGTTTCGAAACTATTCTTAGTTCGCGATTTGTAATAAGGGGGAAGGAGTTAAGTTTCCCTCAAGGTTCAAAGCTTTTTTCGACCCCGCCAGGTGCTCAAATTAATTAATAGCATGGATTATGTTGCTCTATAAATTGCACACCTAGTTCCGTAGCTCTTTTGTTCTCCTTGTTTGTTTTACTGAGAATTCCGAAATGATTTTTTTTAGTTCCGCAGGTCATAGAAATTACAGATTACAGATTAAAATGATTAGAGAACTGTTTGTATTTTTTGCAACCCTTTTTTTGCATGCGCCTACCAGTTGTACCTGTTATAAATTTAGGTATATTCTTGCCTGAATATTGTTATTAACCCAGTCAAGAGTATGATGAAAACGCGATACGGCTGGAAGGTGAGGGCTGAATAATTCTCTCATTATGGTATTATGGAGCGGGTTGAAATTGGCACAAGATCCGCGCCCGACATAATTGTGGGGTGCCAACATTGAGACGCTCGACTTTTGACGGGCTAATAATAAATAGCGGAAAAAATTAAAGTAATGTGGGTCAGTTGTGATCTTGATTGACGTGACCTGATCGTGGTGCACTAAATAAACTAGTGGTTGAATAAGATGCTCAATATTGTTTAAGTTTCGTTAAGTATTTGTAGAAGAAGGACGTACGATATAGAAGTGATGAAAATAATTAAAAGTTAAAAAGTAATTTGTTTACACAAATAAATATTTTGGTTTACTATTTAAGGTCGTGGGTTCGATCCCCACCCTGGACAAACATTCGTGCGATGAACACTTGTGTTTGTTCGGTGTCTGGGTGTAATATATGTATTTAAGTATATATTTGTGTTCCTCTGTTGTCTGATATCTGTAACACAAGTGCTTAAGCTACTTAGTACGGAATCAGGTCAACGTATGAGATGTTGTGAGAATTATTATTATTATTACTATTATTATCTATGAAATTTTTTAAACAAATCCTAGCAATTTGATAGATTGTAATCACTATTAATTCTTGTTTTGTTTAGTAGCTTGGTAATAATTAAATGATCATGTTATAAAAATACCCAAAACGAAATGGTAGAGAAATTCAGAAATATTTATTACAAATCTATTGCTTTTTAAAGTAACGGAAATTTCATACATTCAAGAGAAGAGTATTTTTTTATAAAGCCAGTACCGTACTTGTGACTCCATTCGTGTAGCGTTCCGTTGTGTCCATAAGAAGATCCGTATGCTGCTCATCTTCCACCATGAAAAAAAAAGTAAAAATATTTTGATAAAAAATATCAAAGGGAACCAGAATCGCACCCCTTTTGTTGCGCCTTGTTTAATGAAAGCTTTTGAAGACGTTTGAGGAGTTGCATGCAATTCGTTTACATGCAACGTGGATGCACCGGCGCTGCTGTTAGACGATCGTTTCGCGCTCAAACGGCGCCTGGCTCTTTTTGCCTTTTTACTGTTGTTGAGAGGCTGTGCTGGGAAATTGTGGGGGAAGATTTGCCTTTTTGTGAGTGGATATTTTTAAGTTGAAGTAGTCTTTAAGTCCTGGATTCAATTGAAAATAGTGGCACGGTAGTATTTTCAGCCTCATTTTATAAAACATTATAACTTCCTTAAAAAAGTAAATCGATTTTTAAGCACCATAGATTGTTGTATGAGGCAAGAAGATTGATTAACGTTTTTGGTTTTTTTTTGGGAAAAGATTAAAGACTTAGTCCGATGTACCGTTTGGAACAGTGGTAGTGAACGTTGCCTTTGGTCCAAGGCTTGCGGGTTCGATCCCCGCACAGTACAAAAATTGTGTGCATGATCATGTCTGTTTGTATTGGTCTGGGTGTTTATATGCATTATAAGTATGTATTTACAAAAGAAAAGTATTATATGTAGGTATATATTTGTAATCCCACTGATGATTCAGATATCCGTAACAAAAGTGCTTGAGCTACCTATCTCGGAGTCAGATGTCTATGTGATGTTGTGAAATATATATTTATTATTTCCTCATTTGATTGATGTTAGAAAGACTAGCATATTAAATAAGAGACTTTATTTTTTAATTTCAAAAATCGTGAAGTTAGCACATTTGTATAAAGAATCACCTATCTGCCTCTGAGTCTAGTTTGTTATATCAAGTACAAATATTTGAATACGAGTATGTAAGTATATTTAGTTCAATACAAATCACCAGCCTTAGATTTTTGATTGAGTATAAAGGCGACTTTATAAGTCACTAGGCCGTTTTCACAAACCCACAATTGTCACGACTTGCGACACCAATCGGCCTTCACCACATTATCTCGTGCCCATATTCGACCGCCATATTCGGCCAGCTCGGTGAGAGACTTCGTTAGCGAGATAATCTGACATTGGACAAAGCTACTGTTTATTAACAATACACTGGCCAATGCCAGTGACAGGAGATGTTTTACGTTATGGATGATTTAGAGGCTTTGTCAATTTTATGTGGGAAGTTTCTGCACTGGCGATTTTTAGTCATTTTAATGCCAAAATCATCAACCATATAAAATGATAAATCTTTTTTTTTATTTTGTGACTCCGAAGTCCGAGATAGGTAGCTCGAGTTACTGTGTTATGACGTGAACTTGTTTGAATCTAGGGTGATCTAGGATGTACTTTAATAAAACCAACAGGTTGCTCTATAGAAGTGTGTGTATTGATATTGATATAAAACTGTATGACGTTAAGTACTTTTGAAAAAATGAAACACAATCGCGATGTAATTAAGCACAATTCCATCTAACGGTTGAGGTGTGAACTAAAATTTCTATGCACTAGCGTAAACAGCAATGTGGGAAGTCTGCACCGACAGTTTTTAGTCATTTTAATGCCAAAATCATCAACCATATAAAATCATCTTTTTTATTTTATGACTCCGAGATAGGTAGCTCGAGTACCAACAGCGGAATTTCAACTAAATACATATAATACTTTTCTTCTGTAAATACATACTTATATTATAACACATAGAAAACACCCAGACCAATATAATCAGACATGTTCATGCACACAAAACCCGCAACCCTTGCACCAGAGGCAGCATTCACTAACACTGATCCATACGGGTCATCAAATTAATTCTTTATCTTAGCGTGTAAGTAGATACATAGATAGATAGATATACTTTATTGCACTTAAAAAAACTAGGCATTACAGAAACTTAATTGTAAGTAATAACCCGGCTGTCGCTTTAGAGCCCAGGATACGCTTAGTATAGCCTTTAGTATTATTTAAAGAAGAAAAAATCTGCTCCTAATTATTTTCTATTCAAAAATTTTACCCACTTCACAAACAAGGTTGGTTATAAATAAACACATTGTATTTATAAAAGTTTGAATAAACAAGGCCATTATTTTGATAACCTGATATCTATTGTATTTAAATGTAGGGGCATATAAGTGGTTTGATGGACGTATAAAGGCTGTGCTCACAGTCCGTAAACATATGAACAAGACTGTCTCTATCAATTTAAGGTGACGGGTAGGGCAACGAAAAATTGATTCACGCCAAAAGCAGCCACTTTTGGCGTGAATCAATTTTTCGCGTACGCGTGTGCATGGTTATTTAATAAATAGTATAAGTGTTTGCCGAGAGGTTGTAATCCCGAAATTGTTTAAAATAGATCCGGTTTAGTAGCTAAAAATTAAATTCGATTGGCGTCGCTAGTGTGCCCTACCCGTCGCCTTAATTCCGCTACCTATAGCCTTAATTAAAAGCGAGTTTCAATGGTACAAACGCCATAGGCACCATTACATTGAAAAGCAGATATCAGAATGTATAGTCACTGAGTGGATTCATTGATAGACATAAAGGTTGTGCCCATAATCCGTGAAAAATATGATCAGCACTAATAACAAATTTATTCCGCTAACTATGCCCTTAATCAAAAAGCGAGTTTCAATGGTACAAAATCGCATAAGCACCCTTGGATCGAAGAGCTGATACGGACAAGGAAACAATAACAAGTGAAGGCGGACGGACGTCCTCCCAGGCCTTGTCCAGATGAGCCCGCCGAAGCGGAGATCCGCTGTATTGTCCGATCGGAATGGACCTATTCTGCAACGTAAGGTTTCGAAAGCGGAGGAAGTAAGGAATTGAAGACTTTTTTGTATAAATAAGGTGGCAGAGTTTGTTCTAGTCGTATAAATTCAGGTACTTAGTATACCCAAAATGCAGGTATTTATTGAAAAGTCATTGGTTCGATCATGGAAATTTTCTTATCAAGCCGAGCCGGCCCATTCAAGCCGAACCGTGGCTCTCCCACGGTCAAAAAAATAGTAATTGTCGGTAGACGTTATCAATAGCGAAGCGCATTTTGGTCGGTAAATATAGGTTTATAGGTAGGTACGACGAGTAGGTACATTGATTTATTTTATCAATATTCATTAAATATTACTACTTCACAGATTTTTGAAAAAACATTCAAGTTGAATCTGAATGTACTGTTTGACTGATAATGTCATTAAAAGTAGTATAAATACAGTCATAACAATTAGTCACTTGACCTGCGTGTAGTTTAATTAATTTATATAAATACCCTTTGTTGGTGCTAAAAAGTAACTATAGTTACATCACAAAAGATTCAACGATCTAGGAGAGCATAGAGAATAGAAAAATAATAAAGTTATGTTTATGCATAACGAGTGAAATTTGACCTCAATTTACATTATATCGGTAGCTCGTAAATGTTCTTCGTAATAGTAGTACTTGTAACAAGGCACATACGATTAAACAATGCGTGGAAGTCATCGTCAACAAATCTCTCAAATAAATCATTCGAGACTATTGTATTTCAAGAAAGTAATGAAGATACAACTATAACACAACACTTGCCGTCTCATTAAGACATTCTCTGAATTCTAACCTATCATAAATATATTTTTTCGCTCATTGCAGAATAACGCATCTACAGTGCAGTGCATAGAAAGCGTTTCACCACGCTCCAATGCCTGTTCAATGGTCTTAATAAATTGTTAGGACGTGGATATTCACCGCAGAGATTGGAATTTAAATCAGACAGCTACGTAGTGATCTGAATCACTTCATTCATGATAATAGACCTGTCACTTGTGTGTGATGCGATGAATCTTTTACATTGTGACTGTGACAATAAGGTTTAGTTTCACCACTATTGGTAAAATTTGCAATAGAGCATCTGTCTGAAAGACATGTTAAGCAATTTGTCAGCTATATTCAAATCTATCCCAGACTGATGACTGATGGAAGAGAACTCAGAAACGGCCATTAACTTAAGATAGTCATAATGCGTATTTAAAAAAATATGCAAATGACTTATATCTAGTACAAACTTATGATCATAATCTTACATATGTGTGCTTATATTTAACATTTGGCCTGAACTAGGAAGCCCTGTGTTTCAGGCTAAAAAATTGCTTATAGAAACCACTTTATTGATATTAACCATAAATTACAACTTAATATTACTCTACGCTAATAATCATATTAACAAATAGTTCTTTTGGAACACAACGACTTTACCAACATTTTGCAGCAAAAAATAAAAATATATTTAAATATTGGATATACAATATATAAAGAGACGATTTGGGCCTAAGTATAACTCTACATGGAATCATGCTAAAGCATATTTATATTATTATATTTGCAGTCATTATTTTAGTTTGGTCTAGACACGTAGGTGGGCGAAATTATTTAAATCAGGTCACAATTTCCATATTTTTTGTTTCAAAAAAAAGCATAAGTAAAGTGTTTTTAAGGTAGATAGAATATTTAAAGCTCGACAAGCTTTTTTAAAAGTAAAATTGATACGAACTTTATTTATATTGGAGACTAGACTTTTCTGTCTTATTCTTGCATTAGCATCTGATTTATTCAAGAATTGTAATAGCAATGTAAAAGAATATCTTTGATTTTGTTTTCATCATGTCTGACATTAAAGTATCAGCGACAAACATGCACAAAACGACGCCGAAAAATCAAATCAGGTTATTTAAAATGCAAATACCAAAAGAAATGTAATAAAAGATTGCATGATGTCAGGATCGCATTACAAACCGGAGCATCTTAATAGCAAACACAAACAAATTGTACGTACAACAAGTTTTTATGTTCCAATTTATAGCCATTTGGTAAGCGTGCCTCTGCAACGGCATCAAGGTTACATGTGGCATTAAAAGACCGAAAAACTTGTTTAAGTTCGTGACTTAAGAGTTTAGGACGTTTCGGTCACAAATTCTAATTTGTTTTCGTGTACGAAACAAATGTTAATTCGAACGGTAAAAGTGAACGATGTACCGTAGCGAGCAAACAAAGATTTAAGGACATCGGGTAAACATAGCGGATATTGCGCATCCGATTTAGGTAAAAACTTGCTTGGGGTGAAGGAAAACACGTCATGGATTTGCATACTGGTCCGAAAGGTTGTTAAGTCAATAGAAGGTCGAATTCACTAAGGGTTTCTAAGATCACATAATACCGTAGGCACATTATAGGACATAACAGGTGCGCCCTGTTTCAGATTCGAGTCGTTACGACCTATTTAATTAGTACCCTTTTTGAACACATTATAATAATAAGCTAAAAGAAATAGAATGCACATTATTGGACGCAACATACGTTAGCAAAAAAAACTTAAAACTAGGTAAGTATTAATAAGACCTGTTAACATGATTAATTTTATTTCTTTACATTTAAGTATCTTTATCTCTTCTTATTAGGTTAACAACCAATTGCAGAAACGATTTTAAAATAGTATCGACAAGCTATAAATATAATTGTTGCAAAGTACCAACAACATGTCGCTTTAACTATAATGCCGGTTACAAATATATGTGAGCGATGGTAGCTCAATGGATACCAACGCGCCTTCCACGCAGGTGGTCGAGGTTCGAATCCGAGCATGCAGCAATGGTTTTTTCAAATCTAAGTGCGTATTTCTACCATTACCATCTGCTCGGCGGTGAGGGAAAACATCGTGAGGAAACCTGCACGTTTCGGAAAAAGTTTCTGAAACGTGTAACCATGATTCAGTTGGTCTGGTTCCTCTGTTAAAGGGTTGCGAAGGTCAGACGGCAGTCGCTTCATTGTAATTACCAGACCCCCCAAGTCCTGAATCATGGTCTAAGCGTACCCCGGGCTCCAAAGCGACAGCTTTGGACGCAACCGGGAATTTCACGCTAAGATGAAGAAGCCGGTTACAAATATATTATTACTTGGACTCTGAAACTATAATTTAGCCCATTTCTTATCTAAAAGTTTTAATATGTGTGTAATAAGAAAGATAAAGAGTTGTGTGTCATACTTATAAGTAAACGGATGTGGCACATTGCACCATAGCGTGATATCTTCATTCGTGACTTTTCGCTAATCATCATGTTTTTCATGATAAAACGGAACCTTAACACACTTAATAAGATTTGCCAATAATGGCAAGCTACTGTGAAATGACCTAGAATATTGATAAATGTATTGTAAAGAAGTATATACACTATACTGCCGTCCGGTCGGTAAGACACAGCGACTCTTTGTGGCTTAGCGACCTTTTAGTTAGCGGAGGGCAGTATAGGAGATAGGATAGAAGTAGATATACTGCACAGCGATTGAAATTTGATTCCACTTAACTGCCACACTCAGAGACAACAGTGGACAGTAGGACTAAAAAACATTCTTAAACGCTTTTCGAATAAAGAAAGATAACTAAGATGACCACATATTAGTTTTCATTAACTGTTTCTGTTTTTATTCAAATATTATATTCTTAAAAAATTTATTAATATGCCGGAAGTGAAGTAGTCCTGAAGTATTGTGATGGTCGGTGCTATATGTATCACGTAAAAGAGTTATCTGCGTACGATGTCATTTTCATTAGGAAGACTGTTTGATTTTATTCAATAACCCTCAAAATTATTAATATGCATGGGAGTATTGATTACCCCTAGATTTGGATTCCGTAAATAGGTAGATTAAAATATTTACGTGACGATGATGTCATTTTGAACGTTTGATGTATTGCGATGTTTACGGTGCTCACTATTAAATCAATATAAACAGAGTTTAGGCGACTGGTCATGTCATTGTTTTGCGTTTGATGTTTTGGATTACCTTTTTTTAAATCAACCTGAGCAAAAACTTTATTAATTTGTCATGCCGAGTGATGACGTAACAGGAGGATTTTTGTTCTTCATAAATATCTGTTTAAAATTATAAAATAATTTTCTTAAATTTCTATGACTCTAATCTAGAAATGGTATTTTTCATTTCGGAAAATGATTTTTTGTCGTATTGTCTATTAACATTAGGTTGTCTTAATGTGACGGGTAGGGCACAATCGATTTTATTTTTTAGCTACTAAACCGGATCTATTTTAAACAATTTCGGGGTTACAACCTCTCGACAAACACTTATACCTATTTATTAAATAACCATGCATAGTCCGTTGGGTCCGTTTTTATACGCGAAAATTGATTCATGCCAAAGCGGCCGGTTTAGTACCTAAAAATTCAAATTGGTGGCGCGTAACGTGTGTAAGTGCGGAGGCGAGACACACTACCTTACCTTTTGAAATGAAAGATATTTTGCTTATTGAAATGAATTAATAGATCTTGACATTTAGAAGTTGCTTGAGCTGACGATGTTTCTTATTAGTTAATAATTTGAATTAAACAGTATTGACTTGCTGTGAAACATATACCCACCCCTTTTTTAATTCACTATCACTAGTACAGAAGCTTTTTGCTTTTCGTAGGTGGGTACTTAATGGATCTGAAGCTATATTTCAAGAACTTGTTTAAATACCAAACAATCATAATTATGCCTCACAACTGTACACAAATTTCAAAAACTGGTTCTAGGGTAGGATAATTGGATAATTATTATGTCTCTTTAGGTCGGCAAATCGGAAGTTATGCCTCTATTATTGCAATCTTCTACAGGTTTTACCGCTTACCGTAAGCCGACTAAGTACAGCTAGTTATTTGCTATCAGAGTAATAACAATTGTTACCTTTTATAATAGCTAAAATGAAAGTATAGGTACGGTAGTCAACTCATGCATTGTTTTAGAAGTTTACCTTCAAGCAAAACCAAAAAAATGGGCCCAAACAATTGGAGCAAAAAGTTCTCGAGTCATGATCGATCTTAATGGAAACAATACAAGTAATTACTCGATACCTTTCTTCCGCAAAGCGAGGTCAAGCGTGACCAGATCGAATTCCACAAACTTAAATATTCTCAACCAACATACAAAGACCTCAGAAAGCAAAAAAAATACTCTATAAACCAGCTCGTTTTAAAGTGGTTATTATATGCATCCGTTATACAAAGATCCTTGATACTAATACATAGGTTTATCTATTGAGGATCTCGGATGTCTGGTCATGTTTTGGACCATGAAAATGGTTTCAAATTGAAGATTTCAATGTCTATGTCGGATCTGGTCTGACATTTAAATTAAAGTTCAGTTACAATTCTGAAAGTAGGCTAAAGTTAAATTATGCACAAGTTTTAGCATAATAATTTTGGTAAATTTAACTTTTTTGAAATTATTAGCTGGGCTTGAAATTGTTTCATTATGAATACTTTAGCTTTAGTCTAAAATATTTGTGAGAATTAGTAAGTAGTGGAGATGGGCCGGCCATGTTTCTAGACGCACTGATAAAAGATGGAGTCGACATGTACTGTAGTGGTGTGGTCCCCAGTGGGGAAACGCAGTGTTGGACGCCCTGCGGCGCGATGGACTGACGATTTGAGAAAGATGGCTGGTGTGAGCTGGATACTTACGGTACGGCTGGTCCACAAGTTAAAGGTCGCTCAGCGGGCTATGGAACGAGCAATGCTCGGCGTCTCTCTCCGATATCTGAAACGAGGTGATCCGGCAGAGAACCAAAGTCATCGACATTGCTCACCGGATTAGCAAGCTTAAGTGGCAGTGGGCTGGGTATATTATCCGATGATGATGATGATGATGTGAGCTGGATGCAGACCGCTCAGGACCGGGTTGGATGGTGCTCTTTGGGGGCTTACGTTCAGCAGTAGATAGGCGATAGGCTGCTTGATTGATTGTTTTGTGAGAAAGTCAGAATTTTGAAATAATTTTTACGTCAGATGATAGTTACAGTTCAGCACACACTCTAAACTCATTTTGCATATAAATGAAGTCGTTTGTGTAGCCGTATATATCCTGAGATTGTAAGAAATAAACTTGTAGCATCTTAAACTGTAGCTTTTTTACGATCAGAAACATATAAGAATAAGAATAAAAAGATTTATTCAGTAATTATACCAGTTACAAATCATATAACAAGAATGAAGAACACAATTTAAACAAATCAAGCACTAAAAGGGCTTCCACTCAGCATGATGCCGATGTTGTATTTTCTTTTTAATCTGCCTATTAACTGTCCCACTACAGGGCAAAGCACTCCATCATAGAAATCAAGTTATCGCTACTATGACGGGATTAGGCTTATTCACTACGCTTGCCAAATGCGGATTGGTGATCACAAGACCCTGAGATCACGGCCCGGTACTTAAACCACTAGACCAACAGGGCGTTCATGTTGTATTTAGTTGTATAAAAAATAGGTAGCTAAAGATGAACTTCTCTATCATTGACAGAAAGTAAAGTATGAACCCAGTGTCATTATAAAATGATTAACCACATGACACAGCATCCTCACTTCCGACTGCCAGTGGGAAGTATAGACGTTTGTCTATAGTGACCCCACCTACTTTCCCCTGGTTTATAACATAATGGTGCCATTATAACCGCGTTAGCCGGGAGTCTTCGCGGTCTAATGTTGCCTAGTTCTAGTAGAAACTGAGGGCATTTGCATTAAACAGTGACATCGTTTCAGTGCTCTGTCAAAGCAAAAACGCAGCTTAAAATTTTCTATTGCGTTTCTCGGATCCTGTTTCTTCGGCGGTTTTCACTACAATTGTTAGTACCTTTACACAAGTTATCATTCGGATGCAGAAACGATATTTTTTGATCGACTGTCGGCCGGCAGCGTAACTACACTATTGTTGCGTGTGCCCATAGGCGTCAATAATTGCTTACAGATAGTTCAGCTCACGAAGACGCGCCCCACCACTTTTGGGCTAGAGCATTCGCGGTGCATGAGGGGTGAGTGGGAGGCACAGAGAGTTTAAGACAAACCTCAACATCTTTTCAGTTACCCCGTGACGTTCTGTCAATTTATCATAGTGTGCGTGAGCACTCATTGCTAATTTGTAAGCGATAATGAGAAAGGGTGTGGATTGAACTATCTGAACCATCGGGTGACCCGTCTACTCGTCTATTTCTGTTAGTAGCCCGAACCTGTATTTGAAGTAAGTAAACAAATATTTGATCACGTGTGCTACTGAGACACTGGCTATCATAACATCAATTTAGGAACTGAACGGTGTTTGTTTGTTATTGTTGATACCGAGACAAACTTAGGTGAGATGGAAGCTAGTGTGGTTTTAGTATGTACATGCTCCACCGCTAAGGCATGTTCTGAGTCCACGTGCGGTATATTCCTGGAATGTCTTAAAATGAAAGTTAATAACACTAATAACAACATTCTTTGCAACGCATGTTGTTAACAAAAGTGCCTTTGACATTATTCTATATGCTATGCTATCAAACAATTTGTACAGTGCACACGGCTAGACGTTTGCGAAACATTTCTCGACAAAAATCACGATTCTGACATTTGGTATATCGTTTCGGGCGGAGTAGAGCGTGGCATTTCGGCGCGCGCGCATTCCTCCCGAGCCTTGCAAACCCACTACACTAACACACAAATTTGAACCTTAATGTTTGTGCATTCTGAAATAGGTTTGCACTCGAGATGCTTTATTCTGATTCTTATGATCAACAGATTTAAGTAGACCCAATGCGTAGGAGTATGCATCTTACATGCGATGATATACCTACTACCTAGACCCTTCTAATATCCTTGAAGTGCGTAGGTTGGGATGGTTAAATTGTATCACATTTGCGGTACTTAGCAATAGATGGGTAACATAGCATAATTTAGTACAATCTAGTTACGTAAATTGATCCAGCAAGTTATTTCGTATTTGTGTGCAATCAGCGAGCAATTAGACTGAACTTGCACGGATTATAGGTTCTTGTGGCCCATCATAAATGATAAATTCCATTTAGACACAAGAAATGAAGTTTAGTATGGCGAGTATTAAGTAGTAAAGGGTATAAAGGTAAAACAAAACTCTTTAACCGATGTTTATTCCTAATGGATGAACTTATTTCAGTGATGACATTAGCAAACTCAGATGATTGATTTATCAGAGAGCTATAAAACAATTCCTAGTTATCATTCAACTTTTGTCTTTGAAAATATTATTTTAAACGGTTATGTTTAGGTAATGAGAGACTGAGTCAAGTTGAGACAAGTTTTAACAAATGATGGATAGATAAATACTTTATTGCACAAAATAAAAAACTTAAGAACCTACTTGGCATTACAGAAATTTTGTATACAATTTTGGCGATATTTCTTTTGACAAATATCCTTTCGTAGCTTTAGACCTATTGCGGGCAGTCATTCCTTTGTGATATGAAATCTTTATTACCCAGAAGCGCCTGTGTTACAACTTACCTATGTCACAGCTCAACTCCGTCTTCCATAGGTTAAACGAATGTCAAAAGTCTTTGTCAAAAGAGAGATCAAACCAAAGTAGCAACATTAAAATGTAAAACGGTGGTAAAATACCAAATACGTACGTGCTAAACCGGCAATGTTTCAACATGCTCGCTTATCAGGCGGTCCGTTAAGGACAAACGAAATGTCAATCTAAACATGACTGGACTTACAGATATAATTTAATGTTCTGCCATGTTTAATGCTCAAGTAGTGCCCATATCGACGGGCTGCATCTCTCAGGGTTTGCACGTAAAGAGTGAGTCGGGGTTTAAGGGTGATATTGGATTTAAGTATTCGTAGGTTTAATCAGTTATCTTCATCATCGTCAGCCCTTTTAAGTTCCTACTGCTGGGGCACGGGCCTCCCTCAATCACATGAGGAATAATTGCCATACTCACCACGCTTGGCAGACGGGTTGGCGAGGGTTTTGGTATAAATGCAGAGTTTTCCTTCTCTGGGTGCTGTTGATCATGCCAGCAACTTTACCTTAATCGCCTTTTACGACACCTCGGTAAGAGTGAGGGTGGCCTATTCTACTCTGCCGGGGACCACACGGCCTACTAAACAGTTATAATACAATATATTTAGGTATGTAAATCAATCAAAGACATCACATTAAGACATTGTATGTTTAATTGTTCGTGTTGTTTTTCAAATAGCTAAAGAAAATGAGACTTACGATAGTAATTAAAGAAACTCCTGCTTATACTCCTTGTTTTATTGGTAAAAAAATACTTACTTCAACAGCTTCAACTACTTACGCGGTCGAAATATTAAGCTGTGAGGACCTAGATGCTCTTACGAGTATGTATGTATTTATATATAAAAATAACCGTGTTTTGTCCCGTGTACATTAATTAGCTTCAGGTACTGATAGTAGCAGCTGTAAATTTAAAAATTAAAGTAGGTATCTAAAATTGATTAATCGATGCTGGTTAAGTTATAATGCAACGTCAAAATCTAAAACAACTATTAACCTAACATTGTTCGACATTCCTTGGTTATTTTTGAAATAATATGTTACAGTTTTATTTTTTCTCACTACTTTATTAATTTACGCAGTTAATTTATAGCATGACAAGCTTAAGAGATTAGACGGTCACGCTGTCAAAGCATGAAATTCGGCCACGAGCTATAACAAATTAAATTCTTAGCAATTACCAATTAATATCGCGAACAAAAACTGACAAAGGTCACTCTTACATTCGTTTTGAAATGAGCGCCATTACGCGCTAACGATGAACGTTATGTTCAACGCTTTGTGCACTAATAGATTTAAGAGCTGTGTACCCTTGTTGGACTTTGGACCGTCCTTATGTCTGAGACATAAGTTCTATTTTTACACTGCGGGGCGTATAATTCAACCTAACGCCGCCTGTACATGTATGTGGAATGCGTAGTAGCCTTATCAATTAATCATGTATTTATAATTAAGTTTTAGTTGAACATGCTTCATGTCTTTATGGTGTATGTCTGTTTTGTCATGTCATGTCACGATGGCCAACCAATTCTGTACTGTAAATACACTAGGAAAAGGTCCTGAAGAAATGCAAGTGATAGAGCTATAAATATCTTGGTAGCTTTTATTGATTATATTAGGTAATATTAGAATCATCCTGAACTCAAGTCTGTCTCCCACAAAACACGCTCGTAATACATGCAGTTACATACTTTTCAGCCTCTGTTTCTAGAAATAACCTGCCTTGTATTGAAATTTAAAGCGAATAAATATCGCCCAAACAAGCAAGATACATTCTCGACTACATCTTCGCTTTCTATCGAGTTAGAGACATAGTATAAACATAAGCCTATTGAACCGATCTGCGTAAATAAATAGAACATAGAACAGAAAAAAAAAACAGATTCGGTTCTTATTTTATACTTACTTAACTCATTCAATACAAAAAAATATTATACTATTTTGAAAGCATTCAAAGATTAGAAAATTATTTTGTGAATAACTTATTAATGAATTTTTCAATATTTGACGGAAAATTACAATGTTATTATGGAGTTTTTACAAATAATCACGATTTCAAAATCACATAAAATTGACTTTACTTAAACGCTCTCTACAAGTTTCTATTGGTAATTTTTATCATGAATGCACCTACGGGTATAATACGTGATCATCAGCATATATCGTGTGTGAAAGGGACCTTACTTTGTTATGATGCGAGATAGTAGAATGTTCTTTGTATGTTAATTACCTCGTTTTCGGGGTTAAGCAATATGTCAAATTAATGTAACTAAATATTCAGACAAAGTGTTTTTATGATACTTTATTGTTTCGATTGCAAATGTTTCTATTGATTTATTCTCATTGTTACTGTCAAGTTTATTATTGTTATCGTTGTAAACGTTTGTAATAAGGCTGATAAGACCAATGTTTTGTAATTTATAGTTAATCGCTGGCATATTCGAAATTGGATTATTAATTGATTGTAGTTCAGAACTTTGAACATTGTTTTAAGATGTTGACCATTTAATTATTTGTCAAAGTTTTCACTCTTGTTTTTCTTGCGCAAGTACTTGTAGTTAATAACTACCTCCTTGCAGTTGTGCTTTCTATACATTGAATTGCTTTCAAGTAATAGATATTTTGCATTCAATGTTGCTGTCTAGAGCGAAACCTGCCTTGAGCAGAATATGCTCAGAAAATTTAATGATAGAGTTATGTGGTTTGAGTTTAATAATTTTCAAAATAAGTAATAGTTACAAGGGAAACCCTTACTCATGAGCAGGAGACTAATTCTCGGGAAGTAATATAGATATCGAAGTCTACATTTATATGAACAAATATATGGAAACCTCTCAATTAACTTCTATAGAAGTTGAATGAGATTCTTGTGAGAATAGGCCCTCAGGACATTGTTTGTGATGTTATGTTTTTTGATATTGTTTCATATTGTGACCAATATTTGTCAACTCAAACTAAAACCGTTTATGAAGATTCCCAAAGTTTTGCACGTGAATGTACCGGTTAAGCCTAGGATTCAATGTAGGTATATTAGTAAGCAAATAAGTTAGTCGAAATAAATGTCACTTAGCTGGGTCAGAAAAGCAATCCATCTAACTCCCGCGGTGGCGTGTGTGACTTTGGAATCACTACCAACCCCCAGTAAATCACGAGCTTAGCATTTGGTTTATCTAAATTTAGCTTGAATTCAAATTTGTTTCCTAACCTTTACAAAGTTACGGCGAAAGGTACGACGGACCTTTTGTATGTATGATTTTGAAAGAGAGTCATCTACATGTGACAATACGAACAATGAAGTTTTCATTTTTTGATAAAGGGGTATAAACTTCTATTTTTCAGGATAAGGTCTTTAGCTATTTCCAATATAATTTTTGCATGTTGAAATGACAACTCGTATAAAACAACCAGGGCGAGCTCAGCTAACATATCTTAGCTTTCTGTCTGCTACGCTTCATCGACTCTATTATGGGCAGATGCGTCACTTATTCTTGGTGCACACTTTTTTTTTAATTCGTCTTTCCTGGTATGTCCATGTAATGAGAAGAGGGGAAGAACATGTAATTAAAAGGGCGATGAATATAAATGTAAATGGGTGGAGGATCAGAGGACGGCCGAAAAAGAGATGATTGGATTGTGTCAAGAATGACTTGATCGAAAAAGGGGTGGAGGTCAACGAATAACAGGAACGTATGGAAGAGGACCGTATGGCCGTGTGATCTCCGGCATAGTAGAATAGGCCACCCTCACTCTTACCGAGGTGTCGTAAAAGGCGACTAAAGTAAAGCTGCTGGCATGATCATCAGCACCCAGAGAAGGAAAACTCTGCATTTATATCAAAATCCTCGCCAACCCGTCTGCCAAGCGTGGTGAGTATGGCAATTACCCCTCATGTGATTGAGGGAGGCCCGTGCCCCAGCAGTGGGGACGGGCAGGAATCCTCCTGCCCAACTTTGAACACAGTGTCATCATCCGATGACACTGTGTTTAAACAGAGCGGACCCCGGACTTTTAAGCAACATCTTGGGACGCAACTGGGTCAAAACGCTAAGATGATGATAATGACTGTATTTGAACTGACACCCTCTTATCATAAAACAGCAGTGACTTACATCTTAATGCTTTGATGAATAATTTATTGCTCCAATTTCCAAATCTATTGACGTCAAAACGTTACGTTTTGCGATTATTAGCCTAATGTGAAACTTGAATTATTTACACTCTGTGGCAATTCCACCAAGGCTCATACGTTGACATTGCGGCCTGTCATGCTGACAGTGCGAAAGTGAATTTATCTGTTCATAATTTATGTCAGCTGTAATGTACTAAACTACTGTTGTGATTTAACTGTGACTAATGAATTGAATAGCTATTTAAATTGTAATTGGTTTCTGGTTACCAATGTTACGTACCCATTTGAAAATATTACCTATTCATTTTGAGTGCGCTAAATGTTTTAATACGGTAATAAGTGTATAATATCGACCTCGGTATGCCTGTAGTTATTTTTGTAATTAGTCTGTGGTGTAGTTTGGTGTTTTTTTCTTTTTAAATCCTAGTGATTAGGTTTGATTTAAAATATTCAGTTGTCAGTAGAATTCGACGTTTCTAACCAGTGCAATGGTTTATAACATGTGTAACCTATTTTGACATTCATAAGTGTTCTGTATGGAACTAACTTGAATAAAGATTATTTGATTTTCATCTTATCTTTATTAAATATTTAAAGAAGTACATATTAAATATCTAATATTTTTTCTTTTATTTTCAGGTAAGATTCGTGTCAACTCTTATTCAAACTTCCATAACATCTATACACGGTAAATAAAACTCCCATAAGTTTTTAGTTCTTCGAATTGCAATAACTATGATTACAGTAAATAGAGATGAGCGTACCACTATAGTAGTGAACATGTTGACACAATAGTGTGTCAACATGTTCAAAAGATAACACGAATAACAACACAATTTGGCCATTAACAAAAGACAGGCGAAGTTGGAATTCAAAAGAACATAATCTAAATTGTACATTGTATCTCTGTATACCTTGCTTTTAAATTTTGTATGTTGCGCAAAAAAGAGTATCTATCTATCTAATCTCAAAGAAAACAAATGTAGTTTAATTCTTCGAGGTTCCAGTCCTCTACAACAGGGCCTAAATAAAAGTTTAAAACAAAAGTAACCTCAAACGTCCTGATGATCAAAAAGATATTCGCCTTACCTTCAGCCAGAACTAATTTAGGTCATCACGCTCCTCTGGCCCGATGTTGTGGGACATACAATGAACTTCACCTGAAGGACATTGATATTTTTTTCGACTCCTTGCCTAGCTATAGGCGAAAGTTGATAAATGTATTATATGATAGGTAGCAAACCTCTTATAATGTTGTTTTATTTCAATAATTTTATTAAGTATTTTTTGTTTCTTTTTAGTTTATCTTTTGTGTTTTTACGTAGAGCTTTTTAGCAACGTTGTGTACGCCTATAAAGGATATATATATAAGACTTTTACTTTAATTAAGCATTTTTAAATTTTTCTATATGTATACTGTTGGTGTACCTTTTTAATAAATAAATAAATAAATGATTAAAACTGTCTGGCCTAGACCAAGCTCACACATTGCAAACCTCTAATCAATTTAGTGGCTATGATCCCACTAACCTATGCTTAACATTTTACGACTTGGCCTATCATTACAGCTCTCCACTAAATACCAACATGGCATTTAGTTAATAACAAACTTGTGACGAAAATTATGTAAACCGACCATAGTTTTGAAGAATACCAACACATTAGGGTACTAATCAATAGAGATGTGACTCGAGACATTAATGTGCTAGACAATATATAAAATATGTTCAATCAAACACACAAAATATACTTGATATTAAACGAACTCGATCTCACAAAGGATAGGGGGAGGGTTATTTCACCTTGCTAGGAAAAGGTTCCTGTGTTTAAAATGTAACAAATGATTCACCACTCGTTACACAATTAAAATTTACTTTGGCAAAAACGTTTACAATGAATTGATTTTGATTTTTAAATTACCCTTTACGTGACAGAATTATTACACTTGTGACAAATGATTTAAATTAGGCTAGAATTATAATGACTCGTGACTTTTCAATTTCAGATCTACTTGACTGATTTGACCAATCTATTAATTTATATAAATTCAAAAGTTTAAAAATTCGAATAAAATTATCCTAAAATGACTCGAATGAATCCTGTCGCAAAATATGTGTCGTCGCATCACTATCCGACTAATCAGTCGTGGGGGCCGGTCTCACGCATAACTCTAAGAAAGCGAAAGGCTCATAATTAATTACAAACGTCGCGTCATCTCGAATTATTTAAGAAGACTTAGCCGAGCGATGGCGCAACGCTTTCTCAGTGTTACGAGTGATAATCTCGTTTACAAACGTCACTATTGTGAAGGTCTGGGAACGGGAAAAAAATCGCACTTTCATCTTACTTTTGTTTTTCGCGGTGTTTTCCCACCGTGCGGGTTTTTGCGGTGCCACTTCGGGTGTTTCCGTGCGGTCGCACAATGCGCCGGATACTCGGTTGCAATGAATTGTAAAAGTCTTTCGAGTTAACTGAATGGGATCGAGTAGTAAAGACAATTGATTAGCGAGCTCTGTTTCACTGCGAGAGTATCGGAGGCTCAATCCGGGGGAAAGGGGGTTTAAAGGTTGGCAGCGCACTTGTGACTCCAGTGCTGTCGCTTGTGTCCATCGGCGGCGGCAATCGCTTACCATCAGGTGATCCGTCTGCTCGTCTGCCACCTATCACATAAAAAAAAAGTGATTGCCGCCGCCCGCAACAGCAGTGGGATCAAAAGTGCGCTGTCGATTTTCAAGCTCTCGATCTCCACGGATTGAAAGTGAGGGCTCACTCTTTCAGCGAAACACAACGCATGCGCTGATTTACGAAGGTTTTCTGTAAGGCCCCGGTATCACTCCTTTTGAGCCGGCCAAAGCGTTGTTTTAAATATTTTGTTCCTGTTATTTTTTTTCTATGTAGGCTCAATCCAAATTCCAGTGACATACTTTATTAAGTCAAGTCCTGTAAGCTTGACCCGCTTCCAACTAGAACTTCCCCAAGCATTCGCTTAATAAATCAAGTTTTACGTGTCCATAATGAAGACTAAGTAGAGGCAGTATATTTCAATTTCAATGTAGGTATTTTGTAATTTATTGGGCTATAAACGAGTCATAAACTATTGGAGGCTTATGAGAGAGCACGCACCGATAGAAAGCAGAAAGCTATGGATTTGATATGAGCGCGGAGAAACATGAAATATCTGTTATAATGTACAGTCGACGAATTTTATGGTGTACCATTGCTAGGTAATAACCGCTTGCACACGCCGCGGGTTGGGCGAAGCTATTCCTGCGCTCACGCATAGCGCAATGCAAGCGATTTTGCCGTCAAAAATTTTGTCTAAATTCCACAATTGATATTGAAAAAAATGTGTCTGGCCAGATGGAGTGAGGATCTCTACAGGATAGTTGGCAGGAGCTAGATGCAAGTAGCCAAAGATCAAACGGAGTGGCAAACATTTCGTTATTCGTCATCGAAACATCCACCCCTTTTTCGATCATGTCATTCTTGACACAAACCAATCATCTCTTTTTCGGCCGTCTGTTCCTCCACCCATTTACATTTATACTCATCGCTCCTTTTGGTTACATGCTCTTTCCATCTATCTACATGCCTTTTATGCCTGTATTGTGTCGTTTCAGGATATGCTACTATGTAATTGAAACCTAAACCACAAAACTCACAAAACTTCGATTCCAAAATCACATACCATGGTTTCAACTAAAAAATCCATAACCACCTCATTACCTTCCGTAACAAGATAATTATAATTCTTAGTTCCCCGTCAATACACAAGCACGTGAGGTATCCAGGTGGAGCCACTGTTACTTTCCACCGATGGCATCGCAGGTACGTGCTAAGATGCGCGGTTGTGTGCATTGCTGCGATGTCTCAGTGGCTGCGCTGAATAGTTGACTGTTTTTGTTGCTTATGTTGGAGACAGTGTTGCAAACGGATTCTGAAGAGGATGGAAAATGATATAATAGGCTTTTGTACTAGGTCAGAGATTGGCAGATTTTTTATATAGCATTGAGAATTAACGGTCAAAAGGAGCTATGTACAAAATTTCAGCATGAAACCTGATGTATTATTTTTGTTATAAGCCCTCAAAGGTAAAGAAAGATAGGCAAGTAAATTTTAAGTCTTAAATTTACGAAATATTTATATATCAATCGATATTTTATTCAATTTATAGCAACTTTTGTTAACAAACCATTTTCATAAACGCACAATTTCATATAGCCATCAAACAAATCTATCTCGCGATGCGCAAAAACTAGTGAGGGCTTCACGCCTCGCGTCGCTGTTTTGGGAAGGTCTATTTTGAGTGATTTTCAAATTGTCCTATCTCGAACTCTAACAAATTCATTCTTTCACCGATGTTTTCACTTTTGAGAGGTTCTTATATTACCAACAAGAGAAAAAAAAAATAGGACACAAGCATATTGACTAAATAGGTAGGACAAGTAACCGTGGTAAAGATCATCTAGCGGGTGCTTCGTAAAGATTGGGTTTTCAACATCTGGAGCGCTGCAGGAGGTTTATTCTGTATGCCTCTGGGTAGTTTCTTCCCGGAAAGCATTCTAGAAGGAAAATCCGACATAACTCCTCTTGGGATTAGACCGTATAGGAAATTCGCTAAATGTTTGTGCTATAGATAGTTCGGCGGCTGCCGGGCGGATCGGCGGCCATCCTGAACCCGCTGGATAACAGTATGCCTTATTTACTATATTTGACTGTCCGTTAAAGCTGTTACTTATGCTGAGCTGGTTCAGCGATCAAAAGCGGATCTTGGCCTCCAAAAAGAGAATTTGTCATTCTGATCTATTCTCAGCCACCTGTCACCAATCGTAGGTGATTGAGATCCTTCTCGACCTGATTTATCCAGCGATACCTTCACGAATGACCCGCCCAGCTAAGCTCCCTTCGCAAGGTCGATCCATCTCCATTCTCCCAACGTGACCGAGCCAGCGTTGTAAAATCTTACACGTCTCATATTTTTTAAAGATATTCCTAATTTGGTAATTATTAGCATTCTAATTTCGTAACCTTACTCGCTGTAGATATTTTATCTGTTGTAATGTAAAACGCTACGTCGAAATACCTTGAAAATACTGGCAACACTACCGAAGACACCCGTTTACGGTTAACATTATGATGGTAAAAGTTAATTAAACAGCCGATAATTACACCTTTTCCTTTACGATAATGATCTAGGTTTTATCTTTCTTAATTTAAGTTTTAGTATTGGTGTCAAGAAACTCCCAGCGTGTTATTCCCGTTTGCATCCAGAGACGTCGCTTTGAAGCTCGGGGTGCGCATTGATCATAAACCAGGGTATGGTGAGTCTGGTAATTAGGATCAAGCGACTGCAAGACCTCTGAGCGACTGAAAGGTCCTCGAGTGGAGGCCACGTACAGGAAGTCGCAGCCGTGGCAGGCCCCCCACAAGGTGGAACGACGATCAGGTGAAGATCGCGGGAAGATCGCGCCATTGGATGCGGGCGGCACAGGACCGATCTGTGGGGAGAACATTGGGGGAGGCCTATGTCCAGCAGTGGACGTCTATTGGCTGAAATGATGAATGAATGATGATGACTGCAAGACGATTAATCTTCGCACCCCTTACACAGGAGAACTATACCAACACGATCATGGTTATATGGATACTTTTAGTACAGTTTGAGAAAATGTGCAGGTTTCCTGTTGAATATTTTCCATCAATGCCGAGCTGATACTACAAATACGTAATATATTTGAAATGTGGTAAAGGGTATTTTTGGTAAATGGTATTTTTGGATTCAGAACCACTGAGTTACCATCGGTTTAGATAGATAGATAGATATTCTTTATTGCACAATAATAAAATACAAGCATGATACAACAACAGCAACAGACAGTACAATAAGGCGGTCTTATCGCTTGTAGCGATTTCTTCCAGACAACCTTTGGTTTAATGTTGGTTACTAAAATGTTTTGTCAAGAGTAAAGCTTTAAGCTTGCGGATACCTATTATACCTTGTTGATGCTATTTAAAAAATAATAACATATTTCAAATAAAGCCTTAAATATGTTTTTATTTTTTCATAATATGTTTAACACCATTTATATATATGTGCAGATTATCTTCTAAGTACAAGTTTGTAAACAAAGAACAAACAAACTACTTAAATATGTGAGATCATCGTAACTCACTTGCTATGAAAATTAGGGGTCAGCAAAAAATGCCCTCGATATTAAAGGGGACGTCATTGAATGAAATAGAAAACTCATAATAAAAATAACTGCCAGCAAAATACCTAACGGCCAGTAATGGTAATGATGTCTTGTTTGAAAACAATGGCATCATTTTTTCCGTCATGTCATTAGTCCCAAAGAATTTAACTCTCTTATTCAACCAATAGACGCCCATTGCTGATCATAGGCCTCCCCCAATGTTCTTCACATAGATTGGTCCTGTGCCGCCCTCATTTAATGGATTCCCGCGACCTTTACCAGATCATCAGCCACGGCTGCGAGTTCCTGTACGTGGCCTCCACTCGGACCTTTCCGCCCCAATGGCCGTCTGTTCTTCTCGTTGTGCCGATCTCTTATAACAGAAAATAAAACATAATTGAATAGATCTGGTTGGCGTACTATTTTTTATGTCTCGTCTGGTTAGTATTATTTGGTACTACAGACAGGCCAGATGAGGTCATACAGGGAGGTAATGCATCTGCATCGAGTCTTCAATGCTAATTACGGAGCGATTTGAGGACATATTTAATAGTATTTTTTAACTAAACAGGATGGAGATTTACCTAAATCATTTACTTGGTTAAAATCGAAGTGAATAAAAGTTGTATCTAATTTGAACATTCATCAAATGCAATAAAACATGACGTGAAAAATCTAAAGTTGAATTTATTATACACACATGTACTAATAACATTACTGCTGTATTACATTCGGTAAATACAAAAACTTTTTTTTTAATGACATTCAGATGCATAAAGGCAGTATTCCTGGACTCCACACTAGGATTCCCTGTGTCGTGGAAGTCTTCCCATATAAATTATATTTTGTGTTGTGGTGCATGTATATGTATTGCATATCTTTGTTTGTAGTGTATTTATTTATTATATTATTTATTGTTATTGTAGTAATACTAATATTATTTATTATTATTGTAGTAATTCTTACTTACTTGCTCCTCTGGCTCAGAGATCCAATTAGAGTCCTGGCCTACGAAACAAGAGATCGCCACCGCGGTCGATCCTTCGCTACTTCTTGCCCGTTATTGACCAGGAGCTCGCATGAGTCTCACCGTCGTCCTTTAAGCGATACTTAGGTAAAGTATTTCAATTACAATGACGATTAATCCTAACAACTAACATTCAATTTTATTATTGTACGTCCGAAATGGATAAACTGTCTGTTCGAAAAAATATTGTACCATCTTTTTTACACAGTTATTACAATAAAGATATTCTATTCTATTCTATTCTCGCACAGATGAGTCTCGCCGACGTCCTTTAAGCGATACTTAGGTAAAGTGTGTATGTATTATTGTAGTAATAAGATTTTTTTTATATAACGCAAAAAACTTATCACTTTAAGTGACGGTTTTCAACGTTTTAATGTGATAAAAAGTTATGATATCATAAAACTACTTATGCAAATTATGGAACCCATTTCCTTTTCTTATAACTGAGCCGCATTGGCCTGTCAACTCGCAGGTACAGTTACCCTATACGGCGTCTAGAGCGAGTTGATGATATTACTCATTACATTATACATTAGAGACTATGCACAAGGTATTTTGTAAACGCGCGCGTTTACAGACGCGCATATGTATATGCTTACAATTTTAGGCCACATTGGAATTTGGAAAGTCTATAAGAACGCTAGCAGATATTATAATATTTTTAGGGTTCCGTAGCCAAAATGGCAAAAACGGAACCCTTATAGTTTCGTCATGTCCGTCTGTCCGTCTGTCCGTCTGTCCGTCTGTCACAGCCGATTTACTCGGAAACTATAAGTACTACAGTGATGAAATTTGATGGGAATATGTGTTGTATGAACCGCTACAAAAATATGACACTAAATAGTAAAAAAAAGAATTGGGGGTGGGGCCCCCCATACATGTAACTGAGGGATGAAATTTTTTTTTTCGATGTACATACCCGTGTGGGGTATCAATGGAAAGGTCTTTTAAAATGATATAAAGTTTTCTAAAAAACATTTTTCTTAAAGTGAACGGTTTTTGAGATATCAGCTCTCAAAGTCGTAAAAAGTATGTCCCCCCCCCTCTATTTTTATAACTACGGGGTATAAAATTCTAAAAAAAATAGAGGTGATGCATGCTAATTAACTCTTTCAACGATTTTTGGTTTGATCAAAGTATCTCTTATAGTTTTTGAGATAGGTTGATTTAACTGTAATTTTGGACTTTGCTGCTACGGAACCCTTTGTGCGCGAGCCCGACTCGCACTTGGCCGGTTTTTTAGTAAAAAGTGTCAGCCTATAAACTGTCCCACTGCAGGACAAAGGCCTCCATCATATAACTCAAGTCATTGATTAGGCTTAATCACCACGCTTGCCTAATGCGGATTGCTAATCACAAACCCGAGTTATGTTCGAAAAATTCGACACATACTTTTTGCTCGACCCGGGAATCGTACCCTAGACCCCGAGATCACAAGCCGGTGCTTAAACCACTAGACCAACAGGGCGTTAACGTAAACAACGCACTTAAAAATGCCATCTCGTGTTCAGGTAGAAGTCTACCAATTCAACTAAATTAAATTGATTAGGTTTATTTTTAAACATAACACAATAAAAAGATGATTTAAAAGTCACCACACCGCCGTAACCTAACCTATTTAGATACTTTATTATTAATTAAATTAAATTAAATTAATTGAAATTAATAATTTGCTTTTTTCGTCCATAGAGGTGTGAGTCCAGTTGCGTTTCGTAAAATCCAGAGTACAAACAATGACACGTTAAGTTACCCTCTACAAAAATAGAAGAATAGCACCTGTATCTCATACATAAGAAGGGTAGTAAGTCCAAAAAGGGTAACAGCGCGTGTCGCCGTTTGTACATAGCCTCTCTTATACTTACTAGGGTAATTACGCCAGATTCTGGCCACTGTGTCAACGCTCATGGTCACCACGCGAAAGTACCTAAGCCACCTGTTGTAAAACTTAATTATCCAGAGTGTTTGAAAAGACGGATTCCTTTCACAAAGTGGGGTAACACCGGTCTGAGGTCATAGCCTTCGCGATATAAGTAACTTTTTCATATTTTATACAGGGTGTTTCATGTCGGATGTCAAGTGAAAGGAGATTATAGATAGAGCACCCCTTGGGGTACTCAGAACAACCACATTGTGCTTTGGTTGTCAATTTTTGCCTCAACAGCTTAAAAACTTTCTAGCAAAAAAAATAAAAAGAATTTTTCATGTTCTTTTTTGGAAATCAATTTTCATTTGTGGATTTTTATGCATAAAGTAATCAGATTAGTAAATTTAAAAGAAATCATGAAAATATTCGTGTAAAGTGAATAATTAAAATTCATGCCAATCTATGCTAGTCTAAATTAGGTCTCTAGATAAAATCTTACAAAACTATTAACTTTTTTCTTGCTAGACTTAACTACCAACTCCATTTCCTTATTAAGTATTATATGCACATAATAACACATTCAAATAATAAATGCAGCTCGAGATATCAATCATTGTAACAGATACCTTAACAAGAACGACCTTGTTATTTAAATCAGAAAAAAAAACAAAGCTAAGGTGAAAACATGCTGACCTTACTTAGATAAGTGTAACTATTGTTTCTCAAATAAGTATATTATAGGTATTGTTGCTATGTTCTTAGTTGTTACCACCAGTGTTAAGTGATATAAATAGCGAGTAGATAATAAAATAAATAAAACCGATGTCTGTGCCGATATCATGCGCTGATATGGTTGCCAGTTGAGTCGCGAAAAAATACCGGACTGGTTGTATATTAGGACGCAAAATATTTATATATTGTTCTGTCCGGTATGACCATTTATTTTTTACCGGAAAAGCCTCAAAAACTGTATGCTTAAATTCTGGTAACCCTTGCGTTGAACAATGAAACAGACTTTATATGCATAGGAAATGTTGATTTGATCGCCGCTTTAAGCAAAGTTTTTCAGACGTTTTATGTCAGTATGTACGACCCCCCCTCCTTTACCCCCCCCCCCCCTTTACCCCCTCCACTCCATAGGATGATGGAATGGAGGGGGTAAAAGGGGGGGGGGGGTCGTCGGTTGGAGTATAATTAAAACGGGCTTCCGTGTTTGCTGATATGGTTTAATAGTAGGCACTTCAATATGTGAGAAATGCAGTCCACCCAGTTCTATTTTGGTAGAAAAATTAAATATATTTATGGCTATAAAGCCTTACGCAATGCGAAGCTAAACCCCTATTAGTTTACATAATGCAAGTTTACTTTCAAACCAGTCTCACCCTTAGTAACGATAGCATACTGCAGAAATAGTTGACAATTTCCTCCGGCCAGCCGTGAGCCTTGGTACATTGTAATAGATTCCATTTCGGAATGAAAATGTAAATAAGAAACGGCTGAAGTCGATCATACCTAATTGATACTAAGTAATTTATTCGCAGTTTATAACAACGTAGGTGTCGTTAATGGATGCATAAAGCATAGGGTTACCTTATATCTTTCAGTACCAATTGTGGCTATAAGTAACCAATACATACATAGCTAAGTCTCGAATTTATTTTAAGTATCAGCCTATAAACTGTCCCACTGCAGGGCAAAGGCCTCCATCATAAAAATCCAGTCATCGCTACTATGATGGGATTAGGCTTAATCAGCACGCTTGCCAAATACGGATTGGTGATCACAAACCCGAGCTATGTTCAAAAACTTCGAAACATACTTTCCGCTCGGGGATCTAACCCAAGGCCCCAAGATCACGGCCCGGTACTTAAACCACTAGACCAACAGAGCGTTATTAAATTCATTTACACTTGAGATTATTTTTAAAAGCCACTCTTACTGAATAAATAGTAAAGTAAGGTAACAGCCTATATAGGTACACATACGTCCGACTGCAGGGCAAGCTCCTTCATCATAGAAATCAAGTCATCGCCACTATGAGATTAGGCTTTCACCACGCTTGCCTAATGCGGATCGAATCATACCTTTGTTCGGACCCGAGAATCGAACTCAGGACCCTGAGATCACGGCCTGGTACAAATAACTAGACCAACAGGGCGTTTACTGAATATTTAATACTAAATGATGATGATTTAAAATGTTATTTTGATTTTGGTTATTAAAGCCTCGTTGAATTATTTTTTTTTGGCTGCCGTAATTTTTATTTTATTTTTGTGTAGTAAAGAATATAAATCTCTATAATAGATATATTTTTAAGTTACAATGTATCTATACTTATTATTATCCTTAGTTTCAGTTCATATAGTCATTATTAACTTAGACAATAGAATGTATCTATCTATATAAGTAACCAGTGATCCGCCCTCACTTCGATTCGGGACATCAGTTCTACTTTGTACCAATGGATGGCGTTAGGTATCGAATAAATTGCGCAAGCGTTTCGTGTTTCCGGATTACCTATAAGTATAAGTAGGTAAGCGTTGCCACTGTTTGTTGGATTTACGTCTTTATAAATAGTATATATAGATGTCAGTTATGATACAGGCGACAAAAAGGCTTGGGGTAACAATCAACAAACCATCCTTACCATCATGGCTTACCATCAGTTAAGCCACCGCTGCCGACGAACATTTGCGAGCTCAGATGAGTTACTGATGCGTTGCCGGCTTTTTAGAAAGGCGATATTTGTGGTAACTCCGTTTATTCTCATACGTGTTTAAGCTACTTACTTTGGGGTCAAGTCGATGTATGTGTTGTTGCTTGATATAAAACAGAATCAAATAAATAAATCCGGTAAACAAACCCTTATTGTAAAACGAAGCCTTTTGTAATGCAAAAAACTGCTCATAGTGCTCCTCGCTTGTTCAATTCAAAGAGAAAACGCCCATTTTGGATACGAATAACCAATATCTCGTTTTTCAAGTGGGTTACCAAGTTAGGTTTCAAGGTTTCCTTAATCCGGACAATGTAGGTAGTTGAACGTGGTAGTTATTTAAGAAAAGTTATCCCCGTGTAACTCGACCCTAAATGTTGAGTTTCGTTTTGCAATGCAAACCGGCGGGGCTTGGAAAAATTACGCTAATCACTAGTCGAGACGTCGATCGCGGCTCAGATAACCTCGATCATTCTGTTTTCTATACAAATCCGATGGATTCTGCTAACTTAATGCAGTTGATTCGTGACAGAATGACATTCTTGATCGAGCGGGTAGATGTTGTTAGAGATTTGCTTGTTGATTTACTAGTAAATATATTTGCTCGGTGATCTAGCAAGAAGTGATTATTCTCAAAGACGTAGGACAAGACCAATAGATGGGTATCACTCCCGAAAAATAGAGACGCATGAAAGAAAGTTTTACCGTGGTCATTATACCATTATAGGTATCTTTTTTTATGTCATAGGTGGCAGACGGAACACCTGATGGCAAGCAACTGCCGCCGCCCATGGACACCCGCGACACCAGTGGAGTCACAAGTGCGCTGATAACCTCCCTTTCCCCGGATTAGGCCTCCGGTATCCAAATACTACACACCTACTATTCCTTTTCTACTATCAAATGTTTATATTTAATTATTTTTTATACACATTACGTTTTTATTGATAAGACCAAAATTGTACACCAAAATGCCTAGTCGTTAACTTCTGTATTTCTATGTTTTGAAGTATTTTATTTTAATAACGTAAAGAACTGTGGCATACTAGTAGTAATGCCATTACCATACTTTCGTCCAGTACGTAACAGAAATATTGATATTAAATATTAGAACGCGTAGCCATGCTGAATAGAATTATAATTTCAAATAAGGTTTTCCCAGAGAGCTCTCAAGGTTTTCATATAAATGCCAGCTCCTTAAATGATCTAAGCCACAGATCTAATCTATACAATGTAGTTAGAAGGAAGCGAGCAAAAATCAAGTGCATCAAGGCTGACGGCCTCTCACTGCGCCGGCGCACCCGCGTGGCGAGATAGAAAACATCTCCATTATTTACTTTTAGGGTGACCACTTAAAAATGCGCTACACAATTTATACCGGTCATGTAATCTCAAATTAGGACATTACCTCTATTAACGAGTACTGGATGAACAAGCGGGTATCGGCTCCTAGAATACAAGCACCATCTGAGACCATTTTAGCAAACTTCGTTTCTAAATCGACTTGATCAGTTATCTAATTAAGAAATTTTTCGCGCCTCGGCTTAGCCTTTTAAGGACTATAAGATTTAAAAAACGTCAATATTTGTGGTGTTTAACGTATTTTTTAAGCTTTTGAAAAATCCGATCCTTATCTGAAATTGTACCAAAAGGTACTGAATGAATGAATGAAAACATTTATTTTGTTTATCATCATGCGGATCATATATAATAAAATACGGAATATAAACAAAGATTTAATATTTTTAACAGAAATAAACATAGTCCTAATGTCAATCAAATTAAAATTAGATATCAATAAAATAATAAATAAAGAATTTCAATTAATTAATACATTGACATTACGAATACATCACATACAGACATTAAAAAAATACAGTTACACAGTATCAGAACAGTATTCTGATGTCAGTCCCGTATACGAACCATGTTGTACTGACCATCGTACCGCTCGGCAAATGCATTCAGGATGCCATTTCGGCTAGCCCGCACCCTGTGCACCGCTTGCGTATGGTTGCGTACTTGTAGAAGCAATCCACGTCGGCGAACATCCCCGATGCGCTATAGAAGCATTACTGCTTAGTCAGGATCTGATGATAAAATTCCAGGATAATTAAGGATAACTTTAAAATATTATGGCGCTTGGAAAATATTTATGTTTTCTTTTAACCTCTATTCATCTAACCGCAAATTTTGCTCAGATATTTGTAACCAGTCGCTGTACGGTCTTCATAGTTCTTAGTATTCGGACTTTCGAGAAAGAAAATAATATAATGAATCGCACATTTTTTAAATCGTTAGAGGTATTTAATTTTTACTTTGTATATAATGGTGTACTAATGTTTATTATATTAGAAGTACAAAAGGTGCCAGATTTGGTCACCCTATTTACTTTTCTAGTTTAAACTATGACGTAATGCAAAAAGTGAGTAGGTGCAAAATGTCAAAAACTTCATGATATTGGAATGTTGAATGTGTTGTGAAGTGTAAGTATTTATATCAGACTAACGCAGAAGCTAGATTTTACAGAAATCGAATTATGTGTCTAGATCTCACTACCCAAATCCGCTCTCATTCGTTACAGATGACCCTTTTGGAACAGTGCCTTTGGTCTAAGGGTTGCGGGTTCGATTTCCGCACAGTACAAACATTTGTGTGCATGAACATGTCTGTCTGTTTTGGTCTGGATGTTTTCTATGTATTAAAGGTATGTATTTACAAGAACAGATATATATTACCTATACACTTTTGTAATCCCACTGTTGATTCTGATATCCGTAACACAGGTGATTGAGGACTTGAGATAGGTCATCTCGGAGTCAAATCAATGAAATATGAAAATTTCCTTATGATAAAAATTCAAAAAGTATTTTATCAAGCATAGATTTTGTTCATATTCTATTGTGTTTTAATAAAAATAATCAATTTTCAGTTAAATGAATTAATCACGGAAGGAGGGAAACCGATGATTTATTTGAGGAAAGAGTAAATAGAAACGACCCTGTTTTAGTAGTTCAAATGACACATTTATTTATCATTTTTAATCAATCACATTAAAGTAGTTTAAAAGCTTTTACCGAACTAGGGCAAGCACTTGTGCAATATTTATGTTTCTTGTTTAAACAAATAAGGCTTAATCACTTTTAACACCAAATTTTGATTAACACTCTGAAACTGGTCATGTATTTAAATCACAGTGACTTTAAATAAGTCCATTCATTTTTCCCTTATTAGGATTTGAGTCAATGATGAATATTATTTACTCTTATGCCATGACACATAAGGTTCAAAATCTGGTGGGAACTTTTTTTTCATTGTCCGATTAAACGTTAATATCGCCTGTCAAATATAATTTCCCCATCATGTTTTTATGCGATAGGTGACAGACAAGCAAACAGATCCCCTAATGGCACGAGTAAGTGTTTTCCGCCGCTCACGGAGGGGTGTCGGGGTGAAAAGCAACAACCGTGGAGTTATAAGTGAACTGCCAAACTTTTAACCTCCCTCTTCCTCTGATTGGGCCTCCGGTACTCTTACTCGCGCATCGAAACACAGGAGACACGCTGCTGTATGCCGGTTTTCTCTGAGACCGTGGGTGGTATCACTCCAGTCAGGCCAGCACATTTATGTCAAAACGTCACTCCCAAATGATGACAACCTTCCTATGCATGTCGCAGAGATGCTGCTTCATGCCGGTTTTCTCTGAGGCCGTGGTATCCGATCGAGCCGGCCCATTAATGTCGAAACGTCGCTCCCAATTGTAGACAACCTACCTATGCATGTCATTGTATGCGTTAACTATCCGCACATCTTCATTGATATGTAAAACCGCAGGAACTGGGTCGTTCCAACTTAGTGCATTTAGCTCGAGTAACGGTGCCGAAGGTACCAGTACATATGTGGTCGATTCATTATTCAGTTCTTATGGAACGTAGGAAGTGGTAATTGGATGAACTCGATGTTGGCAGTCGAGGATTACACGTTTGTCCTCTTTTTGCTATTGTACAGCTGTTTGGTGTGCGAAAAAAGGGATCCTGGAGCTTACCCGGTTATAGTTCGAATAAAGCGAAAGCTGTTTTCTTGTTCCCTTTAAGATTTACCCCTGTATTACAATCACGATCTAAGAAAAGTTCCAGAACTAAACATTGCGTGCTGGGATGAGATGGCATGTATGACTTAAGATCGCGATTTGTAATAAAATGGTGATAATTTACTAAGATTTCAGATTTTCAAATTTATTTATTTAGATTTATTTCAACGCCGGTCTACGTTACTCTGATTATGGCATAAGAATATCTGTGATAATGTAATACTGGCTGTATCTGCGAACATTTACATCCCTTTAACTACGTGTTTTACCAACCATTCTGAACAACATTTGTTCAATGACTTTTCGAAATTCGTTGAATTTTTTTTCGACTCCCCATACAAAATGCCGGAGTCACGTGACCAACTTTGAATGAAAAGTTGCATTTTTTTATGCGAATTTCCAAAAGTCATAGAATAAATGTTGTTCAGAATGGTTAGTAGAACACGTGGTTGAAGTGATGTAAATGTTCACATATACATACACACTGTATGTAACTCGTTTTAAATAAAATAATTCTGCAAAACTCATTCAATTGTAGAAGTAGTATCAGCCTTTAAACTGTCCTACTGCAGGGCAAATACCTCCAACATAGAAATCAAGTTATCGCTACTATGATGGTATTAGGCTTAATTACCACGGTTGCTAAATGCAGATTGGTGATCACAAACCCGAGCTTTGTTCCAAAAATTCTAAGCAACATACATTCAATTGTAATAAACTTAAATATTTGGCTACTTATGTATATGATTTAAACTTTTTTTGTATGGCTGCTACTGTGTTGCCCTGGGCGCACACTTATATATGTCGCAGGGATATGATAAAACCAGGGATTTGATCAATTCCCTAAGGGATTTGATCAAATCACGGAGGATGTTAAAATACCAACACGATTTTATCATTTTCCTAAACAAATTTAGTGAATTGAACAAATCCCTAAATTGGTTCAGTGAAATGCCAAAAAAACATGTCAGTTCCTGTTGAAGGCGACGGGTGGCACTAACTAGCGACGCCACACGATTTCAATTGATAGCAACTAAACCGGATATCTTTTTAACAATTTCGAAGTTCGAGCCTCTTAGAAAGAATATATTATACTATTAATTTAATACTTATAATTAACTTTTTGATCTGTTTTTTGAACTTTTCTTTCACTCGAAATTTTGATTAACACCATAAGTGGCTGTTTTTAGTGAGGTAGAGAGTCATCATAAGTGAGTAGGAAGCAGACCAAAAAGAAAATTATATGTATTGAATAAATAGTATAAGTTCTTTCCGAGATGCTCGAACTTCGAAATTGTTAAAATGAGGTTTAGATGCTAACAAAAAGTTTTTGTTAATTGTTTTAAACAAAAGATTGTTGTAATAAAATTAATGGTGTTTTTTATATCAATATTTCCTTGAATAACACTCATCTGAATATCATAATTATGTGGGGAGTATCTTACCAAGTAAACCTTTAAAATACACAGCAAAATTATTTTTGTCATTTCACTGAACCAATTTAGGGATATGATCAATTCACTAGATTTGTTTAGGGAAAAGATAAAATCGTGTTGTTATTTTAACATCCGCCGTGATTTGATCAAATCCCTTAGGGAATTGATCAAATCCCCGTTTTTATCATATCCCTGCGACATATAAATGCCTATGTCGAGTGATCAAAGGGACACTTTATTGATTGGAAATTGACCGGTGTAAGGACATTTTATCTCTATGTTTTAAACTAAATATTACTTCTTGCCTCTATAACGTTTAGACATTTGGATCAAATTAATGAAATCCTCACGTCTAAGAACAACAGAAACGTACCATACCGTTTAAGAATCATTAATATTAATTTGACCGTGGGAGAGCCAAGCTTCGGCATGAACCGGTCGGCTCGACCCGAGTCATACAACAGCCTTACAGAAAACCGGCGTGAAGCAGCGCTGTGCTGTGTTTCGCTGCGTGAGTGAGGGTACCGGAGGCTCAATCCGGGGGAAAGGTGGTTCAAAGGTTGGCAGCGCACTTGTGACTCCACTGGTGTCGCTGGTGTCTATGGGAGGCGGCAATTGCTTACCATCAGGCGATCCGTCTGCTCGTCTGCCCACCTATCACATAAATAAAGTTAATAATACTACACGTGCATTATTATTGTTGATCACCTGAATGCTACTCGCATTCAAGGTGATCAGAAAATAGAGGATAAAACTGAAACCTACCTACTTACCTCATAATGAGATCATGACTTGAGATCACCAATATTTATTTAAAATAGGTAGGTATATTTAATTTGAAATTGGAATTTTCAACAAGTATCTAGTAAGGTAGAGGAAGGTTGACTACCTTTAATGATAACCTACCTACAAGTTTTATTAGTCATTCAAAGAGAATTTAATTTGATATAACAATAATTGCCTACATTCGTTTTATAGGAAATAAAATGATCATTTTGATTGTAGAATAACAGAAATTTATTCATACTTAAGTATGTAAATAAAGAAAAAGTATGTTATATATACTGTTCATAAAGATGTAAATCCTATAGACAGCAGCAACGTTTATAGGTAATCTGAAAAAGAAACACTTGCGCAATGTAATCGACACTCAGCGCCATCTATTAGTATAAAGTGGAACTAATACGATATTTATTATGTGAAACAACATTGTGTACTCACATATTTGGCTCGACGTTTCGGCTACGTTACAGCAGCCGTGGTCACGAGCGGACTGGAACAGTCCGCTCGTGACCACGGCGGCACAGCGAAATATGTGAGTACACAATGTTGTTTCACATACTAAATATCGTGTTAATCCCCGTATTGATACATTACAGTTATAATGCAACGCGAAAATCTAAAAAACTAAGTGGAACTAATGCCCTGAAACGAAGTGAGGGCGGGCCACTATTACTGATATACAGGCAACGGTTATTACTTAGTATTTTGACAACCAAAAGAGAATAAAAACGTAACCTTAAGTCAACTAACTGCACGGTAATTATCACCCAATCATCCAAAAAACGCGACCGACTTTTGTTTCCGAACACCCGCGGTGATTCACCCAAAAGTAAAAGTACTGGTTCGGAAAACCGCTCAAAAGTATTTGAAAACTGCATCAAAACAAAGAGGACACGGTCTAAGAGATTTAGTTTAGTTTGTTGAACCGAGACATCGTACCGGCTCTGTAGGCGGCGCGTCGCCACTTCCTTGCTTTCTACGGAGAAATATCGCTTTGGGTATTGCTCTTAGACTCATTGTGGTGCAAATTTGGAACGACAAGCGACACTTCGAAGCTGGCCTAAGAATTAGGACAAGCATTAATAAAGATTTTCTACTTGCTCTATCATAATGCTACCATAGAGTTAAGACGCAGAATGCGATCTAATAAACAAAGGAATGTGAGCTAGAAATAAAATGTAATACGATTGAACATAGACAATAATTGTCTAAGCGATTGAACGAACAGAATGATAGTAACATGATGTTTATTTACGTACGAACATTTGATCATAATAATAAAAAAAAAACTCTTACTTATATTGCATGTCACTTGAATACTTACGATTAATACTGATAGCGAATGCGATTAAACTAAGAGACATTGTACGAGCTATATAAACCATTAAGATTATACCAATAAACAGATTTCAACTGTCTGTGTTGGGTCTCATTTTTCCCGCTGCGGCCAAGACACCTTTAGCCGTCACTATGATCAGTCGAGTGAGCCTGCTCGACTGGCAGCGGTCCCCCACCTACCTACCGTTCTGACTCTTCCCGCTTGCTACCCTGGGCGACCCGGGAGCAAGCTCCCACCACCTTATCTATATATGTATTTATTCCTATGGATAGTCAGGGCTAGGGCTCTAGGGACTTAGTGTCTTAGACAAAGGGGCTCTAGGCTCACTAGAGAGTTAGGTTCCCTTTCTTTCCTTATATTCTGTTCGCCGGGACGCGGTGCCTTACAACCATCGCTTCCCGCCCGTACAGACATGGAATTAAATCGAGTTGAAGATATGATCGTTTTGTCAATCTTATAATTTGCTTGCCCCGTGTTTACTCCGCTTAATGAGTCAGCCGCAATCGCCATACACAGTCCAAGAAATCCCAGAAGCAAGTTTGACGAAAGTCGCACCTGTGATTGTAAACATAAAGTCGTGGGTCTTTTTAGGAGTTAAAGATAAAGAACACGGGTGTCTATGTTTAAAAGCCAGTATAGAATAGACGTTAGAATAGACTAAGAAAAATGCGCTAATCGCATTAGCTCTGATCTTACAAAAGATCGCAGCTTTAGCCACTCAAATTGGCAATATTCCTCAAAATATCAACAGACAAAAGTTTTCGATATAACTAGCCCGACGAATTACCACGCTGAATGGCAGTGAGCGGGCCATATCGTAGAAGTTGGATTTAACCTTAAGAGAACTGCTGGTTGTGACTGGATGAGGAAAGGCTGGGATAAAGATCTGTGGCACAGCCAGAGGCTTATCTGCAGGAGTGTATGGACATACGCGGTTAATTAATTGATTGATGTTAATTTATCTAGCCACTGGTTAGCCAATACACTGTTATTATATTAAATAAGTGGACAGGCAATGAAAAGATTGTTGACGCTCATGGAAATTGTTGGACAAGTTTATCAGTCGAGATGACGGTAATTAAACTGGGACGTTGTCGTTAATTGAAGGTTTCTGTTGCATTAAATAAATGCAGTTATGGCGGATTAACCCGCCCCTGCGCGTTCTTGGGTTGGTAGGTAATTTTGAGGCTTTTTATTTGGTTTATTTTAGTTTGTTTCGGCACATTAGTTCCACTTTATACCAATAGATGGTGCTAGGTGTCGGTTACATTGCGGTAGCGTTTCGAGTTTTCGGTTTACCTATAAGCGTTGCCTCTGTCTGTAAAATTTACCTCTTTATACATAGTTGGAATATAGATATGGACAAGCATTCTACCCTAGTCCCCGTTGGAGCCATTTTTAATAAATAAAGTATCATGAATGTTTATTATTCTACGTGGTTAGACAAGCGTAGAACCTAATAGGTACTACCTATATGTAAAGGATGCCTTAACACACGTGGACTGCTAATCTTATGAAGACTGGTGGCAGTGGTTGACCTAGATAATAATCATGTTGATAGTAAAGTATTGCTTGGTGAAATGCGTAATCCTTTTGAGAAAAATCCCGGAAGTTGCGAGCAACAATCGCCGTCGCCTCAATTTGCCGTATGATTTTCGTGAAAGGCTTTATTTCACAGAATAATTTAACTTGGACCATATTTAGGAATAATCGGTGAGCCAGTAATGTCCGTTATTGTGCACGATCGGGAACTCTTGAGACTTGCGAAAAACAGTTCACTAAAATGGATAGAACCATGCAGTTCTTTTATCATCTATAGAGCTCTTTCACTCATCTAGTACAGTACATAGTTAGTTTAGCTCACTTGAATTTAGTAGTTTTAATATGAAGGTTTAAATATCAGGTTAAATGACAATGTTTGTGAACTACTGATTTAATTGAACTAGATGAAGTGATACAGTATCGTTTATCGCTAGCCATGAATTTATACCTTCTAAATCTTAGTATTGTTAAAATATCTACTGTTTTTACGTCCAGTTAATTTAGCTCTATTATTGTTAATACTATGCCTTCGTTTTCTTCTCTATTATTTAATATAAATAGGGCAAAAAACTAACAATCGATTAGTACAACATTAATTACCTTTCGATTTCAATAAGGTCAAGAGATTTGTTTTTTTTTTATAAATTTTTAAAACTAAAGTCATTAGAAAGAGTGAGTGACAAGAACGAACATTTCAAGTGAACTACTCACTCAGAAACTTCACAAGTCTAGATCTCGTAGCTCAGAGCGTTTAGAAACCCGGTCCAGATTGAATTTCTCGGGGCGTCTCGGCAAATAACTGCAATGATGCCGGCCATTTGTTGATATCGGATGCACTCAGTAACGGGAATGTTGGTGATATTAATTTGTGATTCTGTTCCGTTACCGTTATGTGCTAGAAACTAGAACGTGCCTGTTTATTTGTTTCGCCTAGTCACTGTTTATGTACTCGTAAGTAACTCCAATTTCTTACATAAACAGTGCAGCGCCTACATACCCTGGTGCCCAAGTGGGCAGTAGCTAAGTAGCTATCCATAGCTAAGAGGGTAATAAGTCTAGACATGCCACCACTGAAGAGTCCTGGTGGAAGGATCATCCCTAAAATGCTTGGTTTGACGTCGTAAGGATAACATGCGAGTCAATAACCTCTCCACTATGAATGCTTAACACCGTGCGAAGTGGAGGTAAAGCAGGAAAGTGAACCCTGGTCTCGGACGCAACTGGGATTGTAAGCTAAGGTGACGATAATTACTGTTTATGTAGGACCAATGGCATGGATCTCCTAATCAAATAGCCGCGTGCTTGTGTTAAAGATGCAAGCCACCGCTTGGGATCTGATGTGGTTGCTTAATTGGAAGGACGAATGCTGGTTTCTTAGATTTGTTTGTCAGCAAGACTTAGAGATTTGTGGACAATCAAATCAAATATAGATTTTTCTCTCAAATGCGATATTTGATATTATCTCTACTATGAACTTATTAAGTGGACGGCTTACTAGCCGTCCACAAATCCTTCCTTAATGCCGCACTCAAAGACGTCAAATTAACTTTGATGTTTGCTTAAGAAAAATATTGACACTTATTTCAATACGTATAAGAACTTTCTATAATTAAGTTATTAAACGGCGGCAGTTAGTTTAAGTTTTCTTATATAAAGAGTGAATAATTTTAACTAAGCTTTTTCTTTGTGAAAATCAATTTGGTACTACAACTAAATCTCATTCTAAGGCGCCCCATAAATATTCATCGAACCAACTTGCTCGAAAAACTAATTAAAATTTGATTTCACGAAAATTACTTGTGAAAGCTGTCAGCCGTTGAAGCTGGGTGTTTAATTTAATCAATTTCGTTGTAACTTCCGTCCCTTGCCCTTCACTCCGTTGTGTAACTGAGGACTGCGGTCACATGAGTAGATAATACACAGAGTGGAAGGTAGGAACAATGTTCTTCCTATGTGCCCTTATGATACGCCCATCGTGGGTCCTCGTAACCAATTCAGACCCAACCACGCCTTGTGGTAAGGTAAACGTGGAGACCGCGACTCGGTAAGCGTAGTGTAGGACGCCCTGCGACAAGATGGGATGATGACATTCGAAGGCTGGCTGGTGTGGGCCGGATGAGAGTGGCCAACAATCGGGAGCGTGCATTAGGGGAGACCTATGTCCAGCAGTGGACGAGTGTGGGTTGCTGATGATGATGATGATGAAACATAATTCATACACATATAATAATATTATCCTCCAACCGATTTCGGCAAGTGTGTACGCAAACACAAGTACACTCTCTATTCCCTTGCCCTAATAATCCGATGGGACACCAGTGCGAAACGACCGGAGAGGGATCGGGCGCAGTACCAACGGGTTAACTTGCTTTCCGAGGCACGGAATATCAGACCGCCAACTTCCAGACTTAGAGATGACACAGAATTTTTTGACAGAACAACTCAGGTACATCTTTTGGCTCGTCGCTTTAAAGTGCGACCCACTACCCACTGCGCCATCGAGGCAGTCAAACACAGATAAACAAACAGTGGGACAGGCCCTTTTTGGCCAATGCGATAGCAAAAATTGGAATTTCAATTTATAAAGTAAGTGTTAAGTATCACAATATTAATACGATTTTTGACACTCTACACAAAAAAAATTAAGGGGACATTCACATTGGTTGTTAGTGCCCTCATGCGGGATGTGGAAAATGCGCATGCCACAGGGACCTTGTATCTAGCCCTTAAGTCTTTGGGTACAACACTTTTGGGCCAAAGTAATTATACGCCAGTAGAGAGATGTCATTTAAATTTTGAACACACAATTGCATTTGCACGCGTCGCTATTGTTAATAAAATATGTTAAGTAAATATATATTGTAATAGGCCGTGTGGTGCCCGGCAGAGTAGAATAGGCCACCCTCACTCTTACCGAGGTGTCGTAAAAGGCGACTAAGGTAAAGCTGCTGGCATGATCATCAGTACCCAGAGAAGGAAAACTCTGCATTTATATCAAAACCCTCGCCAGCCTGTTTTCCAAGCGTGGTGAGTATGGCAATTATCATGTGATTGAGGGAGGCCCGTGCCCCAGCAGTGGGGACTTAAATGGGCTGATGATGATGAAATATATATTAGAAAAATGTGTCGCTCAATACTATTATGTATCCACGTCTTCTTTAAACAAACGGTACACTAGGGATTCCAAGGATTGTGATCTTTTTGAAGATCACAATATGAGCTAGAACAGATACTTATGGCTGCATGCGAGTGTAGCTTAGTGTACCAATCGTTCCTACCTTTAACTCCGTCTATTATACTCTTAGGCTGTGGTCTGTGGCAAACGATATTTAATAAGATATTGTTCTATTATGATGATGTGACGCAACGTACTGTTTATCATGTTACGTTTGATTGTCTGTAGCAAATTCCGTGAGAAGCAGATGCTGTTTACGTTTTATTTTCCAGTAGCAGAAATGTTTAGGTAAACAATCTGTGTAGGTCATTGTACATTTTTTTGCCGCTTCTGCATATTATATAGTTTAATGACTTAATGAATGTGAACCATGAAACAATTTTTTTATAAACATTATCATTTTAGTTTGAAAAACAGTATGTGAAACTGGATGTCCATGGGTGGCGGCAATTGCTTACCATCAGGTGATCTGTCTACTCGTCTGATATTTCCCTATATACAAGAAACTTCACCTTACTAAAAATACTCGGACAATAAACGAGTATTTCTTATTTGGAGTTGCACTGTTATCTATACTAAAGAAATTTTAAATTGAGGATGCTTAGTATCCAAACTTTCATTATCTTTATCAAATAAATTCCTTACGTTTGTCATCGACAGATAATTTTTGAATTTTGTTTATTCCAAGTGTGAGTAACATAGACAGATAGATAGATAGATACTCTTTATTGCACAACATACAAAACTTAAAAGCTAGGTATACAGAGATACAATGTACAATTTAGGCGGTCTTATCGCTGGGAGCGATCTCTACCAGACAACCTTCAGGTAAAGGACATTAGATAGAAGAGGGGAGGGTACTATTTATAAAACTGTAAAAGTACTTTTACGGGCTTTTATTTATCTCTATATATTTTCTTAATCCTTATGTTCCCATGGCACGTCTCGATTAATCGTATCCGGCTCAAAGGAACACTTATACATCGATTTGTCCACAATAATCTGAATCTCTGATCGCGGATGGCAAAGATTCAGACTCTCTCATAAATTCCCTGTCATTTATAACATCTGCTCTTTAAGCTTAACTTGTAATACGTTACTGGACATTTGTCTCAAGCCTAGGCATCGTTAGTTTAAATCAGCAAACGAAGGCAGCAGGATATTATGTGCTCCATTAATAAGGTATAGACAGCTCGATATAGTGCTCGCCCACTTTGCATATTTTATTGGGTAACATAAGCTAGATGTCAAAAGTATTGTATCAAGAAGCTATTGGAACTTTAACGAGCCTGCACATGTAGTTAGTAGCTCAAAGACAATTATAAAAATAGATAGATAGATATACTTTATTGCACAAAATACACAACTTAAGTACTTCGCATTACAGAAATTTTCGGCGGTCTTATCGCTGAAAGCAATTTATACCAGACAACCTTCGGGTAAATGACAAATAACAGAATAGATACCTACATACATAAATATTTATTTAAGTATGCTAAGCGGTTCTTTAATCCCAAGTGGAATATATATATATACATATAATACCTGTATATTTTTACCTTTGTTAATGTTGATACCCATAAAACGCGTTTTAGCTTTTATGCTATGTACTTAATAATATTTGAACAAATAATAAAAAAAAAAAAAAGCTACCTACTATGGGGTTATGTTGTTATTTGTTTGATATTTATTGGTCTTAGTTTAGGCGAACAACCGGGACTAATTTAAGCCGAGGCAAAAACCTGTTCCTAAAGTTAAGTATAACTTCTATGGATAAACATTCAACGCACCTGATGACTGAGTTTCAAAACTGGGTCTTTACGTAAATTGACTTCATTAATTACACTAACCGGCAAATCTTTCTAAACACAAACCGCCGCTAATACATTACTGTTTATTTAATTACATACAAAACATTAAAATATTCCCATGAATTAGTACCTAATGATAGCGCCCAGTGCTAACTACACAGTGTTTATCGATGAAATCGAAGCCAGTTTCACTAGCTTGTAATAGCTACGAATCCACTAGAAACAGTTATAACGATAAAAACATTCAATGTTTCTATTCGATCTTTAACTTCATTCATACGCTTGAATGAATGACGCCTACGCTCTATTTTGTGGCGTAGATAATAAGCGGTGAAGTATGAACTCAAATTACTTTGGTTTGATATCAGTAATTTGAAACAATTACATTTTTTTTGTGTGCTTTCTGAATGGTAAAGCGGAAATTAAGATATAAAAATACGAAACAACATTGAACAGTTTAAATAGGAGTATAGTACGTATATTTGTTTAACGTACAACTGTGTGTGTTCTACTATTGTTTACTTATGATTACATAATACATTTCAGTGTACTTCGTCCAGTTATACGCCTAGCAATAAATCCAGCTTTGTTGACCTAAGCTGGGACCATATTAAGGTGAAATCTTTGAAGAGTTAAAACATGGATAGAATCACTCAATCAATCAGTCTATCGCCGTCCACTGCTGAACGTAGCCCTGCCCCAAAAGCGACATAAAACCCAGTCCAGAGCAGTCTACATCCAGCTCACACCTGCTATCTTTCTCAAATCGTCACTCCTTCGCCGTCCACTGCTGAACGTAGCCCTGCCCCAAAAGCGACATAAAACCCAGTCCAGAGCAGTCTACATCCAGCTCGCACCTGCTATCTTTCTCAAATCGTCAGTCCATCGCCGTCCACTGCTGAATTTAGCCCTGACCCAAAAGCGACATAAAACCCAGCCCAGAGCAGTCTACATCCAGCTCACACCTGCTATCTTTCTCAAATCGTCACTCCTTCGCCGTCCACTGCTGAACGTAGCCCTGCCCCAAAAGCGACATAAAACCCAGTCCAGAGCAGTCTACATCCAGCTCACACCTGCTATCTTTCTCAAATCGTCAGTCCATCGCCGTCCACTGCTGAACGTAGCCCTGCCCCAAAAGCGACATAAAACCCAGTCCAGAGTAGTCTACGTCCAGCTCACACCTTCTATCTTTCTCAAATCGTCACTCCATCGCCGTCCACTGCTGAACGTAGCCCTGCCCCAAAAGTGCCATAAAATCCAGTCCAGAGCAGTCTACATCCAGCTCACATCTGCTATCTTTCTCAAATTGTCAGTCCATCGTCGTCCACTGCTGAACATAGCCCTGCCCCAAAAGCGACATAAAACCCGGTCCAGAGCAGTCTACATCCAGCTCACACCTACTATCTTTCTCAAATCGCCACTCCATCGCCGTCCACTGCTGAAAATAGCCCTGCCCCAAAAGCGACATAAAAAACTCGGTCCAGAGCAGTCTACATCCAGCTCACACCTGCTATCTTTCTCAAATCGTTAGTCCATCGCGCCGCAGGGCGGGGCGTCCTACACTACGTTTCCCCACGTGGCGACCGCTCCACTCAAGTACGTGTCGGCTCCACCTTTCATCAGTACGTCATGAGACATGGATGAAAGTGACAATTTTATATAAATGACAAGTACTCGTACTTAGTACAAATTCGCCTCACACAACAACGAAGGCGTGAGTAGAGCTCGCACTCTAAGCAGACCGCCGGGTAAGGGCTCATTGTGGAATCAACTTCCCGCCGCGGTATTTCCGAAACGATATGACATTAAGATCTTCAAGAAACGAGCCTATGCCTTCCTAATAACAACACATCTCAACTCCCTCTGGTGTGACTGATGTCCATGGGCGGCGGTGATCACTTACCATCAGGTGACTTGCTTGGTCGTTTGCCTCCTTTCTCATAAAAAAGGGCGTAAAGTCAAGGTGTATTCACCAGTACAGTAACTCTTTAGTTAACTGCCTCGATGCTGCTGACATGACAGCTGCGCTTGGGGTCCCGGTTTCGACCCCGGGTCGGTCCAAAATATGTTCTTGAGGTTTTCTGTTAAGAAATTCTCAATGTCAGCCCGGAGTCTAGAAGTTGGCGGTGTTATACCCCCGTGCCTCGGAAAGCACGTTACTGTAAGCACGCTACAATATACAGTCTAATTGACCTGCGCCCGATTCTTCTCCGGTGTCAGACTGGTGCCCCATCGGAATATGACGGCAAGGGAATAGAGTGTGCACTTGTATTTGCGCACACACTTGAGCTCTATAATATATCCTGCGTATTAGTGGCTGAGCGTTGAGATTGGCCACCTTAGCCAATCGGTTGGAGGATATTATTACTATTACTACTCATGAGTACTGGTTATTGTACTAGAGAACATGTTTCCTATCCACTTAGACAATTAGGGAATGTTCCATGTTTTTTAGTTGGTATGCTTCTGGGGCACCTTCTCATTGCAGATCCCAACATTACTCCGGCTATAGATAAACATCTCTCGATCCAGGTCTGCCACCTATCACATAAAAAAATGTTTCCTTTGAATAAAATGCATTGACTTATACCACCTTATTATAAATCGCGATCTAAAGTTATTACCGTACTAAAGCTCATGTCACACATGGGGAATAAGGCAATTTCACGTGAGTTTCCAAAAAATGCACAAGAATTACTAATGTTAAATGTTTGCCGTTAATTTGCAAATGCTTAGGTATGTTTAAGCACTGGTTTTGTCCGCGCCAAACATAGCATAAAAGTTGAAATGGTAAAATCTCGATTTCAATACCGCAACCTTCCTTGAACGCGGGCGTACGACTTGTAAGTCGAACAATAGTGTTACTTTCGTCTATTTGTAACCTGTCATTACCTGAATGGGAGGTTAGACGCCTCGCTGCGTGAGCAAGAGGACGTGACGTAGTGAGGCGCCTCGACTCGATGAAGACTTTCTTTCCGCCTCATCTTAGCGAGTAATTCTCGGTTACGGGTAAAGCTGTCGTTCTGAGCCTGTGGTAAGCTTGGACAATGATTCATGATTTGGGGCGTCTGGTTGTTACAATGAAGCGACTGCCATTTGACGTTCGCAACCTTGTAGCAGGGGAACCAGGCTAGTTCAATCATGTTTACACGTTTCTGAAACTATCCAAAACGTGCAGGGTTCCTCACGATTTTCCTTACCGCCGAGCTAATGGTAGGCATACGCAAATAGATTTAGAAAATCCAGTTGTGCATGCTCGGATTCGAACTAGGACCCCTCACATGATAGGCGCGTTCTATTGTTCTACTCCACTGAGTTACCATCGCTCGGAGTCTCAATGAGGACTTTCTTTGACGTTTAAAAAAATATAGTTTACATTAGGTATATCAGCCCACATCCACCTACGGCTGAAAATACTTCTTTTTATCACGCCACTCCCTTCGGACTCATCTACTGTTTCTTTTCTACCGCTACAATAAAATCTTCCAACCGATTACAGTTACGGCGGCCAATCTCAAATATTACGGTGCTCACGTGTATGCGCAAACACAAATGCACTGTCTAATCCCTTACCCTCATATTCTGATGGGACACCAGGGTGACACGGGGTTACAAGACCGCCAACTTCCAGACTCCGGGCTGACACTAAGAATTTCTCACCGAAAACTTAGGTACAAATTGGCCTGACCCGGGGATCGAACCCGGGACCTCATGCGCAGCCATCGCTTCAAAGGGCGACCCACTAACCACTGCGCCACTGAGGAAAAGTCAATATCATTGAATCAACAGGCAGGTGTGGTCTATCCACAGTTCCTCGCCCCATTCTTGCATGCCTTGAAGGTATAAAATATAACTGTGATTGACGGACCGACACCCATCCAAATTGTACGGACGGGCCGTACAATTTGGATGGGTGTCGGTCCACCTCCGTTCGCGCTTACCTTGATATGCCACGCACCTGCTCATTGTTGATTTTTTTACCGATTTTATCATACTGTATTGCGGTTTTATCGTTCCGATAAGAAATCTTCAAGAAACGAAACTTTTTAAAAGGCTGGCAATGCATAGTCTGTTGCATATCTTCTGGTTGGGTTACCCAACTACTTACCTCAATAGCTGATGGTGATCATACTTTACGATTTTTATTCGAATTATTTTTTTACCGAAGTCACTCGAGTCAAGTTGGCCTTAAACCGCATCCCTAATATGAAGCAGACTTTGAAGACTTTCGTTTTGTTGTCACTTACAGTTTTGGTTGGTTATTGTTATTCCTGCGCGTACTCGTATCTTATCACTAATAGCAATTTCTTTCACCGAAAACTTAGGTTCAAATTGGCCTGACCCGGGGATCGAACCCAGGACCTCATGCGCAGCCATCGCTTCAAAGGGCGATCCACTAACCACTGCGCCACCGAGGAAGTCAATATCATTAAATCAACAGGCAGGTGTGGTCTATCCACAGTTCCTCGCCCCATTCTTGCATGCCTTGAAGGTATAAAATATAACTGTGATTGGCGGACCGACACCCATCCAAATTGTACGGACGGGCCGTACATTTTGGATGGGTGTCGGTCCACCTCCGTTCGCGCTTACCTTGATATGCCACGCACCTGCTCATTGTTGAATTTTTTACCGATTTTATCATACTTTATTGCGGTTTTATCGTTCCGATAAGAAATCTTCAAGAAACGAAACTTTTTAAAAGGCTGGCAACGCATATTCTGTTGCATATCTTCTGGTTGAGTTACCCAACTACTTATATCAATAGCTGATGGTGATCATACTTTACGATTTTTATTCGAATTATTTTTTTACCGAAGTCACTCGAGTCAAGTTGGCCTCAAACCGCATCCCTAATATGAAGCAGACTTTGAAGACTTTCGTTTTGTTGTCACTTACAGTTTTGGTTGGTTATTGTTATTCCTGCGCGTACTCGTATCTTATCGCTAATAGCAATTTCTTTCAGACATCTTTGGGGTTGACTAGTAGGTATTCGTTTTGTGCTGAGAATAGGTTTCCATCGTAATAGGTACTGAAAGAGTTTCGGTATTAGACTTTGTTTACAGACCTTTTTTTTATATGAGAGGTGGCAGACGAGCAGACGGTAAGCAATTCCGGCGCCCATAGACACCCGCAACACCAGAGTCAAAAGTGTGCTGCCAACCTTTTCCCCTTCCCCCCCATTGGGCCTCCGGTAACCTCACTCACACGGCGAAACACAGCTCAGGCGCTGCTTCACGCCTGTCTTCTGTGTGGCAGTGGTATCACTCCGGTCGAGCCGGCCCATTCATGCCTAAGCGTGGCTCTCCCACAAAGCTACGGTGGAGTCAACACGTACTGTAGTGGTGTGGTCCCCGGTGGGGAAACGCAGTGTTGGACGCCCTGCGACGCAATGGACTGACGATTTGAGAAAGATGGCAGGTGTGAGCTGGATGCAGACCGGTCCTGAGACCGGGTTGGTTGGCGCTCTTTGGGTGAGGCCTACGTTCAACAGTGGACGGGGATAGGCTGATTGATTACAGAGCTAAGTAGGTTAGTGAACCATAGTCTTTTGGTTGATTTGAGAAGTATAGTATTATTTTTCTACTATATTCTATACTTACTACGCTGGCTCAGCGACCCGAAGTGGATCTTGGCCTCCGACACGAGATTTCGCCATTCCGGTGTGTTTTCGGCCACCTGTCGCCAGTTCGGTCGTTGTAGGTGAGCAAGATCTTTTTTAACCAGGTCTATCCAGCGATACCTTGGGCGTCCTACCGGGCGCCTGCCAGTTGGTCGACCCAGGTATGCTCTCTTCGCAGCTCGATCCGACTCCATTCTCACCACAAGGCCGAGCCAGCGCAGTTTCGCTGACTTCGTTTTGCCCATTATATTAGGTTCAGCCACAAGCTCTTCTAACTCGGCGTTTTTTTGTAGCCTCCATGTTCCGTTCTCGTGTTTGGTCGGCCACAGAATTTTCCTGAGTATTTTTCTCTCAGTGCGATGGGTTAACGCCCCACCCACGTAAAAAGATCATTGTTACGAAACCGACACGGAGAATAAAACTATATTCTATACATTTATTTTATGCTAGAGGCGACAATGACTTACCTGATGGAAAGTTATCAACGCCGCCCATGAACATCCGCGAAATCAGAGAGATCGCTAATGTATTGCCGGCCTTTTTCTGATACTAATAACGATAGGAAAAAAAATACTTTTTTACTTCATCGCTAGTTTAAACTGTTACCGAAGCCCGTTTTAGCTTATTTCTTTTTGACCACTCTATATTTGAAATTCCTACACGAAAACCAAATAACTATGTCTGTTGCAGCGAATGTCATAATTATACCCAAGTGTGAATAGCACGTGCTCTTATGCCCTTTACACATTCACGTGCCTATATAATTAAATTATTACTTCTTATATGAAGTACGCCAGATCATGCATACTAAAACACTCCTCATTTATAAAGTTTAAAAGACAGACTAGACGCCTAGATAGGGTGATGGCCTCATGCTCATCGAACTACTAAAAGTTGGTTGGATTCTCGAAAACACTTTCCACCTCACTTGTACATGTATTGAATGTGAACATACATTAACGTACAAAAAATGTCGGCCATACGTTACTAATTATTTTAGGGTTGACACACAACATTCAATTTTAGGAATTTCATTATTGAACTCTTTTGACGGATCTGAAAATAAATGAATGTTTAAAAAAGAGATCGGATTACTAGAAAAATCATTCGTTTATGGGGCAGGCTACCTTGGCCATACTATATTACATTGTTGCGGGGTAAAGTCTATTTGTTTTTTTTTGTTTGGTGGCGCTAGTACTATTTCATTTTATAAAAAAAGATTCTTATACTTCTTTAGTTGTACTACTACTACTAAGCCAAATGTAATTGTATGTTTCCCAAATAAATAAATAAATACTGTAGTTGTGTAGGACCAAGGCCTTTAAAATACAATGAAAACTTCTCAATTCAATTTAGATCCATATCGAATACTTATGAATGCCAAATAGTAAAGTAAATGTCTGCTGGCACAGAATAACGATTTCTACTGGGGAGCTTGTAATTATTTTTGTTTTTTGAATAGATACATTATGACCATGATTTTCACCACATTTCACATTAAATTCAGTCTTCACAAGTCCATACAAACCCAATGACAACCCTACACCCATGTTAACATCCCATACAACGCATCGAATACTTTTTCTGTATTGTGCAGTACCGCGGTATTCTATTCACCATTCACATACCATAAGAACAATGGTAAAGTGTAAATTGCATACGGTTGGTGCAAATGTTCGGTGAAAGCAATGGGAACTTAGAAATCGGATTGCGATAATTGTTTTGAGCGGAGTGTACACTACTACCTATGACACGAGTTGATTGTAGCTGTCAGAATTATGAAGTTTGAGAGTTCAATTCAATATTAGGGATTGGACACTTGTTGATGGAGTGTGTCAAAAATGAAACACAGCGTCGATCACTGATGAACAACTTGCATCTTAAAGACTTTGACTTATGGGTATTCCAATCTGTTTTGGCTGAACCTGCATCAGACGCGGATAAACTAGTGTGTGTGATGATTCTTCATCGGTGATTGAACTATGTACGTATATAGTGTCTATTTAATATAAATGTGTCATGTAACGTAGTTAACTGTATCTCTTAAATTGTAATAATAATGCTTAGGTTACGATGGGACTGACATAACACTAGGTTAAACTCCCTAAACTAAAAATATAATCTAAAAAAAATATTAGGGATTGAAGTTGAAAGTGGCGATTTATATGTAGAATTTCTGAGAAGCTGTGTTTACCATACCATTTTTATAAACCTAATATTAACGCTACTCCACTTTTTTGACTGTGCTTTAATAGATAACGTTTAGGTACATTTGGAATAGATTTTCAGGTAAAAGCATTGTTTATTTAAAAAGTTACAAATGATGAAAAAGTCAATTCTGTCCAACTAAAAAGGAGTCACTTTCAAGAAGGTATTTTCTGCATCTAGTATACAATTTTGTACAATCTGCACATTACAAAATTAAATGTTAAAAATATGAAAATATACTACGGTAACTTTTTAGTTATTGCAGGAATTATTCATCTTGATGTGTCTAGAAAAAAGATATTTTAATAAAATTAGAGTAAATTTTGCGAAAACCATTGGTAGTTACATCTTACTAGCATTACTTACTAGTTATGCTTTTTTTAGATTACGAGAAGTATCAAGTATCTTTGTTCCAGAAGTGAAAAGTCAATAAATGAATAAGGAAAATAATATCTGTCGCCTTTGCATTAAACGACTATTATTTTTGTTACCAAATAAATCCATTTAAAAACCGTAAGAATAAATTTTAATAATAGGATTGTTTGCTAAAGGATCTCATAAATTGCATTTCAACTATTTTTAAGCGGTCGTTGAAATTTTGTACCATAAACATATGCCGGTGACTGCATTCCACTGCATTGTCATGTAAAATTACAGAATCATATTCATATCATGACACCAACAACATGATGTTCAATGAATTCAACTATGAACGCCTACTCCAGAGTATTGCCGACCTCTAAAAACCATAATACTCCTTTTCAGTAATTTGAATTTTATGTTTGAAGTTACGAGGAAAAATATTATTTTATTTGAAATGTTTGAGATTTTAAACCGCTTACCGTAAGACGTTTTATAAAGGGTTCATACCCTACTCATTACGAAACACTTATCTTGTATTTTTTTTTTTACATTATAGCGGACAAACGAGCAGACGGCACACCTGATGGAAAGTGATCACCGTCGCCCATGGACATCTGCAACACCTGAGGTATCACATATGCGTTGTCGGCTCTTAAGAAAGAAGTACACCCTTTTCTTGAATGTCACCAAGTCGTATCTGTTCTGAAACACCACGGATGACAGCTGGTTCCACAGTTTAAGTAGTAACAACAAAATATAATTTTCAAAAGTGGTCATTGGAGTTATTCCAATGAACACCAAGCCTTATTACCAGCTTCAATCCTAAAGTCTTATTGAGACGGTGTGCTCTATCAGAATTCATCAGCATAAGTGGGGCGTGAAATCGGCCGATTTGCACAGCTAGGTCTTATTGCCATCGCTAAGTGTTTTACTCCACTTTGAATTTTAAACAGGAAAGATGCGCAGTCAATGATGGAGACCTTAAGAATACAATCAATAAGAACCTTTCTAGAGTTTCTTTTACTGGCACAGTACAATAGCTCACCTTAGCCTGATGATAAGCAAAAGGAGAGCCCACGTTGTAAACATTACAGACGCCCATGGAACGGCATCACATCGGTTGGCATTACCATACTGGCTCGCGAGAGGCTTCTTCTGTTTCGTTTGAAGGAATATTGTAGGATGGAGGAAACACATGTGCTGGCAACTAGTTCCATTTCAAAAATAATAATTGTCGAATAAGTATGGTGAGCTGATTAGACAAAGTTCAGCGATATAGCTCACTAAATTAGTAGATTAGCAAGAATCTGAATTAGAAGAGGGCTGGCCATATTAGCCGTAGAACCGAGATCCGTTCTGGATTGGAGACCACGTCTACGTAAACGTAGTGTAAGACTCCTTCAGTCCGGGTGGAGTAACGATTTGCACAAGACAGTTTAGAAGACAGACAGAGTTAGATGCAAATGGCCGAGAATAGTCAAAGTAATGAAGGAAAATTTTATATAGAACCATACAGAATATTTATAAATGTGTGAGAAGCTCACGCACGTGGAAGCCTTTATGTCCGTGACATAGTAGAGAAACTGCTGGATAGTGGCCTATGTTGGTATGGCCATGTCCTGCGAAAACCCGACAGCTACGTGGGAAACAAATGTCTGACCAGGCAACCCGGCAAAAGGGGAAGACCTAAAAAGGTGGCGCTTGACGTCGTAAGGAATGACATGCACGCCGAAAATTTACTACATTGGATGCACAAGATCGTGCGAAGTGGAGGAGTAGAAGCAGGAAAGCGGACCCCGGGCTCCGGAATGATAGTTTGGGACGCATCTGGGACAAAACGCTAAGATGATGATGATGCCGCCTGATTAGGTAAATGTCATTTAGAATGATCTGTTAAGCAGTGAACTGCAACAGGCTCACGACGATGATGGTGAAGTACCAGACAACATTAAATTTTATGGAGCGCATTATCACAGCCCTTATTTAAAACTATATAACACTTTTGTGTCTCTGCTCCCTACGCTTTCCGCGCACGCCTACAATATTTTAACCAGCCATTCAAGAACACAAACATGGACGACTTTCTAGTGAAACCATATCAATAGCTTGTAATTACAACAACAATCTCACTCGCCCTTCTTGCGTAAGATAATTTCATACATAAAACTCATATTTTACCGGTTCACCTGTGTCCATAACTTACTGCGATCCAGATATAGCAGTTAGGGATGCGATGGTGACTATCGATAGAAAAGTGGTATGTCGATAAGAGACGTTTATTATGGTTATTGATGTTGGGGCTTTTGATATTATCTGATGTTTTTTTTTAGATTTTTACGTTGCATTTTAACTGCAATTAATTAAGAAGAGAATGAACGCGATGTTTATTATTAAGTAATTTGACGTTTCGGCATTGCATTGCGTTGATCCCTGTACTTATTAATTATACGATGGTTCCCCTCTTCTATCTAATGTCCTTTACCTAAAGGTTGTCTGGTAGAGATCGCTCCCAGCGATAAGATCGCCTAAATTGTACATTGTATCTCTGTATACCTAGCTTTTATGTTTTGTATGTTGTGTAATAAAGAGTATCTATCTATATATAGTCTCTGAACTTTCTTCAGAAATATGTCGATATCTAGTCTCCTGATACACCACGTAAACAAATTTTATTGTAGTTAATACTATTACTACTACAACCTTGCTGGCTCAGCTACCCAAATACTTGGCCATCAAATCAAAAGATCGCCACTTAATTAGATCTTGTTGTGTTTGCCAGGATTGACCTTAAAGCTCTCGCAGATCAGTCTCGAAGTCGTCGAATTGGTACTGTTGTTTTAATTTAGATATCAACGTTTGAAGATAAGTTGTTTGATTGCCCGGCAACACTACGGCTGGCCCACATCGGCTTGCATAAGCGGCGCAGACGCAGTGCACGCCCCTAAATGCTAGTAGTCTCAAACACAAATTGAATTCGGACCAATTGTTACGAACCATTTGGAGAAAGTAAACAATTAGTTTCGTTTTGAGGAAATTGGCCCACTTTACTTTGGAAGGTCTATCTGTAATAAGAATGGATCTATTTTTGGGGAGATTTTAAAAATGTATTGACGTTTTCGTCAGAACTTAATGATACTGATGAAATCAGAGACGATGCTGGATCAGTCAACAGTAATGTCAGTCTCGTTAGTACAGACAACCACACAACAGATAACTACAATCTGTTAAATTTCCTCAATTGAAATTGAAACAAACGTGTTTTATTAAGGTGACAATAAATTAAAGAGATTTGATAGATTCGTATACATTAATGTGTGGCTGTGAGGACCCGTTGGAACAGTGGTAGTGAACGCTGCCTCTGGTGCAAGGGTTGCGGGTTCGATCCCCGCACAGTCCAAACATTTGTGTTCAAACAATTGTCTGTTTGTATTGATCTGGGTGTTATCTATGTATTATAAGTATGTATTTACAAAAGAAAAGTATTATATGTATATATTTGTAATCCCACTGTTGATTCTGATATCCGTAACATAGGTGCTTGAGCTACCTATCTCGGAGTCAGATCAATGTATGTGATGTTGTGAAATATTTATTTATTTGTTTATATCTTCATTAACTGTCTTGACCAAATGAAATTTCAACTTATCAAATTCGAAGGTTATTAACTTTTATTAGGAAGGTATTATTTGAGTTGGCAACTGGTTTTTTTTAAAGAAAACTATGATTAGTGCATTTCAATTTACTGAGTTAAACTTCTCCATTTACCGGAAAATCATCGTATTGTAAACACACATTATTTTTCAACAATGACTTCTACGTAACAATAAACGTATTTCATTCAATTGTCTAAATGTTGATGGCATGCCTAATTTACCATCTAAATTACTTTGCAACTCTATTCGTCTACACGCCGCCGGTAAAAGATATTCCAAATGCGCTTGCGAATCTCAAAACCGTCCGTCGGAATTCTGTTGCATAATTCGTTCCGTTTCGGATCTGTGACAATTACAATTCGTCATGTACTCTGCCGCTATTCATGTGCCAGCGTGAATTAATACTCCGAGACAGGTAACTGTAGGTCTGATACACAGAACTTCGAGGATTGATTGATGCCGATAACGTTGGGAACTGGTGCGCGATATGAAAGGGAAGAGTTTAATGGTAGGGAAAGCAAAGGCGGAGTTTATCTAAAATTAGAATAGTCTTCTATCTAAAGTATGATTGGTAAAGCGGTAAATGTTATTTTTGTTTCGAAAATAATTTAAAGTATTCTTCTTTTCCTCCCTTGCTTCTCTTTCTTACTTTAGACGGGGTCAGCTCTTAATTTTCGATGGCGATCTGAATGGATAAGAACGCTCCATATTTACTTCATTGTAATTACCAGATTCTCCCGATTTTGGAGCTCCAATCCAGGCTCCGAAGCGACAGCTTTTGACGTAAGCGGGAATCACATGCTGAGATGAGTGAGCTCTTCTAATTTTCTCGCGCCAAGACAATCTGTCGAAGCCCTGTGGGTCAAATCGGTTTTCTTCCAACAAAAGTTTCGTCATGTTAGTCCACCATGTCGACAACGGCTTCATCTGCCTCTCTACGGCATTGCAAAAGATATATCAAAATTTTCTTTAAAAGTGTTTTTCGTTTTGAGATACAAATTTCGTTAATCATAATGTACGGATTACGCAAAATCTGCCTATTTCTTTACCATTACAACAATAATGATCGTTGCCTTAGGCCTACCGTGGGCCTATGAAAGAACTCTTGCAATCATTATGAATTATGATCTTGTACAATATAATAATGTATCCAAATCTCTTGTGTACTGTAATTTATATTGATCGATCGGAGTATAATTAATTGTATTGTTTTCGGTCTTGAATCCATTGCCTACTTGGTTGATGTATCTGACATTTGGGTTACAATGTCCTACCTACGCGTTATATTTCTGATATTATCAGTTATTGTGACATTTTTAGATAAATTAAAATGGCAACCACCCGCTGTGTTGTTGTAATAGTGAAGCTCTGATTATTTATCGAACAAAAGAAGAAATGCTTAAAACAAAGTAAATCCCTATGTCCCCAAAATGCTGGCAGCATTTCCCCGTTGGATCGCGATAGAAATACGCTGAGCGAAGTAGCTGTCAGCCTTAGGATCTCCCGTGACTTCGACTAAACGCTTAGCTAAGTCACGGAAGAAAGAGAGAGCGTTGGAACCTCACAAGCCCAGTATTTCAACACCGGAAGCTACACAGTGGTAGGTACCAGTTACATGACTATACTTTGTAGCTTTCAGTCTCTCTGCCGCGTCGGCCGCAGCTTCGGCACTCCTAGTCCCAGGAATAAGAGACGGTGCCAGTGTGTCGACGCAGGTCCCACACGAAGGCACGTCCCATCTTCCAAGGGATGAGAGGCATTTCGTCTGGTTTCTTGCCACGTTAAATGCCGTTCGGCTCCATGTTTGCGTTTGCGACTCGTCCGATGGCACTATTGTAATGATTCTGCCTCACGCTCTAAAAGGTCGTGTATTCGATTCATATACCGGAAAAGCATTTGTGTGGTGAGAACACATCGGGTTTTTTTCAGTGCCTTGGTCTGCCAATATCTGCTTATGTATCTAAATCGACATCGAAGGACGACATCCTCTTTTGACGGCAGATTTATTTTTGGAATAGATATTGTCTAACCAAGTCGTATTTCTTTCACCAAATGAATATTCTATATTCAAGTTAGGCCCATACAGAACACGTCAATATTCTCGTCGTCTTCGTAAAGCTAAAGAAAAGCCTTCCGTTCGATGGAAAAGCCCTAATACTGAACCATTTGTATCGACTGACGTAATTTTATTGTCTGCGTCAGTCGAAAAGGGACGACGAATCTAAAAATGGATACGTTTTTATTAGAATGCGTAAAAATAAATTTTCTTTACCAAATTTTTATTTGTTTCGCGTGGGCTGTCACAGTTATGCCGGCTTTGTATTATTTTTGTATCGACGTCGCATGAGCAATTTGATATCGTTAGCATTTCATTAGTATCTGTTTTCTTAGAAAAACTATCTGCTTTCAAAATACCAATGCTTATGTTATGTCACGTACTAAAATTGTTTGTAATTTTATTGCGACATGCATTAGTAAAAATGTACCTATACCTAATATTGAAAATGCTTTTCATTTTAATCAAATTTTTATGTGCTGAACTATAATTTCTAACATAAAACCTTGTACAATCACATTTAAAGCAAATAAAGTATTGTTTAACAATGAGAGAGCCACGCTTCGACATGAATAGGCCGACTTGACCGGAGTAATACCACGTCCTCACAGAAAACCGGCGTGAAGCAGTGCTTGCGCTGTGTTTCGCTGCGTGAGTGAGGGTACCGGAGGCCCTATCTAGGGGAAGGGGGGTTGGGAGGTTAAAAGGTAAGCAGCACACTTGTGACACCACTTGTGTAGCAGGTGTCTATGGGCGGCGGTAATCGCTTACATATCATAAAAAAAAATTGAACATTTCTTCAATGAATTTTGTTACTACTATGGGGGTTTTTTTATTGCTTAAAATAGGCAGACGAGCTTGCGGCCCATCTGATGGTAAACGGTAACCGCCGCTCATAGGCATCAACAATGCCGGAGCACAGTCATGCTGCTGCCTACCGTGAGAGAAGAACTCTTTTCAAACCGCGTTTAAAAAAGGACATGTTATAGCGATCAGGGAACACCGCGGCTACGTAAAATTAGGTATAGACGGCGTCAGGTCCAACAAGGATAACTCGACATGACGCCGTGTGTACGTGTTCGGAACGCTGCTCCGCAAAAAGAGTCGATTTGTTTTGTACAAAAGGTTTCCATGCTTTGAACACGTAGATAAAACAATTGAAAGGACCAAATATACTGCATTGCATTTTGTCTGCGTTTTCTATGTTGTAAAAATAGCACTGTAATTTAAAGAGAAAAACATTGTTTTTGCGAGATTTTTAGTACCATAAAAAATTATATTTGTTTCTTTTTAATGATTATTTTATGATTACAAATACTATCTATCTAGCAAAGACTTAGAAAGTAGACCTCACATTATTTTTGCAAACTATCAATTAGATCAATTAGAAAAAAAACATTCGTGAAGACAATTTAATGTAACAGATAATAGGAGACTGTTGTTAAAAGTAACTGTAAATTGTTTTGTAAGTGGCCGCACGCGACTCAAAACAAATAATACGCAAAATAAGCCAATATTGTTTGCTGCCAGATGTGTTCAAACTAGTGATGTGCCGAAACATAAAAAATGTATATACGCGGATACGTATCTTAAGGTGACGGGTAGGGCACACTAGAGACGCCAATCCGGTTTATTAGCTAAAAATTGAAATCAATTGGCGTCGCTAGTGTGCCCTACCCGTCACATTAATACGGATATTTGGTGCTACTTACGCACGGACTCGGATCTTAACTTTCTTACACAACCGGTGTTGGTGAGCTGACCTTGAGTTGAGACATGTTTTGAGTTGCATTGCACGGTGGGTTTTCTTTTGTTTTATTGTAGTTTAGTAAGCTAGTTTTGTAAGTAGCTACCTAGTGTATCATATACATTTATTAGCCACTAAACTATTTTAAATAGTTGAGGACCGTCAGAACCTCAGAAAACACTTATACTTTTGATTTGAAAATTGTGCACTACTTTTTGGTCTGTTTTAATAGCTACTCGAAATTTTGGCTAACAACAAAAGAGGCCACTTTTAGCGACTTTTTATAAGAAGTATATCCTGGTTTAGAAGCTAACAACATAAATTAATTGGTAGTGCTTACCGTTTACCTTAAATCTGTAGATTTAAAATTTATAAGGTAATTAGATCTGTATAAGATCCGCCAAAAAGTAACGGATACAGATATGGGCGAATACGGCTCATTCTTCTGCTTCGAATATCATCGGATACGGATATCCAGCACATTACTCATTAAAACTAGTGAGGCTATTCAACTAAGCGTGAAAATGTCAGATGGTAGGATATTTGCGGAAAACTGATATAATTAATCATTCAAGGTTAACTGTCAGTAGCCACAGCTACCTGGGCACCTTGGAGTCACTTATTAATACACTTATAAAAAATTAATTCTTGCCATACTAAAAAGGCGACTCTTATGATTTAAATGTTTTATTGTCACGAAATTTTGAAAATTAGTGTAAAATGAAAAATTAATTCAAAATTATCTAGTATAAGTAGATTGATTTAAATTAGTATACATTATTTAGCATGTAAAATAATTATACCATAAAATTACGTCAAAATGTAAATTACTTGAACTACACGAGAAACAAAATTCCAATCGAGTCGCATCTCTTATTGAATAACTATTATAATCAACCACAGGTGGTTCGAGTATAATATTTAACCACAGCTACAGTTGCGCAACTGCAAAGAATGCTCGAGTTACAGAAATGCCATAAACAGAAATAGAACATTCTTTATACAGTTTAGGTCCATACGGAACACTTGTGAATGTCAAATATTTGTTATCTACCATTCTGCAATGCATGTAATGCAATGTATCTCTTGCTACGATGTCACATTGTTTTTTTGCTTACCCTCTTTTTAATTCGCTATACTTTTCCTTTACCCCGAGATAATTAACGATGGTTTTTGGTCGAGTAGTTTCAGGCTGTGCGTCGATAGATCAGTCAGTCAATCAGTCAGTGAGTCAGTCACCCGCCGAGGCGTTACCTCTTTATTAATAGTATAGTAAATACTGCTACATTGTATTAGGATATTACCATAATATAAATAAATATTTCACAACATAACATACATTGATCTGACTTCGAGATAGGTAGCTCTAGCACCTGTGTTATAATATCAAGACCTGTATTTTAGACCTAGCAAAAACGTATCTCTCAAAAGATTGGAACATTTGCATCTGGATCAGTGCAGAGATGTGGAACTGTGAAACGCTTCATTTGTAAAATCGAATCTCAGACAGATCCGTGTTTCATTCCGCTCATTCGGATCATTCGGCTCACTCGGATCATTCAGCTCATTCGGATCATTTGGCTTATCGGATCATTCTGCTCATTCGAATCATTCGGTTCCCTCAGATCATTAAGCTCATTCTGATCACTTCGGTTCACTCGAACTCGAGATCCATTTGAGTTGAATGATACATTCGGAGCGAACATTAGAGATTCGGAACAGTGTATCATTTGGCTGAGTCGGATCACTGAGTCGTTTCAGTACAGACACACACGTCTACTAAATAAATAAATACTATATTTGTCTTGCAATATACCGCTGATTCTGTGAATGATTATAATATGATTACTGATTTTTGAGATTTAGGCGTGGCTTAAGTGGGATAAGGCAAGGAAACGAAGAGAGAGAGAAATATGATTTCGCAGATTTTTATGTTAGTTTAGTAGCCGACTAACACGCCGTTACCAACCCTTCTATTAGTAAATCCTTATTAAATATAATTTCCACAACCTTTGACCCGGAATGAACTTTCCTTATGATAATATGTAGGTCAACAGCTACCTGCGAAATTAATACTATATTATAAAAACATAAAAACGTTAAATAACGTGCCTAGGATGTTACAATATAATTTCTATGCATAATTAAAATTTGCAAACCAAATGCGACTGTTCCAAGGCTCTACAAGGTTTACAACTAAGCCGCTAATATTCAGCTAAATCAGGAAATGAAGTTTTCGAAAGCAGAGTCTATAGATCAAAAGATATAGTTGTCGCCGACTCTGAACGCGAAGCAGTTTACCAATTTTTCATACAAAACATGTGCTGTGTTTCGCTGCGTGAGTGAGGGTACCGGAGGCCCAATCCGGGGGAAAGGGGGTTTAAAAGTTGGTAGCGCACTTGGGACTCCACTGGTGTCGCGGGTGTCTATGGGCGGCGGCAATCGCTTACCATCAGGCGATCCGTTGCTCGTCTGCCACCAATCACATAAAAAAAAAACCCATGTTATGATTTCCAAATGGTGGCTCGATACAATAAGTAAGTCAAAACTGCCATGCAATGTGTTTTTTTTTGGAATAGGTTCTTTTTATTGATGATGGTTGTGCTCTTGGCTTCACACTGAATCCTAGAGTTGAGAAGAAACCTACGATGGAGCTAGCTTAGCCAGAATATTGAGGTTGTATTCACTGGGCAAAACAGATGCTGGCAGGTAGCAAAAGAGCAGATGGATCACCTAATGGCAAAAGATTGCCAATGATTGATTAAGGAAAGTTTAAACATAACATATGTAGGTAATAATTTAAAAAAGAGCGGAGTTCCCTAATACAAGCAAATATGTTGCTTAAAAGGAAGCTCCAACCACAATAATCTGTATGACATGTGTGTTATTGAATAAATAATTTTGAATTTGAATTTTGAATTTGAATTTGATTGATAATGACGTGTAAGACATTTCAGATTAGCATTTGTTCGACGTGCATTAGAAAGATAGATATTTTTTATTGCACAAAAACAAAATACAAGTATGATACAACAAACAAACAGTACAATAAGGCGGTCTTATCGCTTGTAGCGATTTCTTCCAGACAACCTCTGGGTAGAGGAAAGAAATAATGTATTCGTAATAGGGGAAGGCAGTGCAAAGCAGTTTAACAAATGAAAATGGCAGAAATATACATACATATACAATACTTCATCAAGTTTCCTTTATCCAAAGGTTGCCTGGAAGAGATCGCTGATAGTGATAAGGCCGCCTTCGTTGTACACATCCTGTAATATCTAGTTTTTAAGTTTTCATACTTTATTTTGAGTGCAATAGAAGTATATTCATTCATTCATTCATATATAAACAATACATACATTGTTATCTATGTATTATAAGTATGTATTTACAAAAGAAAAGTTTTATATGTATATATTTGTAATCCCACTGTTGATTCTAATATCCGTAACACAGGTGCTTGAGCTACCTATCTCGGAGTTACATCAATGTATGTGATGTTGTGAAATATTTATACATACATTATAACAAATAACATAATCTATAATAAAATTCCAAGTTAAGGTATAATAATATAAGTATAATAATCATAAGGCTTCCTCACGCTGTTTTCCCGACGAGCTAAACCATTAGCTTATCCTTATTAAGAATTCCGCACATAGATTTGAAAAATCCAGGGGTGCGCTCGGATTCAACGACAATCCACAGAGCTCCACAGAGCTACCACCGCCCTATTGCCAAATTTTAATGAGCGTATGTTATGCTAAAAATATACATAAGCCCAAAAGTGCTCTTAATCTATGCCAGCCGAAAGATTACTTTCATTACGCAACGTATAATAGCAGGCATTGTAACTAAACATGTAATAATATATTTGTTTTGTTGAGCGGCGCCGTCGGCCATCTTTGGATTCATCTATGCTAATAGGTGATTTAAAAAGATATCATAGTAGGTACATCACATTCATTAGAGGTATTAGCAATTAGGCGGCTTGGAGAAATCTTCGCCCACCTAAGTGATATCTTCAAAGATTTATTATTGATGACGACCCGTTTGGAACAGTGGTAGTTAACGCTGCCTTTCCGTCGAAGGGTTGCGGGTTCGATCCCCGCACAGTACAAACATTTGTGTGCATGAACATGTCTGTTTGTATTGGTCTGGGTGTTTCCTATGTATTATACGTATGTATTTACAAAAGAAAAGTATAATATGTAAATATTTGTAATCCCACTGTTGATTCTGATATCCGTAACACAGGTGCTTGAGCAACCTATCTCGGAGTCAGAACAATGTATGTGATGTTGTGAAATATTTATTTATTTATTATTACATAAATATTATTAAAGGGTAGGGTAAAGGTTAGCATATAAAAAATTAGTAAGATAAAAAAACGCTCTGAATTTTTTTAATCATCCTATAAACTGTCCCACTGCAGGGCAAAGGCCTCAATCATAGAAATCAAGTTATCGGTACTATGATAGGATTAGGCTTAATCACCACGCTTGCCGAATGCGGATTGGTGATCACAAAACGAAAAAGAAAAGACAAAAAGAATGAGGATACAAAGAAAAAGTAGTCATTTTCTATATAATACAATGTACTTTGTGGTAGTAATAATGATAATAATATTTCAATGTTTTAGTAAATTATTAGTAAATCAATACCTGAAAATCCTTATTTCATTCACAGTTGATACATTGTAAGAAATAATTTATCTGAGCAATTACTTAAGTTTATAATTAATACTTGATGTAGTACCTACCTACTTAGCTTCTATCATTTATTATTTTAGTTTTATTACGATCTTTTGAGTAACTCAAAAGATAATTAAATTGTTCTTTGTTACAATTCCATAAGGTCTAGTGAATAGTATCTTTAATTGAATTTGTATAATAATTTGTTGAGCAATATTAATTATATGTTTAAATTGTTACAGGTAATTGAATTATGAAGTTTCTACGCGTTCAACCTTGGCTCTACTAAACATTTCGATGGAAGGCAAAGGTATTCTGTTGTTTAATGTTGCTAATGTGTTTTATACAACTTTTAGTAAATAAGACCAATAAGACTTACCTTTTTTATGCTAGAGGCGGACAAACGAGTAAGCGAGTCACCTCATGGAAAGTAATCAACGCCGCCCATGAACATCCGCGAAATCAGAGGGATCGCACCTGTGATGATTAGCACTTCTTTCTTTGCTAAATTATAAAACCTTTTATGATGGTATTATAAAAGGTTATATAGATTCATCATCATTATCATCATGAGCCCATTTAAGTCCCCACTGCTGGGGCACGGGCCCCCCTCAATCACATGAGGGGTAATTGCCATACTCACCACGCTTGGCAGACGGGTTGGCGAGGGTTTAGATATAAATGCAGAGTTTTCCTTCTCTGGGTGCTGATGATCATGCCAGCAGCTTTACCTTAGTCGCCTTTGACGACACCTCAGTAAGAGTGAGGGTGGCCTATTCTACTCTGCCGGGGACCACACGGCCATACATTGCATAGATTATTGTCAATGAAAAAATAAGTCGCCCCACAATATGTTCTACAGCGTCAACATAAAGCGGCGCGACTTAATTTTTGTTTTGTTTTTAATGTGATAGGTGGAAGACTAACAGGCAGATTACCTGATGATAACCAATTGTCGCCGCGACAGCAGTGGAGGCACAAGTGCGCTGCCAACCTTTGAACCCCTGCCTTTCCCCCAGATTGGGCCTCCGGTACTCTCACTCACGCAGGGAAATACAGCATAGTGCTTCTTCACCTCGGTTTTCTGATGCATCTCTCCGTTTGATTTGGCCCATTCATGCCGAAGCGAGGCTCTTCCACTATTAAATGTTATGTGGCTATAATACCCATTTGTTGACAATCCGTTTAAAGGACATGATTCGAATAACTCAATTCTTTAGTAAGTAATAATAATATTTTTTGAAAATAATCTATTTTCATATCTTTTCACTTCACTCACTCTTGCTAGCAAATATAAGTGATTTTACTACACGAATTATTATTTGTAGATTACCTTACCTTTTGGAACCCAACCAGGCTCGTCAGATTTCACATTGGTTAGCTTCCACGGATTACAACGAGCATTCAATTTCCTCAATTCGCCATTACCTGCTCTACAAAGCATCAATTTGCCAATGAAACACCATCGCTTATCTGCTATCAGACCGTCTAACTAAGCGTTTATACCAGGGCCTGACCAACCTTTGGAATAGTTTATTCATTCTCACTTTTTATTTTGCAATTTTTCTTAAGTAAATTCAATCTTTAAAAAATCTCGACATATCACCCGAATGGACGTGTCATGATTCGGGTGACGTGGGATCTCATTCATTTCAAAATGCACGCTTAAACCCAGAAAGATTCTTCTGGAGGAAAAGGTTTGTGTTTTTACACATCCGTTAGGGTTTCCAATAAGTGTTAAAAATGTGTTGAGAAAAAGTAAAAACCTAATATTTCCGTAAAATGCATTAGTATTCTTCCATTTTTTATATTTTAACTTAATCTCACTGGTCGATTGTGTCATATAGGCCATTCCCAAGTAATTCCATATCACCGTAAGATGAAAACTAAATTTTTGAATTCCTCTCCGCACGTATTTTCCCAATTTGGAAACGGGTCCCATATGTAGGTAGATGATCTTAATTCAAAATATGACGGGCCTTCCATGCTCTCTATAAAAAAAAATCTATATAAATGATTTCCTCATGTTTGTTTACCATAGCTAACATTAGGTTTGCTGCCCCTGGTGTATGGTAATGCTCCCAAACAGAGTAAACCTGTAAACAAACAGACGTCACGTCACGACCCGCTCTGTTTCGCATGTGGGGTGAACAGAGAAACAATAGTCAATTAGTACACTAACCGCTGGTGTTACATTATTTTATTGCATGTTAAACACTGCGATTTTGCATTTTAACACTACATAAATATAAAAGTTTATACGGTTTCCTAATACGCTTAATGTGGGGCAATCAGTTTGATTATGTTTTGATTTATTGCTATATAACAAACAAGTGTCCCGCCGTCACTTCGTTTCGGGACACTAGCTTACATTTTATACCAATAGATGGCAACGCGAAGAAATCCTCGGATCGGCTAGGTCACTCCGCGAAGCCTTGTGAAGCTCCCAGGAAGCTTCTGCACTTTTGGGCTTAGTTAGGCTGGCTAGAATAGCTAGGATCTAATACACACAGTGGACCAATTGGGAGTCTAAGTGCGGAAAAAGGAGTCCACTTTACATTACATTACCAATAGATGGCGCTAAGTGTTGATTACATCGCGCAAGCGTTTCGTATTTTCGGATTACCTATAAGCGTTGTCGCTGTCTGTAGGATTTATCGCTTTAAATAGTAGTACAGCCTAGTGGCACGCTCTTGTCGTTTCATTTGCTCAGTGACATGAACCCTCTTATTATAAAAAGGTACAAAAGTGGATAGTTTTTGTGATAGAGTATCACAAAAACTATCCACTTTTGTACCGACTTTAATCCTAAACGAACAAGTTCATGTTATACCACTACCACGTTATGTATGTTATGTTCTTAATTTTTTAATTTCATTTTTTTATGGCTTGCTGTTTCTCTTACGAGACAACTCTGCCAATGTCAAGTGATTAAAGAGACACGTTCCTTAGAAAATTACAAATACAATCCTTTATTAACTATACACTGCTTAGTACCATGGAGTAGTGTCAAAATTGATCGAATCATTCGGTCATTCGTTCAGTGACGTTTTAAATAAACTTGTATTGTTGTCTGAAGTAAAAATATATTAGAAATGTTTTTATGCAACAATAAATTAAAATAAAAAGAAGTTTCTCGGGAATTCATAAATCATGGTGTATGATAATAATAATATCCTCCAACCGATAACGGTACCTACGCCGGATATATTATAGTGCTCATGTGTGTGCGCAAACACAAGTGCACTCTATATTCCCTTAACCCTCATATTTCGATGGGACTCTACTGTGACACGACCGCAGAGGGAGCGGGCGCAGGACCAAGAGGCACTGGGTACGAGACCGCCAACTTCCAGACACCGGGCTAGAAAAAAAAAAACTTATGGAAAATTTAGGTACAAATTTGTGGCCCGACCCGTGGATCGAACCCGGGACCTCTTGCGCAGCCGTCGCCTTAAAGTGCGATCCCACTAACCATTGCGCCACCTAGGCAGTCACGGTGTATACCAACTGTAAGTATGGACCAATGCAGTTGTAATACAAATATTGTACCTCGCTCACCACTCACTTAAACAGTTCTGACGATCTCAAGTGAGCTATCGTATCAGTGGGTTTAGTTCCGTTCGTTCGGATATTACATTGACCGTTTTCTATAAATAAGTTAAGATCCATCCAGTTTATATGATTTTATTGCATTTAAGTAGTTGGAATCATTAACGATTTTTAAATAGTGCTGCTGTGCACTCGATAAGCAAGTATCGATAGTTTAATCATTATGAAAGAACAATTGGTTTGTTATGGGTACCCAATCCTAAATTGTTGTTGTAAATCAAAAAAGAGAAAATACTTTTCATCAAAATTCAGATTTGATCAGTTTATTTAGAAAAAAATATCTTGTTAATACCTAATGTAACTAACTAGCTAACGTAAGTATCCCTCTCCGGTTATGACACACTGGTGTCCCATCGGATATAGAGGGCAAGAGAATAGAGAGTGCACTTGTGATTGCGCACATACTTGAGCACTATAATATGTCCTGCGAACGTGGTTGATCGTTGAGATTGGCCGGTTGTAATCGGTTGGAGGATATTATCGATAAGTAGCGTAACTATCGACAAACGTCATCTTTATGCCCATGGCATCCTAGTAGACTTATTATAAGAAGCCATCGATCGTTTATGGACAGACGTCAACGCTTGGCACCAAGTCACTTTAATTAAGGACAGCTCAGACACATCAGGTTGGTGGGCCAAGTCATACGAGTAAGCGATTAGCGGGAAATACGTTTCTTTTGACTGTTTTTTTTATTAAATTCATTGACCTGATTCCGTACAAACGTAACAAATATATAAATAAATTAAAAATACATAAATAAATACATATAACCTACAACCAGACATTCAACCAACAAGTGTTCAACACGAATGTTTGTTCAGGGTGGGGATGGAACTTACGACCTTTGGCGTATGAGGCATGGTCATTACTAAGTGCGCCATCCGGCCAGTCATTCCAGTCAAATGTCAAAAGTCAATATTCGCTTTGATAGCGGTACCAACACCTAGGCTCTTAGGGAAGTTATACTTTTTATTTTTTTCAAAAATGAATCTTAAGGAAATAATTCAAAAATTCTTCGACGAGTCTTTTGGGTGGAATTCAAACCCACAATCGTTTCGCAAAATGAGCAAAACGCTCCGAGCTACCCAGAACGGTAAATTACGAATTTTTAAGTACATACATTCGTTTCTTTTTATTCAGCATTTTTTTTTTTTGCGTTCTTTGCACTTAAAATAATGCACTATATAACTATAGTTAGCTCTGTCTTACCAATAGTCAAAGTGACAACGTCAGAGTACTGTAATTCCTTGTAATTTTTGCAAATCAAAAAATCTGCCCTTAGGGATATTGTCCTAACTGTATTTTAAGGCCCGGTTCTTTCTATTTTTAAAATACATTCATGTGTATACCAAGACACTTTTTCTATCGTATCGGAGATACGATGGGAATATACTTACACGTAATATAAAATATCACGTATTCACAAAACCCGTTACATCTTATAACTTATGGCGTCAACACTTTTTATGTGTCTACCGGTCGCGGGTACCGTTACACACGCTAATGGAGGCGTCTATACACTGACCTATAACTACGAGTCGTTCGCGGGAATCGTCATCGCTCAGCTGATTTGTCGACGCCACATCTTGAACGGATAAGTTGGCAAAAAATTTAGTAGATGGTTCGATTTAATAGTTTTGAGCTTAAAATTAGATAGAGGTCGGATTTAGATTTAGTTATTTATGTAAAAGTAAAGTATCAGCTTATAGCTGTCCCACTGCAGGGTAAAGGCCTCCATCATAGAAATCAAGTCATCGCTACTATGATGGGATTAGGCTTAATCACCATGCTTGCCTAATACGGATTGGTGATCACAAACCCGAGCTATGTTCGAAAAATTTGAATCACACTTTTTTGCTTGACCTAGGAATCGAACCCAGGACCCCGAGATCACGGCCCGATACTTAAACCACTAGACCAATTGGTTGTGTATGTACTTACGTCCAAATGTTGTAAATAATATGGGTCTTCCCTGGATTTAGTCTCTGTAGATATTTTACATTTTATTTATATTGTATAAGTTATATATTTATTACTGTTTCATGTATTTCAACTTAATGTTTACTTTGTAATCGGCGCAAACGATTGTAAAATTACTATTTACCTACTTTTGTGTATTTTTTTTTGTTCTCAAGTAAGTGACGTTATGTTTTTATTGAGAAATAAAGAATCCTTAAACCTTATTTGTGATGGACATCCTTAAATCAAATTTTGGCCATATCTCCTAAAACACTGTAAATACATCAACATTGACACCTTTTATGAAAGCCACATGAAGACAGGTCAACCCCATCGCTTATATCACTTTGTAAAATCTGAGATTGAACTCGATTATTGGACCAGGGAATGTTAAGGATTATTGTAAAAAAAACAACTTTTTAAACAAAAAATACGGTATTTTTCCAACTCTATGATAACCGTGTACCGAAATAATTCTACCTAATTCCAACCTTTGCTTATAATAATGTCCTCCAAACCGATATTTCGGTCATGGCGGCCAATCTCAGCGATCAGCCAACGACGCAGGACAAATTATAGTGCACAAGTATTTGCGCAGAAACAAGTGCACTCTCTATTCCCGTAGCCTCTTATTTCGATGGGACACTAGTGTGACACGATCGAAGAGGGATTAGGCGCAGGACCAACGGTTTAACGTGCTTTCCGAGGCACGAGGGTACAAGACCGCCAACTTCCCGACTCCGGGCTAACACTGAGAATTTCTTTATAGAAAAACTCAGAAGGTACAAATTTTTGACTCGACCCGGGGATCGAACCCGGGACCCCAAGCGCAACCGTCGTTTTAAAGTGCGACCCACTAACCATTGCGCCATCGAGGCTTAGTTCGATTTTAATCAGCTCTAAATAAACCAAAGCCATTAATATTTGAACTACATCTAGGTACATTTCTACCGTGGGAGAACCCAGCTTCGGCATGAATGGGCCGGCTCGATCGCAGTGATACCACGGCCTCACAGAAAACCGTAGCATGGGGAGTTTAAAGTTTGGCAGCGCATTTGTGACTCCACTGGTGTTGCGGGTATCCATGGGCGGCGGCAATCGCTTACCATCAGGTGATCGGTCTGCTCGTCTGCCACCAATTTCATAACAAAACAATTAAAGTAAGCAGTTAACCCCTGTTATTTGAAGGGATGGACAGTGACATAAGCTACTTTGTGGCAAAACGAATTTTAAGTTTCTTACCCTTATAGTTTAGGTCCGGCGTTGGTAGCTCAGTCAGTCAGTTAGCTTTTGCTTAAATACATTTACATTGCACTGTCTGTCTGTCTTGGCTGTAAGGCTGTCGCTTAAAATGTGTTGACGCCATAAAAGCTGTAGTTAATCAATGTTCACTGGTTGACAAAAGATTTCATAATACTCCTTAGAGTCATTTACTTATTTCCTAACATCTATTATTATGATAGTTCTTTTCACTAAAGGATTTCCGCTTAGTGTGTGAATACTATCGAGAACTAATGAATGAAAGTAGGCTAAAGCCGTCGAGGATGCCGTGTCTGAGATTCTACGGTATCGTTGCATAATGAACATTCTATTATCTTTCTATGCCTAGTTTTTTACTGCTTACTTCCGCGTTGCGATTTGAATAAACGTTTTTGAATTTGTGATATTTGAAACAGAAAAGAATCTAGACGAAAGTGGTCAAATATGAAAGGCTCATATTATGGGCGAAATGTAAATATTGTTAGAAGGCGAGAAATAAGGAAAAACATTTACGATATTCATCATCATCATCAGCCCATTTAAGTCCCCACTGCTGGGGCACGGGCCTTTCTCAATCACATGAGGGGTAATTGCCATACTCACCACGCTTGGCAGACAGGTTGGCGTGGGTTTTGATATAAATGGAGAGTTTTCCTTCTCTGGGTGCTGATGATCATGCCAGCAGCTTTACCTTAGTCGCCTTTTACGACACCTCGGTAAGAGTGAGGGTGGTCTATTCTACTCTGCCGGGGACCACACGCGGTGGTTACGATATTAATAAAACACAATTTTGTCTCTACCAAAAAGCACAGTTTTTTTTTTATAGCTTGCTGTTGCTCTTACGAGACAACTCCGCAAATGTCAAGTAATTAAAGAGACAATTAATTAGAAAATTAGTTGAGTAATAAGCTGGTTCTCTTCAATTAATTAAGTTTGGGTTATTATTAAACACCACCTAAAACAAACAAAACGTTTACTGACATACACATTTAGACAACACAAACTTTGTTAATTGCGAGATTCATAGAAATTGTTACTATAATCTAATATTATACAATTTGATATAGCTACATAAATATTCAATATAACGTGAGAAGGAAAGAGAAAGGAGGAAAGGGAAGTTGATAGGAAAAGGAATTTTCGAGGGTAGGATGTCATACAACGAAGTTGGGTATTTCCGACAGTTGAAGAACATGTTTTCCGGTGTACCCTCCTCTAAAAGCACAGATCAATCCACCATACATTATAGACCTCATTTCAGTTGCCTTTTTTCTCATAAGTGACAATGTGGTGACGTTGACATTTGTAGAGGTACTCTGTGGAGGGAGATGTCATGTCATTTGTTATTTCGCCGTTTTGATTCGTTGCTTGCCACAGACATCAATTGCTTTTAGTCATGTCTTATAGTATGTACTTAGATATTTAAAAATAATGAAGCCTTTTTTGTTTTCCTATTAAAATGACAAATGATAAATTAATTACCCGGTCGCGGGTTAAAATTTATAAAGTAATAAATTAATGATTTACCGCCACTTATAACATTTGTCGTTAACATAATTTAAGCTTTGGAAGCCGTTGCAATTTCGAGTTAACGATTGGTTTAGGTTACGGTAAAACGCGCGGCAAGATAAATGATTAATTGATCGGTCACAAAACAAAGGTCCGATGAAAAACGAGAACAAAGACGTCCTAATTGGCTAATGGTCTGGCTTTGTCTGTCTGGTTGGTAAATGTTGCCAAACGCAGTAAACAATTTTTCGTATTTAGGTCGTTTTAAAGGTTGACCTTTCATTGTCAGCCAGTACTCATAGTACCTACAGGGAACGAATGTCCTAGTTTGTGACAAATTAGTCAGAGCGAATTTTGACTCAACCAACTTGATGGCATTAGATTCGTCTTCGGGCTTCGTAAATACGATCACTCCTCTTTCCAACCAAAATCGTCTGAAATGGCTCCGAATACGTCAGCGTAGGAACTGTCGCATCCGTGGCTTTTATACTCCTTTCGCTTTATCATGATATCGGTGACAGCAGGACAGAGTTATACGTGAGTCACGCGTTAGAAAGAGACTAACGTGAAAAATGTATAGATTATGACATCTGTCACCCATAACACGCTAAAGATAAAATTGCTAAAGCAAAAGGAAATAGGTCTTTACCTATGGAATTGCCGTTTTGTATGGCGATTTTCTTTGAAGTTGTATTTTCCATTACTCACATTTTATTTTAATTTATAAAGTTACTATTAATGCTAGTACACTATCATTAACTGTGCTTTAACGGACAACGTTTAGGAATGTGTAGATTATCACCAAACCCCCTACCCCAAAAAAAATAATAATGACAGTACATTTTATACATCTTACTAACATTAACCATGCATGACTTAACTTAAGATTGTAACAAACTTAAGATTGTAATTTAATTTAGTTTAATTTTATCCCGGAGCAAATTTCAAATATAACTTGTAATACTTAAAAAACGAGCACAATAAAGGCACGGAACCTGTGTCCGTGGAATTTCATTAGAAAAAAAAAGTGTAGATTGGTTTTAAGAAAAAAAATATTTTTTAATCAAAATTGTTACTATCGATAAAAACGTACATTTTTCTAGGTAAAAAAAGGGTCATTTTCAAGTTTTTTTTTGCATCGAAA